>OX424574.1:30652041-31143458 GCA_949152435.1 Gastracanthus pulcherrimus
CTCTAGCATACGTCCGTACATACGTAGGTGTGCAAGATAATTATCTCAGTTATGAAATATTAAAATGTTGTCAAATATTAAAAAAAAACGTTGAATAATAAAACATTGTTAAAAAATTATGGTAATACATTTTTATTGCTCCCAAAACGTTGAGCGAGCGGCAGCGAGCGAGTGGTTCTTGCTAGTTTAAATTAACTGTAATCAGATGTAGTACGTAGATTCACTGAATTCCTAATCATTTACAACTTTGTAAACGATTTACCATCATAGATTTCCGTTTAAAGTAAATATAACTGTTTTCGTGTACAACAAAAGAAGGGAAAGAGCCTATCTAAAATTTGCGGTTGTGAATGATAGGTAATTCTATGTTCTCTTTAATGAATTTAATGCCGTCCTTAAAGACAAACAGAAAAAAATGAGCCCCAAAACATTAATTTTCACGGTGTATATTCAGAGTACTTTTGATCCACACACACACGCACGCACGCACGCACGCACGCACGCACACACACACACACACACACACACACACAAATACACACACACACGCGCGCGCGCACGCACACCCATGCACACTCGCACACACACACACACTCACACACGCATGCGCGCACGCACGCCCATGCACACGCACATGCACACTCGCACACACACGCACATGCACAAGGACATTCACACAGACACACACACACGCACACACGCACACGCACGCGCGCACGCACGCCCATGCACACGCACACGCACACTCGCACAAACACACACACACACGCACGCCCATACGCACGCATGCGCACACTCGCACACACACGCAAACTCACACAGCCTCACACACACGCACACGCACACTGTGTAGTGTAATGTAATAGTGTATTTTTATTCCCAGTATCTCAAAACTTTTATTTAGCAAAACTTCTTTTTTACCATCACAAAGCTTCCTATACACTAAGGTATGGTTTCTGAAAGTTTCAAAAAGATTCCTGAAAACCTTATTCGCAAGCCACTCCGAAGTTTCAATTTTGTATGTTATCCAATGAAATCTATACCTACAAAAGATTGAATTTTTGTTTTATTTCTTTTATTGCAAACAAAAATGCGTAAGACACATAAACGCATCATTCTCTAAAATCACTCATTTAAAAATTTTACTACTATTTAACATATACTAGTTTAAAAATCCATCATCAAAATAGTATAAAAATTATAATTTTTCTATGATCTATTATAGATAGATACAGATTAAACATTGCAGAAATAAATTTTGTCATTAATAAATCATTTTTATACAATCACAAAATAATAATATTGTTAAAACAACATTATTTTATCAGTTGTTGGATTTTTTCGTGCAATATAATACGTATAGTTGGCTAGAAATGTGGAATAGTAAACCTCATATATAATAATACTTAATATCATCAAGAAAAAGCACCACGATAAAGCTTAGAGATGTCATGATATACAGGATGAAAAAGTATTGTTAAAATTGAATAATCTCTAATATCTAAGAAGATTATGAACCAAATCGGCTCAAAAATATTCAGCCAATAATCTGACAAATATTCTCTGAAATTTTCAAGGAATTACATCAATTATTAATCAAGTTATTATTATCGTTGTCCAAAAAAAATGCATTTTTTTGACTTTTTATATTTTTTCTCAGAAAACAAACCGTCTTATTACCTAAAAATTTATATGAATATACCTATTCGAAACAAGTATTCAGTCAAAATTTTAAAGACTTGTTGTATACTTTAAGAGTAATAAATGTCGAAAAAGAAATTTTGTCACACAGTATAATAACTGAAAATCGACTCATACAAAATCGTTTCCGGTCCTAAAATGAAGAATTTTATTAGTACTTTATTGTGTAAAAAAATTGGTTCACAAAAACCATTCCTGCATTAAAATAAAATTTAAAAAATCGAAATTTAAAAATACTTAAATTTTTAAAAATGGCCATAAAAAAAACTTATTTGACCATTTTCGCTGAATCTTTTAAGCGAATACCAGGTATTGCTAGCAAACATATGTGCAAAGTATGGGAAGGTTACACTGCAGATTGAACGAGTGGTGATATGCCACATACTAACATACACACACACACACAGACACACCAAAAATGTACCATTACAAAGCTTTCTCTTTAAGAAAGCAAAAGATTTGCTAGAAACATATTAGAAAAATGCGCGCTTGCATGTGTATGTGGGTGGTTTTATGTCAAGTGAGCATGTAGAAAAATAAAAATATCTGAAACTCTACAAAAATGTTGGTATATGTACCCGGAGTATGAAAAAAAATTTCAGACCCCAAGGTGTTATATGTCGAGGGCAATCAAAGGTTGAAAAATGCGTTTTTTAAATATTTTGAGATATTTCCAACATTGTTTGATTTTTAACTCAAAAACTAGGGACTTCTGAGAAATAAATGTAAAAACATTTTTTATTCAAAATAAGGTAAGAAATCTAAAAAAAATTTAGTAAACCCTGTTGTAATATTTTGTGATCTCATGCATTGTGATATATTGTGATATTAAGATTCTAAAAAGCGCCTCGATTTTTTTCAAAATAGAAAATCTTAAAATTTAGTTTTTCATATTTTCTTTAATTCTAGACTAGTTAAATGGTCTCAAGCTTAACATAATTTTTGCAGAAATTTTAAATACTGCACTTTTTTCTGTATTTGTTCTTTATAAACCCATGTATTGTGATATAGTGTAATATTCAGATTCCAGCTGATTGCCATCACCTTTCTCAAAGCAAGAAATCTTAAAATTTAATATTTCACGTCAACTTTAATTCTAGATCTTGTGCAAAATTGTCTCAAGCTAAATGTAATTCCTGCATTGCTATTAAATGGTGACTTTTTATTTCAGTCACACAATGGAAATACCAAAAAAGTGCACTATTTAAAAACTTTGCAAAAATTATATTAAGTTTGAGACCATAATCTAACTAGTCTATAGAATTAAAAGAAATATGAAAAACTAAATTTTAAGATTTTGTATTTTGAAAAAAAATTGTGGCGTTTTTCTAGAATTTTAATATCACAATATATCACAAGGCATGAGATCACAAAATATCACAATAGGGTCTAATAATTTTTTTTTTATTTCTTACCTTATTTGAACAAAAAATGATCTCATACTATTTTCTCAAAAGTCCCTAGTTTTTGAGTTAAAAATCAGACAATGTTGGCAAAATCTCTGAATATAAAAAAATGCATTTTCAACCTTTAATTGCCGTTGACATATAACACCTTGGGGTCTGAAATTCTTTTTACATACTCTGGATTCACATACCAACATTTTTGTAGAGTTTCAGACACTTTTATTTTTCGACATGCTCACTTGACGTGGAACCATCCATATGTATGTGTGGATGTGGATCAACTTACTCTAAATATACACGGTGAAAATTAATGTTTTGGGGCTCATATTTTTGTTTTTATTTTAAGAAAGGGACTCAAATAGTATATTGTGTACTTAGGGCGCAAAGTGGGCTTTTTTAGACCGAGTGTGGAGATTGCAGTGCGAGCCGAAAACGAGTACTGCAACCACACAAGGTCAAAAAGCCCACTTTGCCCCTGGTGCACACCATATTTTTTGTAACGCATGTATTGATTTTTCCGTTTTTCTAACATATTAATAGGTACAGAAAAACGCGAAAATCGTGCTTGTGTTACGAAAAAATTGTTTTTTAGGTCCGCTTAACCCATTAAGGACGAAAAATATAGATTTTTTTCGTTGATTTTCGAGCTTCATTCTTAAGAGGAAAAAAAAATAATAGTGACTCCAAAATCACGTATTCCACTATTTTTGGGTATGCTCTTTCGATTAGTGAAGTTAAACTTGCATTTTGATGGCTCCAAAAACCAACATTGTGGATTTTAAATAAAAAATTACTGAAAAATTAAAACATTTTTTTTTCATGATTTTTTTTCGCGTTGAAAAAGTAATAGACATGATTCCGGATTTCAATCAAAAGTGCACAAAATAGTTTAACTTGATGAGCGAATTTTTTTTTTCCGGTTCCAAATTATCCTAACCTCTCCAAAATGCCATTATATTCACGGAAAGAACATAGAATGATAAAAATATGTGAACCATTGATATAACGTACATTACTAGCCGTTGTGTTTTATAAAAAGTGATATACGAGAGTTTTCCAGATCGCTGATCAAAACTACGCCATCAGATTTTCAAAATTCAAAATGGCGGATCCAATATGGCTGTCAAAAGTTCGAAAAAAGCTTAGATTTTGCTGAAAATCGGTGTACAGGGGTCTTCTATCAGGAAGCTTAGTGTTTTCGTTCGTTAGTCATTACTTATGAACGTTATCTAACTCTACCCACGTGGAGGTGGACGAGAAAGAGTCTCTTTTATATTTTTTTTGTTAATTTTTATTTAAAATTTATTTGGGTTTTTTCATGTTGTTTATTCTTTTCCATTCATCTCATCATTTAATTTTTCAAATCACTTCCATGAAATGTTATTAGACAGTCCATACAGTAATATAAATCATAGGTATTACAATACTTATACGTTCGAATCACACATTTTTGAGAAGAACATTTCTTCTGGGAGGTTTTACGACAAAATACGTGCGATATTTGATAACGTTTTTTTCCAACATCACAATAATGCCTTGCGAGACTCAAAGCAAAGTCTTTCGATGATTTTGATGATGCAAATAATAATATATAACCCTTAAGTTTTTTGAATCAATAGAACCTTATACGTTTGAAAAACGCGATCGATTGGCCAGAATGCCTAATATAGTTATATATCTAAAAGATTATATAAAAGAGTAGGATAAACTTGAAAATTTCTTGTAAATTAAGGGTTATATACCATTATTTGCATTATCAAAATCATTTGAATAAACAAAATTTAATTTGCATAAAATTGCCATTGACACAACAATGGGCCTTGATACCTAGCCAAAAGTGCATTACTAACGTTTGCAAATAATTATCTTATTTGATGTATAAGCAGCATTAATTTTAGCGTATTATTGAAAAATTCTTGACTTATTATTTTTCAATATTTTATCCTGTAGGAGAGGCAGGGTCTAAAAGTAACATGTTTTAAAAAAGAAGCTATACTTTTGAAGAAGATATTATCTTTATATACTATTGTTCGTAAGCGTGTCGTGTCATTTATTTAGCTAATATTCAAGCAAGGAATATTTGAAAATTATTTAAGGAATCGATTCCTTTAAAAATTGTATGTTAAGATTTACCCCTATTACTTTTAGCCCCTATCTCCCCTACATAAAATTTTGTATAAGATTGTATTAAAGCATCGATCAATAAAAGTTTTGCATCAGTTTTTAAATTTTGTTTTCAAAAGTTTTAAGAAATGGGATCATATACACATGCAGAATTCATACAGCTCGCTGTAAACGTAACTCATTTTCTTGCCGCTAGGTGGAGAGACACACGCGGTGCGCTTTCCTGTCACAGAACAGTGAGGTCTCGGGCATATAAGGAAGCTCACTCCAGAGATGAGTAGAGAGATTGCTAACGTCAAGCTACGGTGCGTGCCCAAAAGAAGCCACTGATTCGAGCGCCGCGCCGCGGGTTAGCGTCGAAGCTGGTGCACAATTCAATACAGCTATGGAGGGGGTATATAACAAACGTGCGCCTGCTGTAAAAAGAGGGGGAACGTGCGCTTGGCTGGTGGGCGGAGCGAACGGCAGCATATTTTCTCTTGCCGCCGCGAAAGCAATTCGGGAATCGCGTAGTTTGTCCTCGTGGCGCTACAATTGAAATTTTATTTTATGCACATTATACGTTTACCTCAAGTACAATAGCAAGTACCTATAACTTAAGCTTCGATAATTAAATGTAAGTCCCAGAGCTTCTCTATGAACATATGCGACATACAACCTATAGATGTTCAGTGCAGTTCTGTCGTCTTTGCTTTTGCTGTCTCGGGTTCGAGTCCCGCTTGCTCCATATTTTTTTTCGTTTTAATTCTTCATATGCTAATTAAATATTCTTTTTTTTTAAACATTCGTTAACGTTTATAGATACACATTTCAGCTTAGAAAAAATATCCTCACGGCAAGAAAAAAATATTAATCTATACATTATTTTAATAATTGTACGAACCAATTTCAGGTTATTCAATGCAGTTCATTCATTACAAAAATTGAAAATTCCCTCTTAAATTTAACCAATACATTCAATTTCTTTCGAATAAATACTGCACTGAATAAGTTGCAATTGATTAATAGTACTTTCATTAAAATAATGAACTGATTCATATTATTTCGTTGGCATTGGAAAAATTTATCAAAATAAATGAGCAAGCACATTTATAATTTTTTAAAACTGAATTCTTGAGTAATTATACAACTAATTTTTATTCGTGTACACGTTTTTAAAAGTTGCTTTTTATGATATTTTAATTGCTTACAAAGATTAAAAGTAAGAGGTTAAGGAATATCGTAGTCATATCATTTTTCTATAGTTTTATTAACTATAAAGATATAAAATAGATACCTACATTGATTATATTGCTTTTTATTTATTGTTACATACTTTTTACTGGATTCAAAACGCTAGAAAATTCTCTGTATTAACTTTTTTATAAAATCTTAAATAGAATTTATTTAAATAATAACAACTACGGTTTTAAAAAAAATGCAAATGTGAGTACAGTGAGCATGGTTTTCCGCTCGAAAAAAGTTTTAAGTAGCATGCTATATGGCTTAAATTGTTTGTATTGCGTGCAGTAAGAACTATATTAAAGGCCAGGACCGATAAGTTACTTCAAGACCCTAAACCAGTACAAAAACATAGATATCACGGTACTCACATTTACTCGGGAACACGTTTTTTATGCAATTTTCCACGTTTTTTCACCTAAATCCATCCACAGATTTTTTTTTATCGCCGTTAAAAAAAATTTCTTTTGATCTAAATTTTTTTTTATCTAACCAAAGTTTTTTTATTAGATAATCATTTTGCTTAGGTAACCCTGTCGAGTTTTTATTTTTTTTTTTTCATTTTTTACAACACTTGGAAGTAAAAATAGCGATTTTAACATTGTAAAAGTAACTTTTGTTCGAGGCGTCGCCGTAGGTTTGCTGTCAGTGGGTGAATTATACATACTTTTTTATGAAAATTTTTGGAAAAATACTTCCAACGTTACTCTAACATGTACCAATTACCAAAATCAATTCCAATGAACCGTATGCTCTAAAGAAATTCCGAAAAAATCACTTATTTTTGACCGAATTAACCCCCCGCCCCCCCTTAATATACTATTTTATTACGAATTTAATATAATTGTGAACACTTTTTTATGTACTAGTTATTTTATTATTACTTTAAGATGTATTAAAAACTTTTTTGCGACGAATTTAAGACATATTTGCCTCTTTTAATTATTTTTCCAGATTTAGATAAAACATTTATTGGATTTACTTGCAACAAATTTAAGATGCATTTGTTACCCTTTTTTTTTATTATTTATAACGTTTTAATGACTTCTTGAGAATTATTCAAGAGAATTATAAATAATTACAAGAATATTAGTAATGCATAACATTTTAAACATTTAAATCAATATCAAATCCATTCAAGGCGAGAAATATAAATTATTAATTAAATATCGTATTCTTTTGAGGCATTTTTATGTACTATAGAACTGGTAAAACACATAAATTAATCCTTTTCTAGCTAAAAATAATAAAATGCATAAAAACCTCTATATAGTTATACATAAAATCACTTTATACACTCAAAAAAAAAAGGAAAGGTGAAGGAAAAAAAGACCAAAAATTATTGTTTATTTATAACATTTTTTTATTAAAAATCAAGATTGCACCTCACAAAAAGAAACAGTATCTTTAAATGCTAACAGCAAACCGTAAACAGTTTTCCACACCACCGTTGCGGTACTGTTTGTGGCGCGTTGGTTTTTTTTGTTATACTTTGAATAACGTTATGAAAAAAAAATAGCAATGACATGTGACTCGACGACATGGTTTAATCACATTACATAACAACATTTTTTCATAATGTATTTCATAATATAACCGTGGTTCCATCGCAGGTAGCCCTACATACCACGAGAGTCACCTCCTATGCCTCCATCGACTCCACCTACTTCCTTCCTCCACCACTATAGGTACACTTGATAAAAAAAATATCCCTTTGATTTTCTTTTAGTTACAAAATTTATTTATATGCGAACACATGTACGCATTCAGATAAATTCATTACCTAAAATCATTAAATTAAATTTCAATTTTAATCTAACAAGTGTACAACAAAAATAATCATAATAAATTAACAACTCTATTAAGTATAATCACATCATGTCATATGATTATGCGAAATAGTTTTACATATTATTATGATTATTTTTTGCCTATTTAATATTCTTTTAATTAAACTATAATCTAAAAAATAAAATCTTTTTTTACATTATATACACAAAAATTTTATATTTACATTATGTATACGAAAAAAAATATCTAAAGCCATTAGTATTAATATGACTATTAATTTGTGTACTTTTTTCGCCTATTTGTAAAATTATAAAAAAAAAATATATTACAGTTAATTTCAATAAATATAGTTATCGTATTAATAACAATTGTAATAGGTTCTTATAAATATAAAATATATTAGTTTAACTATATACAAAAATGTATCCATATTACTTTTATTTGAAATGAAAAGTTTCATAAATATCTAGAGTAAAAAAAATATTGAGCTTTGATAAATATTCTGATTCCAAAAAAAATTTTAAGATTTTTTATATTTTTCATTTTTTGATTATTCGATGCAACATTTTGTTTTGCTGATTCTTTTCGCTTTTGATTATTCGACCGGCAAGTTTTGAATATTTTTACTCTGAACAAAATTTGTAAAGCTTCTATTCTGTGTTCATAGCATACATTATTCTTATCAAACCATTCAGGAAACTTTTCATTCGTCTTTTTTTCTACTACCTCTGTTAAATTAGCTACTAATTTTCTTTGATGCCAGATACTTATATGATGCTGTTGAAAACCGTATAACTGGCAGGTAATAATTTTGTTGAAATATAAAGTAGGTCTAGTCAAATATGATATTTCAGGAAGACTTTTATCAGAATGTTCATATTCTCTACATTTAGTGTAATATTCATTGTCAATAATTGGAGCTTGTAAAGATTTTGTAAATACTTTCTTACATTCAGAACATTTAATATATTTTAAAGCATTTTGAGCTGTGAAACCGCTCAAATATGTGATGGTATTTTGCTTATACAAGCCTTTGCTCTCAAAGTCAATCATTTTACTTAAATCTATAGGTTCAAATGAATCCATCATTGCAGCTGCCTCTAAAAGTTCGTGCATTTCATCTTCTAATTGTTTATTTTCTGATGCTTCTAAAGTAGGTAAACTATTAGCAACATCTGCTAATGATTCATCATTTTTATCGTTTGAGGCACTCTCATTCGAATTGATCAAAGACATGGTTTCTGTTATTGTAACATTTCCTCGTTGACGAGTGTGTATAAAATCAGTAGACATAATGTGTCTGAACGTTAAACGGTACATTCTGCAAGTTGGATTAGGACAAAAACTACCCCTTCCTCGACATTTCGAATTACAGTGATCAACGCTGTCTTGATTAACCAGACCAGTTGCTAATTGAAAATTGGGAGCATTAAATTCTATTTTTATATCATTATACAGTTTCAATAAAGCTGTAACAGTCAAGGACATACCTACAAAATATGGCGGTCTCTTCACTGACACAGCTTTTCCGTATTTACTTTTTGAAACAGGGTGTGTTGTTAATTTTTTAGATAATTTAACAAAATTTACAAGACACTCCTCAATTTCTGGATTGAGACATGATAGCGGGCGCTTTTGTTTTTCAAGATTTTTCAATCTTTAACTATTACAAGCATCAATTACAGTGTCCATATTTCTAACAAAATCTGCAGATTGCTCCCAAGCATCAGATATCAACCCATCTGGATCGCCTTTTTTACCAGCTTCACCAGCAGTTCTTATTGCGGCAGCCATTCTTCTACTTAAAAGTTGAAAAGCTAAACTTACTTTCATACTTTCAAAGCTATTTGGAGTAAAATGCCTATCTGTCAATGCTAATACATTCGAATCATTGCTCGAGCTATCAACTTTATAAGTGTTTAATAAATCGTCAAAATTCATTATAACTTTGTCATCAATATAAATATATTTATGCGTTCTTAATTGGTAAAGCAAACGTTTGATGAGGTGAGGCCAGTCAAAAGATGCAAGAATTTTCGCAATTGACTATAACCAGCAGCTGAATGATAGTACATTATTTTACATAAATTTTGCTCGGCAGGTGTGAACTTTTGTCTCTTTTCTGGTTTAAATTGCATTGCTAATAAAGTTTAGCGTGATTCACTAAATTTTTCTTCTTTCATCAAATCATTAATATTTTCTATTTTCTTTGATTTGTCTGATTCTATGCGCTTTTGTAATCTATAAAGTTTCATTCTTTTATTTTTCATCAATTTCTTACTTTTACTTTTTTTATTTCTTAATTTCGCTACTTCTGATTTCAAATATTTTATTTTAAGTTGTAGACTCCGAGTATATTGTTCACACCTAGCTGATCATAATTTTTTACATGGAGCTTCTTTACTCTTTATTCCTACAGTATTTCTATGCGTAGGTGCACAATTTTTTTGATGTCTAATGTCATTGGTAGAAATATGATTATTAATATTATTACTTTCATTGTGAACCATTTCAAAATCCAAATAAGCTTCATTTGTTTCAACGTCAGCAATGTTGAAAAAAATGTCTTTTCCTGTAGGATATTTTGCATCATTTGAATTCCTTTGTAAATTAACATTTTCAATGTTTTCAAGAAAATTGTGCTCTAATGCATTATTTTGTCCTACCGATTTTTCCACGATTCCGCTATCTCTTGTTATCCGAAGCTGTTCCTGGTCCTCAGTCTCCATTGGTGCATTCTCTGGAATATATGGTGGTGGTTGTTGCTCTACAG
Source organism: Gastracanthus pulcherrimus (assembly GCA_949152435.1). Classification (NCBI taxonomy): domain Eukaryota; kingdom Metazoa; phylum Arthropoda; class Insecta; order Hymenoptera; family Pteromalidae; genus Gastracanthus; species Gastracanthus pulcherrimus. The sequence continues at coordinate 30,663,058 of OX424574.1, forward strand.
CGGTGTCCTCTACCAGTGGTTCGACGAGCTGTTGAGGCACTTGTTGTACAGCTACAACTGATTGCCTGCAAGGGACCGGAACCACATCTCTTCGCAAAGTGGCTGTTCCATCTGCATTCTTTTTGAAATCGGTTTCCAAAAAGTGATTGCCACGCAGACCTGAGGCCCGTATAGAGGAAGGAGCCATATACTGGAGTTGATTGTTGCCTAGAGAGATACATTTTCCTAAATAATATTGATCGTTATATTTACGAAAGACTGCACGCCCTGCGGCCGCTTCCTTAAGGGGCTAGAGGTCTGGGTTACACCCAAAAAATAACTATTATTGCACGAGTACAGAGAACTGTTTATGTTTAGAAGCAATCATTCTGAAAATTTTTATACTATCAAAACACAATGCTATCTTACATATTACCGCTGTAAATCCTCAAAATCTTGATCCTACGCGTCACGATTATAATCTTAATTATAATCAAAACTATATCCTCCAAATAGTTGCTATTGTCAATACTACATGATTATAATCTTTACTATAATACATATAATTTTTTGCCAAAAAAGTGCTTATCTAAATACTGTATAATGCTCTCTTAAAAAAGTGATTTTGAAATTTATAATATCACGACTTATAAAAGTATTGATCAATTCACCATTATGGTATAAATTGATAATAATAATTGTTATTATGTCTACATATGGGTATTGCAACAATCGTTATACGCTAAGAATTTTTTAAGTATAATCAACATAACCTAAAATGCTTTGAACTGTCAATAGGAGGCACGATTTGAATTATTTCTGGAAAAATATAATTACTAACAGAAGTTATGTGTAAATAGTTATAATTTATTTTTTCTTTTTTTCCAATTAATTAATGAAGATATTGACTTTATAGTGTTATACAGAAATCGGCCGGCGCCTTTTCCCAGTCATCATAACATCATAGAGGTCGAGATTGGGGTCGAAACTGCTGCATCCCCTGTGGTTGAATCTTTCAGCTACAGGGATTTTAAATCGATGCAGCAAGACGAGCTCCTGTCTCACCTAGCTGACTGTGATTGGTCGCGGATCGATGGTCCCGCGGCGGGTGTTGACAGTCAATTAGAGTGCCTCAGTGTCAACCTCATGGCTGTGATAGATAAAATTGCACCGTTAAAAGAATTCATGCCGAAAAAGAAAACAAATCCACCATGGGTTGATGCTGAACTAATACATCTTTACAAAAAACGTGACTCCGTACGAAGACGATATGCGCGGACCAATGACGACAGACTGTGGCGGGAGTATCAGGGCCTTGCAGCTGAAGCTGAATTACGAACAAAGGAAACAAGGGAAAGATTTTTACAAAATAAAATTTCTGAAGCGATTGATAATAAGAAAGATATCTGGAAAGAGCTCAAGGCTCTGGGCCTTCTGCCAAAGACAAGAGAGGAGCTTCATGGTTTCTCACCGGAAGAGCTCAATGCCCACTTTGCAGGGGTGTCGATCTCCCAAAATGAGGGTGATGAAGAACTTGACAACGTCCTGACCACTGCCAGTGATGACGGTTTTGTTTTCCGAGAAGTCAGCTTCTCGGACGCGGTTCTGGCTGTTGCCCACTTCTTATCACAAGCCAGAGGGGAAGACGGCATTGCCCAAAGTATAGTGGCTAAGGCTCTTCCGTTTGTGGGAGATCATATTGTTAAAATCTTTAACTCCTCTCTGTCCAGTGGCATTTTTCCGGGAACTTGGAAGGGAGCTCAGTTGGTGCCTTTGAAGAAGAAGCCTGTCACATCTACGGTGTCAGATTTCCGACCAATTGCCCTACTGAGTTTCCTTTCTAAGGTCCTTGAAAAAATAGTACACGACCAAATAACTGACTTTTTACGAGAAAATAATACTTTGGACCCGATGCAGACTGGTTTTCGACAGAATCACAGTACACAGACAGCACTACTGAAACTGACGGAAGACATAAGATCAGGCATTAACAACAACAAAAAACTATTGACTATTTTGTTAATGTTTGATTTTAGCAAAGCATTCGACACCATCTCACACACTAAACTGCTGCGTAAGCTGATGCGCATGGGATTCTCCAGGAGTGTTCTCCTGTGGCTTAAGTCATATATTATGGGGAGACGACACAAAGTTGTCACAATCACAAATGGGGATTCAGGTTGGCTAACCACCAATCTTGGCGTTCCACAAGGCTCAGTCCTGGGACCCCTGCTTTTCAGCCTGTACATAAACGACTTACAAGACGCACTCGACTTAGATGGTGTTGAACACATACTTTACGCTGACGACTTGCAAACCTACACACAAGTGACCCTGAAGGGTCTTCGTGATGGTATCAGTCGCATGTCGGCTGTAGCACAAGCAGTGTCGAACTGGGCAACGTCAGCTGGCCTGCGCCTCAATGTCGGCAAGACAAAGACGATCATTTTTGGATCTGATAACAACATCAAACAGATTCAGAACCTTGACTTGCAAGGCATTGAGATACAGACCGGCGTACACGTTCCCTTTGTCGATACAGTCACCAACCTCGGCGTGGTGATGGACGGAAGGTTGACATGGAAGCCGCAACTGAATGCGGTCAGTAGAAAAGTAAATAGAGCTCTGTATAGCTTAAAACTTTTCCGTTCAAGCACCACAGAGATACTGAGGAAGCAGCTAGCATGTGCACTGGTACTACCTCACTTAGACTATTGCTCAGTGGTTCTTCTTGATGTGTCAGTGGAGCTCCAGACACGACTACAACGTCTACAGAATGCATGTGTGAGATACATATGTGGTATTAGGCGAGATGGCATATCACCGCCTACAGGAAAAAACTGGACTGGTTAGATCTGAAGGTGAGGAAGGAGTATTTTATGGGGCTGCTGCTTTACAAAGCGGTTGTTATGCGGCAGCCACCGTATCTTACTGCCCTCTTTGAAAAAAACCAGGCCAGGACTTCAAGTAGGGGTGGTATGAAAGAGCTCTCGGTTCCGGGGTCGCGCACCGATAAGGGCCTTTTCTCATTTAGAGTTCAAGGTGCGCACCTCTGGAATTCGCTCCCGAGCAGTGTGAGGTGCCTGCCATCTTTTTGTATATTTAAAACGGCGTTTAGCAGACACCTTAAGCAATTACATGGTGAAGAGAATGTACAGAGGTGACTCGAATATTTATTTAAGCTATTTATTTATTTGAATTATTTATTTATTTAATTTATTTATTTATTTAAATTTATTTATTTATTTAAATTTATTTATTTATTTAAATTTATTTATTTATTTAAATTTATTTATTTATTTATTTAATTTAATTATTTATCTGGTTTATTTATTTATTCGACGTATTTATTTATTCGACGTATTTATTTATTAATTTATTTATTTATTTATTAAATATGTTTAGTGTTAGGTGTGAATGTATTTATTAGCGTGATTGTTAAAGTGTCATGAATGAGTGTGTTTTAAATTTTGACGTGATAGTATACGCAAAAATTTAGCAAAGTATGTGTATGTATTCTTTTATTTTTATATGTTATCTCTATTGTATTTATTTTTTTATTCTATGTATTATTTTTTGACGAAGCGTGTTTCTGTGATATCTGACTGTGACTAGTTCATTTCATTTAAATTTTATAAACTGACGAACTGATAAAGCGAATTATTATTTTAATAAGAAATGCAATAAGTGAAAGTTAAGATAACAAATATATTAAATCGACTGATATTTTAATTATAACTACATGTACATGAAATTGTAAGATTTTGTCTTTTGACGAATAAAAAGTATATCTATCTATCTATCTATCTCTCATCTTCCCCTTCTATCTCCTTTCCTCTTTCTTTTCCACCGCCCTTCATCCCTTCCCTTCTTCCGTTCTTCCCCCTTCTGTAGCCTTCCCTCTTCCCTCTCTACGCATTTCCCTTCTCCCTATGGGCCTATATGCTCTATGCGACTATTTTTTTTTCTGTTTTATGATTCATTTATTCATTGCAGTTACTTAAGATAATTGTGCAAATAACATTTAATTATAGTCCATTTACTCTAGGTTTGCGATGAATGACAAATATAGTGTAAAGCGTTATATTTTGACGCTCTACATGTAGAAAATTTTATAATGTTTCAAAAGGTATTTGGAATAAGGTGATTGCTTGAAGTGATGAATTGTTTTTAAATATAAGTAATGCTTGGTAATATTTAACATTTCTTTATATGACGACTAACATTAAAAACTGAATCATAACTCAAATACATACAATATTCATTTATTTTTTATTTATATTTCATAAATTAACTTTATTTTTAGATGAATGTGTGGATGGACCATCTTCTCTTGAGTTTACTATAGACGATTTTAAATCGTTGAACATAAAAATGGGTCCAATAAAACTTATAATGAAGTTAATCGGAAATGCTAAGAAACAGCAGCCCGTCAGTTTCTGTTCATCAATTATGGCTATGTAAAAATGTTAACAATAAAGGCGAGCGCGCGCGCGCAGACACGCACACTCACACATACACACACACCCACCCATGCTCACATTCACCCACACATCCACCTACATACACACATGTACACCCACACACACATGTACGCACGAACATACACACATACATACACCCACCCATGCTCACATCCTCCCACACATCCACCTACACACGCATACACACACAAGCGCGTGCACCCACACATACCCACCCATGCTCACATCCACCCACACATGCACACCCACACATACACACCCACACACGCACGCACGCGCGCACACACACACACATGCACGCACGCACACACACACACACACACACACACACACACAGATAAAGTTTGTATATATTTTTATTGTAGATGCTTGCCACAGGCATCACTGAAGGTACTTTCTGTATTAACTCAGATGGATGTTTAATTGTTCGAAATGAAAATGAGATTAGAGAGGAATCTTGTGAATATATCGGGTCAAAGAAACTGAAATTTGATATGGATTACGATGAGAACGATAAACAGGAATTTGATAAGGATTACGAAGATAACGTTAAACAAAATTTTGATAAGGATTACGAAGATAACGTTAAACAAAAATGTACTAACGATTATGAAGGTAACATTACGTTAGAAGAATCCAGTATAACTGTAGAAACCGTAGAATTAAGTACAAATACTTCTTCAAAGAGGACAAAAGAAAGCAGAGTTGTATGTATTCTAAGGCAATGCTCAAAGGTCCTAGAAAAATGCAGATAACGTACAAAAAAAGTATAAACCGCTGCTGAAATATCAACTCCCAAACAAGTACTTAATTCTTCTACATTTACGGTCATTTATTTTATTTTAAATGATTTTTTTAAAATTATAAAAGTAACATATTTGACCAAGAATTATAATAAAAAGTATTGGCATAGTGCGTTTCTTACACATAAGAATTGTACACATAATTATTATGCACAATTTAGCATTGGTCAAATATATCTATATATAATTTGACCAATGCTAAATTGTGTACAATAATTACGTGTATAATTCTTATGTGTAAGAAACGCGCTATGCCAAAGTATTGGACAAATATACTCTTCTAGTATTGTTATTATATTTCTTTTGCGTAATGCATGATAAGGTAAAAGTACCAGTAGTTGGCCACTGCCGAGAACTAGGCCACTGCCGAGAACTTGGCCACTGACAAGAAATATCTTAATATTTAAGCTTTTGGCATAGAATAAAACGTGAATTATCATCAAATATTGTTGTGTACATAATAAATTGTCAATACAAAAAGAACCCGAGGTTCAATAATTGATTTTAAGTTAAAAAATAAGATCTTAATTTTGCGATTTTCAGTCCGTGCGGGCATGCATGCTTTTCTCAAGTAGTGACTAAGAAAAGTTCGTTTACTAGTAAGGCGACAAAAATTTAATAAAACATTTTTTATGTATCTTAAGGTTCCTACATTATTCTTATTATATTAGAAATACATAAAAAAAAAAAATATAAGATTTATATATATTTATATTAAAATTTTATGTGCTCATATATTGGTACTCGAAAAATACCTTGAAAATTTCCGTCCCAGTAGTTGGCCGGGTGGCCATCTACTGGGCAATCACGCAGATTATGCAACAAATCTCGGTCCTAGTTGTTGGCATATACTTGTTTGAGAATTTGCTACATCACGGTTGTTTTTTCGACTAATGGACTTTTTGGAGCAAACAAGTAATGTAAACATTTATTTTTTATAACAATACCTAAGTATAACTTATATTTTATATATTTGGAGTCTTATTTGTTATCATAACTTGAATAATACTATTTGCATATCTAACCTCCAACCTAACCTCAATACGCACACTGAGAGACTTACTATTTATTTCAACATTAGATATAATTTATAGTATTATTTATTTAAACAGAATATGTCAAAAGTTAACTTACTAGTCCGGTAATGGTAAATGCTATTTTTGTATTAAGGTATGAGTTAAGTTAAAAAATATTATGTATTTTATAATAATTATTAAGAAATAATAATATGCTTTCGTAACAAAATTATTGTAAGTTATTTATTGACTCATTGTAAATTATGACTCACAAAATTAATCTGCGCAATATTAATTTGGTCTTACTTAAAGAAAAAATGTTTGGTTAAAGTAGTGGCCAACTACTGGTACCAGTATTTTGAGACACTAGGACATGCTTGCTTTGCTGGTCCAAGTACTGGTACATTGTACCACTGAACATTTATGTTTATTTGCCTATCATTATTGATTAAAATGTCTTTTTTCTCAACTTAATTTGATAGAAAATTAAATTCCCTTACAGATGAATATATAACTTTTTATTGGTCGTATTAATTTTAGTGCTCTAATTTAAGAAATAAGTTCGGCTGCTACAAAGTGGCCAAGTACTGGTACATTTACCTTATTTGTATAATATAAAAGCAAGGTCCGGTATTATTACAAGCTGCGAAAAGCTCACTAAATGAGCAGCAAAGATGTGCACTAGTTCGGATCCTTGTTGCAGAATTAATACATGTTTATGATGGCAGTTGGTAAATATAAAATCATATAAGTAGTATATCTACATTAAAAAGGATCAGCATATTTTTAACCCTTAGCGGCCACACCTCAGCCAGGCCACATAGCGGCCACATGGGGTAACTCATTACCCCACGCTGAAAAACCTAGTTGTACAAGACATATGGATGTTTTAACACTTGTAACCGATTGTTTCATGTTTGTTGAAGTGTTCTTCAATATTTCTAATGATTTTTATTGGTCAATTTATAGATGGCGTTCTAAAAACTGGTCAAATGTTTTAAATGTTTTAGACCTCCAATTTCACTTTTTCTGAGCCTGGGGTAACTAGTTACCCCGTGTGGCCGCTAAGGGTTAAAACAAATTTTTAAATTCCTGTTTTAGTATCTCTAATGCATGAGCATGGTCAATTATTAATTTCAAATTCTAATCTTTTTTATATTCCTAGCTATCCGCCTCAAGAAGCATTGTAAGCTCTAGCTAAAGCGATAGTAACCGAACTACCAGTATTAAAAAATACACATTCAGAATTAGGATACGTAAGTATTATATACTTTCTCTCTATTTCTCCCCCTAACCCCTCTCTCCTTCTCCTCACTCCCATGTCTCTCTCCCCCCTCTCCTATCTCTTTCGCACTCTCTCCCTCTCCTTCTGTCTCCCCCTCTCTCCCTCTCTCCCCCTCGCTCTCTCTCCGTCTCTCTCTATCTTTCTCCCCCCCTCCCTCCACTCCCCTCTCCCCTCCCTCTCTCTTTTTCACTTACCCCCTCTTTTTTCGCTCTCCCTTTCCCCCTTATCTATTTTTCTCCCCCCTCCCCCATATGCCCTCTCTCTTTGCCCCCTCTCTCTCCCCGTTCGTCTACCTCCCTCTCTCTTTCTCACTCTCCCTCTCTCCCTCCCTCTCTCTTACTCTTCCTCTCATCCCTCCCTCAATCACTCTCTCTCGTCATCCCATTCCTTTTCCGCTCTCTCTCTCTCTCTCTCATCTCCCCCTTGTATCTCCTCGCTTCTCTTTTTTACCGTCCTCCTTCCCTTCCCTTCTCCCTTTCTTTCTCACCCCTCTGTTGCCCTCCCTTCCCCCTCTCTCCTCTTTCTCCTCCTCCCTATGGGGCATATGCTCTATGAGACTATTTAATCTCAGGGCTGAAATAAATAAATAAACCTACATAAATCTCTTCCCTCTCCTAGCCTCCCTCCCTCTCTCTCTTTCTCTCTCTCTCTGTTCTTTTTTTGAAAATATATAAATGCATATCAATCAATCAATACATTTCTCTCTCCCCCTTCCTTATGAGACCGTATAGACTATGGGACTATTTAATGTGAAGGCGGTAATAAATAAATAAACCTTAACAAATCTCTCCCTCCTCCGGTACTCCCCCTCCACCCATTCTTTCTCCCACCCCTCTCTCTCCCTCACACTTGCTCTTTTTAAAAACAAATACATGCACATTCATCAACAAAGCTCTCTCTCTCTCTCTTTCTTTCTCACTCCCTCTCTATGACTATATTTTATGTTTTTATTTGTAAATCTTTTCTAATAAAATACTGAATAGTTATATATTATAAAATTAATAATTTCATAGGAGTATTACTATGATCCTAAGACATCACAGGGCTTTCTAAAATGGCGTCTTTTGACGTTACGGAAACACTTAAAACCCGAAGAAAAACGATACAAACCAAGATCGAAAAAAGAAACGAGCACATCAAGAGCTCAAGCTGTTCAAAATCTTTTAAGTGACAACGACCTTGCAGAACAGGTATGAATAACAAACCTTACAGTTTATATTAATAAAAATATTTTAAGTTTAACTTGTAAAATGTATTAATATCAAAATAATTTAAACTCTGCTGCAGCTCTCATTATTACGTTATATTCATTCACAAGCTTCAAGTAAAGCTGAAATCCAGAAAGCAATGAAGGTAACCTTTGCCAATAGAAGAAAATGGATCTTAGAAGATACACCAACCATTTTAGAAATAATGGACAAATATCCTAGTCTTTTGGATTTCAACGGAGACATAGTAAATATTTTTGTCTATTTGCTTAAAAAACAATTTGATTTTAAACATTATTATTACAACGAGATTAGGTAGTAATTTTTTAGTTATAAAAACCATGATGTCTTAACCCTTTGCTGCACGGTGGCAATTATATATAGTAGCCACCGGGATGTACTTGAAAGTTTGAGTTTTGGCCATCATCTTGGATCCACCATTTTAAATTTTTAAAATCTGAGGTCAAATTCGTAATCAGCGACCCAGAAAACCCCTGAATACCAATTTTCATGAAAAAACGATTATCTGAAAAACGTGGTGCCGCAAAGGGTTAAAGAAACTTTTTCAAGTTATAAATCTTACAAATCTCGTTCTATTTACAAGTTTTAATCAGATTCGTAGCTTGATTGAAGTGATGTTTGTAAGGTACTGTAGAGAGAGAGATAGAGAGAGAGAGAGGAGGTAAGAGAGAATGGTTCGTCAGTACGCATCTACAGACAACAGGTATGAAGACCTGAGCTCGAGAGGGGGAACACCAGGAACGCTCACGGAAATTGCCTTCACGCTAAATTTTCGGCAAGAGACGCTCTCGCTCTCCGGTCGTCAAAGACGCCGGGCGATCCATAATATAGAGTGATCATCTATAGATCACTTTCTCTCTCTCGATATATATCTATAAATATATATTGACGTACTTGTGAATATCGCAGCAAATCGCACATGGTTTGGTGTAGCTTTCGTTCCAAACTACTGCAACGTTTTGGCTTCGCGTCAGTGTCGTCTAATGACACAATTCTGGTGGCGTGTCACCCTCTGGAGACTCATCGATCCGGTAACACGTGTGCCGGTATGTCGGTACACGCGTTCCACTCTTACCTCTTATCATTATATGATATGCCGTCTCAGATATTATTGAAGAAAAAAATCATGTAAAAATGCAATTGTACAAATTTTATGAAATGTTTCCATTTAATATTTAAATTTTAGAAATAATATTTATTTATCATTTGCTTTGTTTTAATAATGTATATCTACGTTACTTTCTAATTTACATAATTCTTATTATCCTCTAATTCATTATTAAATATTACAGATAGATAATGATTTTGAGTACTTATTTCCAAAAAAAAAACGTAAGGGATCAATTTATTACAAAGTTTGAACCGTTCTACGTACCCAGAATTTTAACTTATTATAAAACACATTAACCAGATCTCATGCAACGTTACAAGGATACTAAAGATGGTAAATTAAAATAACATTAAAACGTACTTACCCTAGTGCATATTTATCAATAACACTGTTTAAAAATTGCTACAAATTTTTTTTTAAGTATTGTACTAGGGTTCATTATATAGAAATATTTCTGTTTCTCTAAAATGTACATATATATATTAATAATTCCAGATGTTATGAAAGCTGAACTGATTTTAATAGATTTACTTCCCATATCAAATGATATGAAAGACAAAAATGCTGATGCAAAGAATAAGCCTAAATCTAAAAAAGAAGCTATTAAAAGCTTACCAAAAACTCACACTGCTGTTATAGAATTTGTGTCGGTAACTGTTATCATAATATATATCAGCCATTTTTTGTATATTGTAATTTTTACCCTGAATTTGTAATAAGTCTTCTTGAAAATCCTTAAATATTAATTCTCAGTCATAGCTTTGATATAATCATATATTTTGTAATGTTGCTATGCTCTTTATAACGTATTTTCAATTAACAAATTTGCTGTTTTCAAACGCATATCAAAAATTATTTTAAAGTTGCCCGGTTATAAGGGCAAGGTGTATTTATAGTATAAGTATATTCAATGAAAAAAAAACAAAATGGCGGACTTGAATTTTTTCAAAAGTCCGCCAATTTGCTGTTTTCAAACGCAATTTTACGTTTATGTATCCCTAATAAGGCACTTTAAGATGCAAACACTATTTGGTTAATATATTAAAAATAAGTGTCATAGATTAAAATGTGTTGTACATAAGATATATCATATCGCACTTCCAAAGCAATACTATGACTACTACAAAATTTTGTTATCTTTATTTTTGTACACAAATTACGTTATACCAACATAAAAACTCTTCGTATTACAATTAAAATGTTGATTAAAATGACTTAATAAGCAATAATACGGCAATAAAATATTAGAAAAAAATGTTTTTCGTGAAAATTGTTATTTATTTGGTTGAAAAAAAAATACATTGAATTTTGATTAAACTTTGTAGCCTTGTTCTGGAGGTGTGACGTATAATACAGCATGTATCTCAAGAATAAAAAGTAATGCTTAAATCAATTTTATAATATAGGATTATGTTATTTTCTATCTTGAAATATATTGATAATAATAAAAGGAAATATCTGATCGAATTAAAATGCTTTTTACAGGAAGTAACTGACCTTGAACTGTTTGTAAAGAATAAGATAAAAAATTCTTCTACTCCCATCCAGCCATACATAATTTGCATGACTATACGGACGCCAATTTATTTTATCCAAGGAGATGGGTGGATTTTGCATAGATGTGACAAAACTACCTTTATTCCAGGATTTGACTTACTATTTAAGTTATACTACGTTATGAACTTAGAGTATCCAACACACTTGAAATTTTTTTATAGTTTTATCGAATGCTTTGTATATCATATAGCTTCAGCTTCAGTAAGTGCAGTGACACACCAATGCACATTAGTTTGTCATCTATTAAAGATGATAAATTAATAAACAATAATAAGTCATCTGACTCTGGTGAAGATGAGGACGAATAAAACTACATCTTTTATTTTTGTATAGACATTTATTATAGTAATAATAAAGATGAGGTATTCCTTATTTTCTTAAATAATAATATATGCATGTTTATTATTCCTTAATCATAAACTTTTTAATATTTTGTTCATAAATTTAGAAAAGAAACGTTTGCAACGATGAAAATTCTCTAATTCGAGATTGTTTAAGAATTATCTTGTTTATAAAAAAAATTAAAAACATTCGTGCCTATACTTCAAGTAATGCACTTATTATATGATGAAATACTTCAAAAAAATTTAAAGCAATTTTTGATATTTAAATATGTTTCGGAATATTGCATATTACAGGGTTGAAGAAAATGCTAATAATTAAAAAGAATATATATATTAGAAAATATTCAGCCGTCCCTGGACTTAATTGACACCCTGTATATATATATACAGGGTGTCAATTAAGTCCAGGGACGGCTGAATATTTTCTAAAGTACTGCTTTTCTGGAAGAGATCAAGGTCATTCCTTAAGTAACTTTGAACAAAGAACCCAACGGTGACCTTGGATTTGACCTTGAACCTCATTTTCAAGGTTAATTTGAGGTCAACCTCATTTTTTCAAACGGGAACCCCTATTTTTTATAGCGGAATCGGAAAGAGCGGAAAATTTTACATCCAGATATGTATTGAGGTATGGGGTTGAGGTAACCCCTAGATGTCAAATAGAGGTCAAATAATGACTTCTTAAAAATCTCGCGAGTTCAGTGGTAAAACAAAACAAACAAAGGTCATACCCTAGGTAAATCTTTACGGAGTACCCGACGGTGACCTTGGATTTGACCTTGAACCTCATTTACAAGGTTGTTTCGAGGTCAACCTCATATTTTCAAATGGAAACCCTTATTTTTGATACCGGATTCGGAAGGGGCGAGAAATTTCAAGTATGGATGTGTTGAACAAGGGATGTAATTGTGACCTTCAATTTGACTTTGTACTTGACCTTGAAGGTCATTTGAAGGTCAACTGGTTTTTTTAATCGGAAATCCCAGTAATAATACCGGAAACCGATAGAGCGAGAAATTTTACATTCAGTCCTTATTCTCACTTTTAGCGTTACCCAGAAACAACTACGTGGACGTAGTAAGATCTGTTTCCTTTGGGGTGCTTGATTAACGTGAGTCCCCTTGCCTCTCACGATTGGGGTGCTTGATTAACGTGAGTCCCCTTGCCTCTCACGATTGGGGTGCTTGATTAGTGAGTCCCCTTGCCTCTCACGATTGGGGTGCTTGATTAACGTGAGTCCCCTCGCCTCTCACGATTGGGGTGCTTGATTAGTGAGTCCCCTTGCCTCTCACGATTGGGGTGCTTGATTAACGTGAGTCCCCTTGCCTCTCACGATTGGGGTGCTTGATTAGTGAGTCCCCTTGCCTCTCACGATTGGGGTGCTTGATTAACGTGAGTCCCCTTGCCTCTCACTCAAAGGTTCAAAGTTTAACGGAGATGCTCAAACAGAAAACCTTCAACTTCTTGACAGAAAGCTAGACGATTGTAAAAATGAGTAACAGTATCGCGAATCATTGCTCTATCAATTCTAGCAGCCTCTTGCATAATCCGATTGCGCAGATCCTCTAAATTGTTTGGTTTAGTAGCATAAACTTTACTCTTGAGGTAACCCCAGAGAAAGTAATCGAGTGGTGTCAGATCCGGAGATGTAGCCGGCCACTCGATTTCACCCCTCCTTCCAATCCATCTACGAGGAAACTGAACATCCAAATATGCTCGAACGTCTCGACCAAAATGAGCGCTGCTCCATCCTGCTGAAACCAAGTTGCATCGTAATCATCACCTGCTATCTCTCTAATTCGTGGTATTATTTGATCCCTTAGTAACTGTTCGTATAAAGCTGCAGTGAGATTACCGTCGATAAAGAAAGGGCCTACAAAAGTATCGTTAAAGATACCAGCCCACACATTCACCTTTTGTGGATATTGTGTGTAGTTTTCCAACATCCATGCAGGATTTGAGTCAGACCAATATCTGCAATTTTGTCTATTAACCTCACCATTTAAAGTGAAAGTAGCCTCATCCGAAAAAACTATATTGTATAAAAAATTAGACTCTGCGTCTATTATATTCATCATCGTTTCGCAAAACTCGAGCCGACGATCCGGATCATCTTCATTAAGCTCCTGTATATTATAAGGATGAAAATGAATGCTTTTCAGAATTTTTCGTACGCATTCATGAGAAACGTCATGCTCATGCCCAGCTCTATGTAAACTGAGATGCGGTTTATCAATAAACGCTTGAGCAATTTCAATCTGCTTCTCCTCAGTTGCAACAGATGTTGGGCGACCAGTTCTCTGAAGATCACTAATAGTCCCAAATTCTGCGAAGCGCCGTACAGTCCTTTCGACTGTAGATTTTAAAATAGGCGTTTGTCCATCTTGATTACGGAAATTGTTATTGAACAGTGTGCGCACTTCAAGGTAAGATCGAACTCGATCTCCCCAACCACGCATCATCAACAAACTTATCCGTTCTCGCTCCGAAAGTTTATCATACGCCATTTTTTTAATTAGATAAGAATAGTACACAAATTGAAACCAAAAGAAAAACTTATCAGTTGCAAAGGAAAACGAGTTTTTTCAAAAGGAATTTTTAGATAAAATAAATTGTGAGTACTTAAATACCTACGAATTTGAACTACCAATTTGAACTCTAAAATTTATTTTGTTCGAAAACTATCAGCCGGAAGTACAATCCAGGAACAACGCAAAATATCTAATATATTCTGTTTTTTTTTAAATGCTTAATTAGCAAGAGTCCTTAAATTCAGGAACCGCTAACTCATAAACTGTAATGATAAATTCCTGACATCAATCTTTGTCTTTACCTATTTACAAACTTGAAATGAGTTTGGAAACAATTTTAACAAACGTTTATTTTATCTAACAATCATTTTCTTTTGTAAACATTCCTTTTAAGTGACTATTCTGTCTTGAAATATTTTACTTGGTGAATTCAAGATGGCGGATGAAAATCTTGGGAACAGCACATTTTTGTCTGGAAATGAGTACTCGGGGATTCTTGGGGTCGCTGAGTTAGGATCTACTACCGAAATTTCATTTTCTTCAAATCCAAGATGTTATTGCCATTAAACTTTGGACCTCTAAGGGAGAGGCAAGGAGACTCACGTTAATCAAGCACCCCAAAGGAAACAGATCTTACTACGTCCACGTAGTTGTTTCTGGGTAACGCTAAAAGTGAGAATAAGGACTGAATGTAAAATTTCTCGCTCTATCGGTTTCCGGTATTATTACTGGGATTTCCGATTAAAAAAACCAGTTGACCTTCAAATGACCTTCAAGGTCAAGTCCAAAGTCAAATTGAAGGTCACAATTACATCCCTTGTTCAACACATCCATACTTGAAATTATAGTATATAATAAATAGCGGCGGCGTGCCGGCGGCTATCGCAGTGTCACTCTCGTGGTGACGATGGCGGCTCGGCCGGGCGGGCGGCGGCGGCGTCGGTGACGCGCCAGACAAACCTTACTGTTGAAGCGCCCCGGCGGGTGCAGGATGCTTGGCCCCGAGAACAGGAGCGAGGTGGATGATGGCAGGAGAGAGATCGGGTTGACACCGTGTTGATTTTGCAGAGCTTATATTTACTTTATATACAAATATGTACAAGAGGCCGTGTGGGCCGTGAAATAAGCGAAGTAATGTCTGAAAGGCGCCAGAGCTGTGGCACGCGATCGAACTGATGCACACAGGTACGTGCGTGCAACTCGTGAGGCTCCGTAGCCGGATGTGGGGAGAAGCAGCGAGTCAGTCAAGGCTAGTAAGGCTCGAGCCGCTGCTTGCGCCGACTGTGCTGCCGTTCGGCTGTAGGCAGGAGCGTGCGCACTGCGTGAGGCGGCAACTCCAAGGGTGCCACAGACCTATAAGGCCAGATTTTTTAAAAAATGTTATAATAATTCATTAAAAATCTAAGTTAAACAATAAACCCATAAACCTTAAGGCATGAATGGCCATAAGCAAATGGGCGACTACTGAAGGAAGCTATATATATTTGTAAGTGGTTTTTGGGGTTGCTGATTATTAATCTGGCATTAGTTTTGCAAAATTGATTTGTTTAAACAATTTGTTTAAACAATTTATTGCAAAATTATCTTTTTATTCAAAACGACTTTAGTTTTGAATTTTACGGGCATAATTACTATAACCAATCATGTTCAAAGCATAGACAATTTTTTTTGAAAATTCACTACTCCAAGGTGGGCAATTTGCAATTATAGAAAATTTAAAAAAAAAGTGTTAACCGTAAACCTTTAACCTCAAACCCAAATACCTTAAGCTGAGCAATTTTAAAATTGTATCACTTCATTTCATGTTAAAATTAATAAGTTCTTAACAGCATCATCAACATCAAGCTTTATATTTTTTGCCTTGTGCCTTAAACTAGATATATAAGGATCAGAAGATATTAATAATTTATGCAATAGATCTATATTCGTGTAGATTCTACCACATTTTCGAGTATTAAATTGACGATAGTATTTTAAATCTTTATTCCGTGATTCTTGAGCTTCTTCGGATAAAATGCCGATTGGAATGAGAAAGTGATTTATAATGTTCGCACCATGGCCCATGGAGGAGAATTTTATGCAGAGATGCAGGCATGTAGAACCAATCGTACAAAGATACATATACCTTAGCAGTTTCTTTTGCATAATCGTCAAATTTGTCGGAGTCTATTTTAGATCCAGAAGCAAGAGCTTGTAGTATTACACTGTATCTTGAAATTAAACTTTTATTGACACCTGTAATTTCAGCTGTCAGTGCAGGGTCACGGAAAAATCTCCTAGAAGTATTACCATCGTTAGAATTACCCGATCCTTGTTGTGGATAATCTACGATGAGGCCAGTTTCTTGTCTGAATCGGTGTTGAATTCTAAGCTTTCTTTCTTGGCAAACGGTATGCTATGTGGAGTATCTTTTCCATAAATCGTATTTTTGCATGTAAAGATGAAAGGTCATACTCAAAATTTTCTTCATTTTCGGTTGTTTCAGCCAATTTATACAAATCGTTCATTTGTGAAGGTTTTGCTCCGCAAATGCAACACGTTGCACAAGAAGGAGTACCTGTTATTGCTTGGCATACTTTTCCATCTATCATTGTTAGTTTTAATGAGTGGTGTATTTTGAATTGATTTACATCTGTATTTACAATTGAAGGCAATAGTGACTCGTTTTTAGTTTTCATAGCATTAACATCAGCCACTGTTTTCTCACTGATTTCCTTGGCATACTCAAAACTGATTGGCCGGCAATGCCTAGTCGAACCAGGTTGAGGGTTACGCCAAATTACTGTTGCACCGTCTGAAGTATTGGCTTCTAAGATAATTGGTACCATACACATCATGAAAATACTTTCATCTGAGCTATAAGTTCCATCGGAGAATATTTGCTTTAACTGGCTATGATCTGATGATCCGTCACATTCCCATTTACTAGTCAAAACTAGAGAGTATTTAGCCTCACTAGTTTTGAAATTAGATAAAATATCCGGTATCTGTAGGAGACGTCTAGATGTATGATTCAACAGTTGTTGTAAATCAACGCTCCCACCTTTTTCAGATATGGAGAGACTAGAAGATATAGGATAACAATTTTCTTTTGCTGAAAAAAGTTGTTTATAAGGTATGAAAATATCAACATTTTTTCCTTTTACCTGTTTGCGAATAGTATCATACTGCCACTTCGACAATTTTGCATCTTCAATCAGAGCTATTGCTTCATCTTCGGTGAAAGGAATTATTTCCTCTGAAACGGAATTATTCATAGAACAATTGGGATCGCTTAAAAGATCTTCAATTTGTTTAATTAAATGCTTTTTCCCAGAATCTCGTAAATTTTTATAAATAGCTTTTTTTATTTCTTCCTGAGAAAAGCTACTAGTAATAGACTGTATTATTCTGTATTTCGTAGATCTCGAACTGCCTTCAAAACTATCAGTGACAGGTCTTCCACGCTTCAGGTTGTTATCCACAACAAAGTTAGCTGCTATCCAAGATACATATTTTTTCCTAAATATGTGTTCATTATAAAGTACAGCAGACAGTTTTGAATTGAAAGTGACCATAAAAGAATTCTCAAGTTTTTTTTTAACGATGCTTGATTCCTCATCGCTGAGCTCATATTGCGCTTTAATATAATCAATCAAGCAATTTACACTTCTACTTTTATTGTCTAATTTCAACAGTATATCACACAATATACCGTTTTGAATGGAAAAAGTATTCATTGTTAGGTTTCACTTAGAGGGGATGAATGAAAGGTAACTTTGATTCAGTCTTGATGATGACTGCTCGAAAATTAACCTGAAAACTATACATGAAAACAGTAGCCGTGTAAACGGTTGATAAGAAACTGTTTGCAACAATAATCGCTGGAGAAGTAGTCGTGAGAACGACTGATAATGATCGTGAAAATTATCTATGTAAATAGTAGCCGTGAAAACGACTGAAGAAAAATTGTTTGCAACGATAATCGCTGAAAAATCATAATATTTATTCTAGTTTTGAAGTCTAATTTCAATGCTTATTTAAAATAATATTTAACCGTTAGCCTGCCACTCGAACGTGATCTCTAACACGGCAAATTTTTAACACGAAAAAGTACGGTAAAAATTCATGGATTAGTGCATCATTATATGCCTTTCAGGACGCTACTTCGCTGATGGATACGAAAACTGGTGTCGTCGCCGCCTAGCGGCCAAGTGCAGTACTACTGGTGCGGTGATGAACGCTGTTGCACATATACGGGGAATTAAGTACCCTGTGCTGGAGTAAATATCACTTTCTCTTATGTATTTTCAGTTGCTTAACCTGATCATAATAATAATATTAATGATTAAATTGAATACTCATAATAAATTTATAAATGGAAAATTTTTTAAACTTTTATATATGATATTCCAGCAATTTTACCGGTAAAATTCTAATCTGTGATCATTTTTTGGCTAAATTAATTCTGCAATAAATTGTTTTAGCAAATTATTTAAACGAATTTTGCAAATTTTAAACCATATTCAAAATTAGCAACAACCAATAATGTATAGAAACATATACCTTCCATGGGTCGTAGCTCATTTACACAGCATCTAAACGTAGATGTCCTAACATTTGAACACGATTGGTTATAGTAATTATGCCCGTAAAATTCAAAACTAAAGTAGTTTTGAATAAAAAGATAATTTTGCAATAAATTGTTTAAACAAATTGTTTAAACAAATCAATTTTCATAAACACTTTCAAAAAATCGATTTTTTTTGCCTAATTCGATAGTATACTATTCGGAGAACAAGTTCCTAAAGTTTTATAATCGTATCATAAATCGAGTCCCGATTGTACAGCAGGTCAGGCAACTACCTAGATTGCTTCCCAAACAAGTAATTTAAGCTACAAGCTCGTATATATTCGTTCGAAACCGTTACAAGAAGACGCAGGTAAAGAAATCATACGAATGCCGGCGCGCATGAAACGTCCGCTTCAGTTCAGTTTGAGCAGAGGTCTAGAACGCATCGCAGCTAAGTAAAGTGAAAATGAGTGAGAAAAGTCCTTACGACAATCAAAAAGGCACGAAAGAGGACCCAGTGCGCAGATCTTCGAGTAGGAAGAGAACTTCCCATGAGAATCGGCACACACTGGAGCAGTCAACGGCGAATACAAGTGCTACAGCTGAAAAATTGGCTCGTAACGATGACGACGATATATATATATATATATATATATATATATATATATATATATATATATATATATATATATATATATATATATATATGCATGCAGGGTGTCCCAAAAGTTCGGGGATAGCAGATTATTCCCTCAAATAATTTTCAAGGAGGTGAAGATTAGTTTTGTATATATATATATATATATATATATATATATATATATATATATATATATATATATATATATATATATATATATATATATATATATATATATATATATATATATATATATATATATATATATATACACACACACACATATATATATAACTAAATCCAAACTTTATCGTGTTATAAATTTATATTACATAAATTATAAATTTTTGGGTTACACTAAATTTCTATATAAAAATTTATAACTTTGATTCTCACCGCTAGGTGGCTGCGTGCTTTCTTCTATGATAATAGAGATGATTTTGTCATATAAGACGATCAGATTTTGGATGCTTCTCGGTTGCGTTTTGGGTAGTTTTGATATTTTTCGTGTTAGAGATCACGTTTGAGTGGCAGGCTAACGGATAAATAATGGCATCTTCTCTTCCAGTAAAGAATTATGAATCCATTCATTCTAAAATGGATCATAGATAGAAAATAAGTTTCAAAGGAAAAAGATTACAAGATGTTTTGATAACTAAGTCTCATGAAGGACTGATTCGAAAATACATAAATGAAGATTTTGATCTAAGGTAAAAGTACCCTTTATGAAACAGTCCTAAATTCATGACCCCGTAATGGAACAGTTTGAAATATAATAAAATAGAATATGATAACGATACGTATAAGAATTATAAAAATTGTATCTATATCTTAAAGTATTATGAT
The DNA here is from genome assembly GCA_949152435.1 of Gastracanthus pulcherrimus. NCBI lineage: Eukaryota > Metazoa > Arthropoda > Insecta > Hymenoptera > Pteromalidae > Gastracanthus > Gastracanthus pulcherrimus. Next base: position 30,683,435 of record OX424574.1, read on the forward strand.
TTAAAACACACAACAATATATATTGATACACAGAAATTACAATTAATAAAAAATATATAATTGTGTGTGTCTCCAGATTTACCGAAATCTCCGCTTGTTTGTACGGTAGGAGCTGATTTTTTACGATTGGATTTGTTTACTATACTTATATATCTAAATTCTCTTATAATACAATAATTGAATAATATATTGCTTTTGATTCATAATATAAAGTTACACAGTATCTGTTTTGCAATAATAAAGTTTTTTATTAAATATATTGGTGTTTCATAATTGGTGCGCAAAAATCGCCATAGTCCGGATTTATGAAACAGTCCAAATCAGTGTTCCAAATCCGCAGACCTCCTTCTACTTTCTGCACCGGTTTATGGAGCACGTTTTGACCAAAAATTTAACATGTAATTTTAAAAGTTTTTATTTACTTCTATAACGCCAAAACGTTTGCAGCAATTAATTTGTGTTTTTTAACCCTTTCAGTCACAGAAGCCGATATATCGGCTCCCTATTGTTTTTAGTCACAAAATTTGATTTCTATTGTTATCGCAGTACAAATATACGTTTTCTATGTATTTTTGATCGTAGAATACGAATCTGATATCAATAATTTTATAAATATAAAAACAACCCTTCAAATGGGGTGAAAACCACCCTTTTAGTCATGAAATTGAATTCGTTTGGTTATGAAAGTAAAAAAACCCCCTCCTCATTAGAACACGGGCTTGGGACCGTCTGTGGCAGAGTTATGTTTTTTTCTTTTTTTTTTGTTTTTCTTTTTTTCTTTTTTTTTTCTTTTTCTCTTTTTTTCTTTTTTTCTTTTTTATTTTTTTTTTCGTTTTTTTTTCTTTTTTTTTTTATAATTTTTTTTTTATTTTCTAAATCTTTTTCAGGTAGATATTTATTCATTTTCTTTTATCTTATATACATTTACGTTTTGTGATATATTTCATAACAATTTTGTTTTTCTTTTATGCATAATGGAACATTGCAAGTTGTGCACATGTAGGAAGTTCTAACTCGATTTGTTTTAGAACTACAACAAGTGCAATTTCTTTGTATTTTGAGTTTAGTTGGAATGTGCGGGGCTTGAGAAAATCTTATTTCATTTGAAATTTGAGGCTTACGCTTACTAGGAGTAAATTGTTTTGTCTTGGTACCTCTTTTTTTAGGTGATGCAAACCCAATAAGCTCAGTTACCAGCTTTAGTCGAAAATCTATCAAATTCATTTTAGTAGTAGGGGTATTTTGCTTGTAAATGATGAAAGAATTTACAACGGTTACATCGATAAAATGCCAGAATATTCGAAGCCACCACTTTTTACTTTTTCTACTAATCTCGTATGTAGATTTCAACTGATCTGCTTTGTCAACACAGTTCATATAATTATTATAGTCTCGAGTGGCTTGTGGACAATTGATTTGAATGCTAGTACCATCTTTTTGTCGTCTACTTACAGTAGTTTTGATTGAAGGATCGTGAAAATTAGATAAAAACTGGACAGGTTTGTTATCATTCCATTTTATCCAACTGATACCCTTGTATGAAGTCCGAGATTCATAATCTCCCCTTTTCATTGTTTTATCGTTTATTTGTTTTTTTGGCAAACCTTTCCGATTTTTTCGTACTGTTCCACAGGCTAATATATTTTTACTTTTGAGTTCAATCATCAAATTAACACTAGTAAAGTAATTATCGAAATAAACTTGATAATTTTTTGAAATAATTTGATGGGTTAAATCGATTACAACTCTTTCGCCCAATTGTTTTTCAACCAAGTTAGCAGTTTTTCCAGTATATACCTGAAACTCACATACAAAACCATGTTCATCTGCTCTAACCCAAATTTTAAAACCTCTTTTTATAGGTTTCTGTGGATTGTACTGTTTTAGAGTACTTCTACCTTTGAATTTGACCATACTTTCATCAACAGCTTGTTTTTCAGATGGTTTGTAGAATTTTATAAAATTTTCTGAAAGCATATCAAGTAAGGGTCTTAGTTTATATAGCTTATCATAATTGGGTTCACCTTTTTGTGGCATTGATAAGTTATCATTCAAATGTATATGAGACAGGATAGCAAAAAACCTATTGAGAGGCATAACAGGGCTTATATAAGAGTTGTGTAATTGAGAATTAGATGACCAATAGCACCGAATGGCGGGTAACCTACTTATTCCCATCATGATATTCATGCCAATAAATTTCAATATTTCTGCTTTATTTACTTCTTCAAATGGCTTGTCTGATTGCTGCCCGTAAAGATTAGTCTGTTCGACAATTCTTTCGATCAAAACTTCTGAAAATAAGCAAAGGAAAATTTGTGAAGGTGAACGAATATCTGAAGGAACCATTGGACCGCAATCTTCGGAAAAAATTATTTCGTCGAATTTTCTTCTTTTATTATCCCAAATACCATCTAAAGCAGCTAATCTGTCACTCAACGGAGTATCACTATCACTTTCATATTCAATCACGTTAGAATTTTCACTATATGAAGTATTTTCTAACGAGGCTACTGCTTCATCAATTTGATTTTTGTCAATATCCGAATCATCATCACATTCAGAATCATATTCTGGATCATCATATTCATCTTCACTTTCATTATCACTGGTGATTTCAGCATATTCCATGATAAAAATTTTTTAGAATAAACCAAAACAAATTTCACAATGTTGTGAGATTACTGATAATTTAGAACGAATAATGATATTGAAATTTTTGATAGGAAAAATATAGAAATTTTATGTAACTACCTAATAAACTTAGATTTGATCCTTTGAAGTTCTTGCAAACAATTTTTTTTATTATTATTAATATTCTTTTTTCAAAATATAGTTTGGATTGAAATCATTCACTCGAGGGGATTGTAACAAGGGGTGTTTTAGAAAATTTATATGGCTTTAAGAGATTTTCAATATATTTTTTGAGCTCTAAATTCTATTTATATATTCTTAGGTCCTATCGAGTGCTTTGACGTTGAGTATTCACATTTTCGTAGTAATCCAATTAGAATTTTAGAGATCGTTTTTACGATTACTGAATTTTTTTCCATTGGATTCAAATTTAGCGTTGAAAAATGTATCAGAAACTAATATTAGCAGTAACATAACAAAACAAACAGGGTTTCGTGACTGCAATGTTACTTTTTATTCCATTTTACGAGTTTTTTTATGTTTTCAAATTTGTGACATTGGATTTGCATCCGCGTTAAAATTTACATCGGAAACATATATTTTCTTCTATAGTGAAACGAATTGAATTGTACGTATAAAAGGGTGGTTTTCACCCTGTTTGAGGGATTTTTTGTATATTTATAAAACTTTCTGAAATCAGATTTGGATTCTGCATTCAAAAATACATTGTGAACATATAGTCTTCAAAGAATATATAGTCTTCAAAAGAATTAAATTGTATGACTAAAAGGGTAGTTTTTACCCCATTTGAGGGGTTGTTTTTATATTTATAAAATTTTTGACGTTACATTCGTATTCTGCATTCAAAAATAAATTGGAAACATATATTGCACTTCCATAACAAACGGATTGAATTTTATGACTATAAGGGTGGTTTTCACCCCATTTGAGGGGTTGTTTTTATATTTATTCAATTTTTGATATCAGATTCGTATTCTACGATCAAAAATACATTGGAAACATATATTGCACTTCCATAACAAACGGATTGAATTTTATGACTATAAGGGTGGTTTTCACCCCATTTGAGGGGTTGTTTTTATATGTATAAAATTATTGATATCAGATTTGGATTCTGCATTCAAAAATGCATTGTGGACATATATTGCACTTCCATTACCAAACAAATTGCATTTTTTAACTAAAAGGGTGGTTTTCACCCCATTTGAGGGGTTGTTTTTATATTTATTCAATTTTTGACACTTGATTTGGATTCTTCGTTCAAAAATACATTGGAAACATATATTTGCACTTCCATAACCAAATGAATTGAATTGCGTGACTGAAAGGGTTAACCTATTGTGTAAGTTATGTATATATAATATGTATATATAAATACAATTTTGAAGCAAAAATAAAAACCTAACCTACAAATTAAGCAAACATAAGCAAAGTACGTTAATCTTTAAGAATTTATTTTCATATTTATTACAGATACTTATTACGATTTTGAAGAATGTCAGCAAAAGGAAGGATAAAGAAGGAAATCAAGAAGAATAAAAAGAGCGGTGAAAAAGTCTGTGATACTGTGAAAAAAAGTGCAAGACGCAAGAGAATTTTTAGTCCTCAAAATGAAAATGTTTTGCCTGTGTTACAAGAAAATGTACAAAAGATTTGTAAACAAATAAATAACGAATCAAGTGACCTTCAAGATAATCAAGAGAATATTAGTATCCCTTCTCTAGATTCAGGTGAGTCGTACAAATTGATTTGATGCATAGCTCAATACGTTCTGTACAAACATACATTTCATCAATCATGCAATATAATCTCTGTGCATTTATTTAGGTAGTATCAGTGATCAAAGAAAGAGTTTTGCCTATGCTTTTACCTTACCTCCTGAATACTTACCTAAAAAAAAACGTGCTAAATTAGGTACTACTGGAAAATCCAAACTACCTTCTGTAGGTACCTCAGATGAGTGGTGGAAGGCTCATATGGAGAAAGAACAAGCCCAAAAAATAAAGGATGAACAAAAAGCAAAGAGAAAGAGTTTACAGGAAGAGAAAAAGAAATTGGCAGAGGCGAAAAAGAAGTACATGCGCGAAATGCAAGAAAAGATGAACGAGATTCAGAAGAAAATTAAACGTGAAAAAGAATAAATTATTTAAAATCGTAGACTATGTAAAATCAGTATTACTAAATGTATACATGCGTGTTATGCTCAGAATATATGTATTTGTGTTAATTATTTATTAAATAATAAACTAAAAAATTAATAAATTATTAAGTATATAATATAACTTACTTACTTGGGCTAAAATTATATATTATCATTTTTGATTAATGTCTAAACTTTTTCTTATTCTTTAAAATCAACAAATACTTTGTATAATTAATTACACATTTAATTATAACAAATTTTTAATCTGTTCCAAAATAGGGACATGAATTATGGAACAGGGGGACAAGCCTTAAAATCTGCGTTCCATAACACGTACCGGTTCTTGGTTTACTTTATTGACTATTATAATTTTAATTTACGTTTAATTTACATTTACCAGGTCGCATTTTCATCTTTAATCATTAGCCTATCGAAAAATATCAAAAGTTTAACATTATTAGACCTTACAACAGCTTAAATCGGACCGCAATCTTTAACCTCCAGAAAATCGTTCCATAAGGGGTACTTTTACCTTATCTAATTCGAAGTTTCCATTAAGTATTTGCGTTTCTTGTCGTCTTGCACTTTGTGAACGAGAAAAAAATGTTTAAAAAAAAAGACCTTTACAGAGTATGCCAAACTATAAAGATGTAATTTTGCCTAAAAAAACTAGAACTTCTGACGATTGTAATTGTTACGTGTGCATAACAGCTCGCTCTACGATATCTTCATCAAAAGTAAAAAAAGGTAAAGGAAACATACTGAATATTTCCATTTGTATTGATGAATCGAACGGTCTTGATGGCACAAAAAAGAATCTGGTCAGAGAAACCGAAAAAAATATAAAGGATTCAAGGAGTTCATTTGAAATTTGCAAAACTTGCTTGTTCTAATGCGCTGCTATATAATAATTTCTTATGCGCTGCTTCTACATCTGATAGTGCTGCAGGTAAAAATGTAATGAAAATAGTAGAGCAGCTATCTGAACGATAACAAAATCAAATTGCGAGTTCTATTTTAAAGCGGAAACGGTCAAGTAGTGATAAAAATAATGAAAAAATAACTTTAAATACTTTTGGTTCCAAAGTTAGAGTAACTGTGAATCCAAAACCGAGTAAGGAAGTTTTTTTTACTGCTGAAAGTTTGGACAATTATCAAGTGAACACTGATTCTACATGCAATCAAATCAAAATTGACAATATCTCGAAAACAGAAGCCGATCGGATTTCGATTCGAACGGATTTGAGATGTACATTCATCCCCGAATACCGCCCCGCAACCCGATTTTATCGTCATTTTGGTCAAACCTATCGCTCCTTCCTGCCCACCGTGTGCAATGAAGGCAATCTTATTTTCGTACTCTGGAATGTCTTCAAGTGCCTGGAGTTTACATAAAAAATAGGATATAAGTATATTTATGATCCATGATCCGCGCATCGTTAGGCAACCATATATATAGATATACAAATAATCTGCATTTTTGATGGCTCGCAGCTCACGGCAAAGTTTGTGCGCCGGGCTTAAGAGGAGGCCGTATCTACTTACTGTCCTTGTCTAATTAGATTTTTACTGATTATTCAAATAGTTGTTTGATAATTGAAAAATTCAGAGTAATCCCCAATTCTTCGTAAAATAAGAAATATTTTGAGACCTAAAAAAATATTGTTGAATGAAAGGAAATGTTAGATACTCTTTTAAAAACGAACAGTGAAAGACGGTCAGTTTTTCAAAATGAAAAGTACGGCAGTTAGATTGATACTCGCGAGCAAGCAGATTTATATCCAAATTTTATGCTTCAATTTGGAAGATAATTCTGAAATGGTTTTTAAAATGTGATGCTATTCCATATTGACAATGATATTTTGTATTTTTTTCCACATTAATATTAATCGTTTCAATATAATACTTGCAAATTGTGAGTCTATTGCTTTCCAACCGGAACCCTTTGTTTAAACTAATAGAGACTGACAGTTTAACTGCATAATGAAAAAGTTGATAGAATAAGACAGATTTACTTAGGCAGAATTGAAATAAACACTGTTTGCGACCTTTCCAAGTACTACATTAAAACTATTAATGGAGCCAGTACTATGTCAGTACTGGCGTTTTGTTACGTTCGTCCGCCGATTATTCGGAAACTACTGAACCGATATAAACTTTTGGATTTTACATAGGACATGTTGATATATATTATGTCAAATTTAAGTAAATATAAATTAACTTTATTTTATATAAATTACCTATAAGTGTTTAACAAACATATTTCCAGCAATACTATTTCTTTTTTCATACAAATATAAAATTTATCATTTTGTACTGCATATATATGATTTCCAATAGACGATCTTGAATCCATTTTTTCAGTGACAATTTTCAATAATATTTAGTAGTATTATATTTTTTTATACTATAACAAAGATATATTCAAAAATTTAATAAATATTTTCTTTATTCAAGTAAATAAATGGGTATGTAATATCAAATTAAATTTTCCCTGCGAATGCGATATTTCATTTTTTGTTGTATAATTTTAATTAATATTACAAACTTCTTGAAAGAAATCCAAATCACCGATTACAGTGAAATTTTGGCTTTAATAGAGTTAATTTACACTCTAATAGGGTGAATTGTTAATCTATAAATTAAAGAAGAAAATTGAATCTCTTTTTCGAGTGAAAATTTACACTAATTAGATTGTACATTAACTCTATTAGAGCCAAATTTTCGCTCTAATCGGTGGAGATAATATTTCAATAGAGTGACTCGTCACTCTAAAATTTTTTGACTGTACATATTTTTATATTCATTTTAATTATTTTTATTATAATATCCAATTCCTTTTTGTTATTTTTTATTATTTAGGTTTGGATTTTTTTACCTCCCTGTAACAGTTTCTTTTTAATTTACCGAAAAGGTAATAATCTAGAATTGTTAAATCAGGGGATCGTGACGGAAACCTGATATGTGGTGAATTCAATCCAATCCACCTTTCAGGAAATACTTCCTTCAAATTGTCAGCGACTGCGGCAGCATTATGCGCTGGGGCTTCATCCATTTGCCACCACATTTGATCACGGAGAACTGGATTATTATCTAAGCGAGAATCTGTATGTATCTTCTTCCAATCAAATTTTCATGATAAAACACCGGGCTCACAATCCGATCTCCCACAATCCCGATCCAGACGTTCATCTTCCACCTTAATAAATGTGTAAACAATTGTAAATATTTTCATATGATAATTAACGCAAACTTACTTATCTATGCTGCCTATCGTTTTCTATGAAACAATGCGGGTTTTGTTCTAACCACATTCTCGTAGTTTACTTATTGGTGGGCCCGTTATTGGTAAAGGTCGATTCATCGCTGAAGCAGACTCTTCTGAAACAGTGTGGGGTCCTTGCTAACTGTCGCAGACCCCATTCACAGTATGCCCGATGCCTTTCTTGGTCTCCCTCGTGAATTTTCTGCACTTTTGTAGGTTTATACGGACGTTTCGAAGCTCTTAAAATTCTTCTTACCAAATCCTTTGATATATCTAAATTTCGAAAAATGATAATCGTTAGGAGAAAAGAGAGAGAATAATTCTATAAATAATGCAACAATAGTGTGTAAGTATAAAATATCGCCAAAAATCGCTTTAGGTAACCATACTGGGCGACTCCTAAATCAAAAAATTTCTTACAGTGAAAATAATTATTTATTTTTATTTTTTGAGTTATATTGGAATGACTTATTAAATCGTCGTCCTAAGGCTCTTAAACTCAAACGGGGATTGTCTCTTACAGCCTGATTAATGTGATCCCTGACATTTCGATCTTGCACAGGCCTTTCAGGAGCACGACGTTGCACCTTGATCACGTCATGCTGACGCACTGTCTCAATAAGTCTGTGATATCAATAGAAATTGAATGTACACTAAAAAGTACACTTGGGGTAACGACACAACTTGTAAAAGTATAATATTTTAATGCAACAGTAATGCACTTGCTTTTGTTGTATAAGAAAAAATAATAGAACTACCATAACCCAATTCTTATTACTGGGACAGAATATTTTTTACAGTGATATATTTAAAAATAATTGTTAACCCGCCTGTAAAACGAAGCTCGCCCTGGCGTAGGTTGAACATTTGGATATTCTACTTCGAACATACAGCGAGCTGTAACTACGTTATTATTATGCGCACTGAGGCACCGGAACATCGCCGTGTGAATCTGATCACGATTCATAATAAATCGTGTTTCTCTCTCTGTTTTTAGATTAATATTCGCACAATTCAAAAAATAACACAATTATTAAGAACTAACTACAAATTCACATTAGCAAAATAACACCAACTGATGAGCATTGAAAAACGTTGAATACGGAGTGCGCATTACTATATTTATCTGGTAACCAACTAAACAAACAAAATGTTTGGAAAATAAAAAAGAAACAAATATTGTAAAATCCAACAGTCTTTTTCAAAAGGTTAATATTATATTTTAACTAAATTGTTCAAAGATTTTAAAGTCAGATAAGTACCCACTTTTAATTTTTAACCAGTTCGAGAGATGAATTATTTCTTTAGAAATTTTTTACTATTTCAGGATAGTAATTAAATATCTACAGGATAATTTTGATAAGATTATATTATTGTTATAACTTATTGTAAGTTTGCAAATTTCTTATGTATAAATATAATCTCAAGTTTAATTACATTGAGAAAAATTCAATGCGCATAATGAATTTTGAATTCGATATCCAGAATAACAGTCATCGAAAACATGCTATCAATGTCTATATTACTTCATCGAATGAAGTGACAATGACAAAGTAATTGTATGTAAGTACTTTGTTATGTATGTGCAAGTACTTATAAACTAGAAAACTAAATTGATCAACTCTTCAGAATTTCTCTCTTTATTACAAAAAAATTATCTTAATAATAGTACCTACATGTTTCAGCATTTAGATACTTTATCTGAGTGTATGTATACAGTCTAGAGTGATGTAGGTTGGCAGTGCATAGAAAAAAATGATATATTTATTAATAAATCTAATTTGTAAATAGACTGCAAGATTGAAAGTGAGTAGATAGGAGTTCCATTTTCAAAACTATATTTTGAAATTTATTTTAGTTAGATACCACAGGATTCCATAGGCAACTTTTTTAATATATCAAAATGAAACTCTGTATTCCTGCGACTTTCAATGCTGTGTATAAGCGCAGATTTTGTACGAATTCTGTGGGGATTCAGTCTCTACCCATAATTATATACAATGTTAATTGATAGAGTTTCAAAATGGAATACTGCACAGTTTTCCTACAGATCCTGGTGTAATTCAACACGAATTGAAATACGGAATGATATCTGTAGGGATTATGTATCCAACTTCATTCTGTACACAAATAGAGATTTCAATAATGTTTACCTACGGATTTTCTACGGATTCTATGCAAATTTGAATACAGACCCGCGTAAAAAAGTTAAGATCGTAAAGTGATCTTAAAGTGACATGTCTCAAAAATGGCACTATTTAAGACATTTTAAGACATGAAATCGTTGAAAAAATTAAAGCGAATTTAAGATTGATTTGATACCACTTATTTTGACAGATTTAAGTGAAATTTGAGACGAAATTTTAGAAAATGTTTGAATTGATTTTGAGATTGATTTGAGATCATGCGATTTGACTTATTTAAGCAGAATTAAGACTAATTTTATTTCATTTTATAAGACGATTTTAAGACAACTTTAAGAAGTCAATTTGAGATGATTATAAGACAACTTTAAGAAGCCAATTTGAGATGATTATAAGACAACTTTAAGAAGTCAATTTGAGATGATTATAAGACAACTTTAAGAAGCCAATTTGAGATGATTATAAGACCACTTTAAGAAGTCAATTTGAGATGATTATAAGACGCATTTTCGACAATATTTACGACGATTTTAAGATATGTTAGTTTTATTAGTTTTAAGATATGTTAATAAACAAACAGTATGTATTTAAAACTGAATTCAGGATAAGAAGGTACATTTATTATATTTTTCCAATGACGATACATAACAAATCTTTGTTTAACATAATTTAAAAAGAAGCATATATTACAGTCATTTTCATACATTATGACTTTAACATATATAATATATAGAATATAGTTGAGATTTTAAACAAATATATAATCTTGAAAATCCAAGCTGGTTCAAATCGAATATGTTTTAGCCGCCAGTACCCCTTTAGTATCGGTGAGAGCTCATCAACCACTATGGCTCCGACAACTGGCATGAAGTGATGATCAGCAATATCTGTTTGTATAAAAATACAATATAATGTATTAAATAATAAAAATAAACTATAAAGTAACTTTTTGTTCATGAAATTATGATTTTATATGGATTTGACACATTTCATATTATACACATTTTTATGCAACATTGTGCGCAATACATATTCTTGTTATAAGCTCATTATTAAGGTTATTGTGTAAAATTTTTAAGTGCATAATAATTATCAATCAATGGGTGTAGGGTATTTCTGATTATAATATTTTAGTGTGGAAAAAATTATTTGTGTACAAAAAATCTGCAAAATGTATTCGGTTAATATAATAATTTTTGTATATTAATTTAATGATAATTACTTTTTTGATAAATCAGAAATGTTCTAGTCTTTGCAAGGATCGGTCAGATATACTTTATAGAGCGAATCATTTTTATAAGATATAATACGATCTATTTTGTAACATACTAACCTGATACAGCAGATTATCCTAATCATCGGTAGACACACATTATATTGCAGGTTCTTAGTCATCCTTTCCATTGTCCCAATGATTTAATGGAGCTCACGCTGCCGAAAATTCTTAAACAGAAGCTAGGAATGCTGAAACAGCTGTGGTATTTTACGCACGATTACAGTGTTAGGTTAGCCTGGAACAACAATTAAAAATCCACAAATAAATACATTGATAGAAATGAAAATTGAATTTTATGCAGAAATAAACCAAAAATGTTTTAATTTGTTAATGCAAATGAATGATTTCATTTGTATAATCGAAAGTTAGGTTATTAATTACGAGGCAGTGCTTAAGTTTTAAATTTAATATTTAATTCGTTATTTTTGTAAGTTTCCCAGTGAAATAGAAAATGTAATAAATCGACTTTTTTTTTTACTTATCTAATACGATATTTTATTTATGAAATAATGTAGTCCAAAATCGTCAAAGTTTTTATAACACAGAATTGATCGAAGGCGTCTCGATGTTTATTTATCTTTTCATTGCTGCAAGCTGAATGATGCATTATAATGAAGTTACACTTTTTTGTAAAAGAATAAACAAAGCTATATTCAAACTGTTATGTCTTCATGTTGATATGTCTTGCGACGATTACAAGTTTTAAAAGAACTTTGGCGATTTCGGACTATTATTTCCTAATTTTAAAATTTGCGCATAGCCTCGATATATATCCTAACTTTTATAATAACTAACCTAACTTTTTATTGTACAGACGAAATTATTTATTTGCCTTAAAACATTCCTAGTTTATTCATAAAATTCAATTTTCATTTCTATCAATGTATTTCTTTGTGGATTTTCAATTTTTTTTCCAGGCTAACCTAACACTGTAATCCTGCGTAAAATACCACAGCTGTTTCAGCATTCCTAGCTTCTGTTTAAGAATTTTCGGCAGTTTTAGGTGCATTTAATCATGGGGACAATGGAAATGATTAAGAAGCTGCAAATTAAATTATGTGTTTATCGATGATTAGGATAATCTACTACAACAAATTAGTATGTTATAAAATAGATCTTATTATATCTCAAAAAAGTGATTCTCTCTATTTAAGATATAATTGAACGCTCCTTCCAAGGACTAGATTACTCCTGATTTTTGAAAAGTTAATATTTTTAGGGCTCATTAGATTAATAGATAACAAATTAAAATATTAACCAAATAGATTCGGAAAAAATTTTGTAAACAAATACTTTTTTCTGCGATAAAATATTCTAATCAAATATACCCTGCACTCATTGATTGTTTAATATTGTGCAATTAAAAATTTTACGTAATAACCTTAACTATTAGTGTATAATAATAATATGTATTGTGCAGAAAATTGAATAGAAAATGTGTATATGAAATTTTTGTGTAGGTATGTGTCAAATCTATATAAAATCATAATTTCATGAACAAAAAGTTACTTTATAGTTTATTCTTATTATTTAATACATTATATTGTATTTTTATACAAACAGATATTGCTGATCATCATTTCATGCCAGTTGTACGGGCCAATGTGTCTGATGAGCTCCCACCGATACTAAAGGGGTACTGGCGGTTAAAACGTATACGATTTGAACCAGCTTGGATTGTCAAGATTATATATTTATTTAAAATCTCAACTATATTTTATATATTATGTATGTTAAAGTCATAATGTATGAAAATGACTGTAATATATGCTTCTTTTTAAATTATGTTAAACAAAGATTTGTCATGTATCGTCATTGGAAAAATATAATAAATGTACCTTGATATCCTGAATTCAGTTTTAAATATATACTGTTTGTTTATTAACATATCTTAAAACTAATAAAATTAACATATCTTAAAACCGTCGTAAATATTGTCGAAAATGCGTCTTATAATCATCTCAAATTGACTTCTTAAAGTTGTCTTATAATCATCTCAAATTGACTTCTTAAAGTTGTCTTATAATCATCTCAAATTGACTTCAAATAATATAACTAACATATCTTAAAACCGTTATAAATATTGTCGAAAATGCGTCTTATAATCATCTCAAATTGGCTTCTTAAAGTTGTTTTATAATCATCTCAAATTGACTTCTTAAAGTTGTTTTAAAATCGTCTTATAAAATGAAATAAAATTAGTCTTAATTCTGCTTAAATAAGTCAAATCGCATGATCTCAAATCAATCTCAAAATCAATTCAAACATTTTCTAAAATTTCGTCTCAAATTTCACTTAAATCTGTCAAAATAAGTGGTATCAAATCATTCTTAAATTCGCTTTAATTTTTTCAACGATTTCATGTCTTGAAATGTCTTAAGTAGTGCCATTTTTGAGACATGTCACTTTAAGATCACTTTACGATCTTAACTTTTTTTACTCGGTGATTTTTGCACGTTTTCTTTACAGTTCAGTATCAATATCCGTGTTCTAAAGTAGTGCGGATTTCCATGCAGATTTCATCCAGATTTGCGTACTGATTCCAATACAGATTTCCATACTGATTTCCGTACAGAATTCATGTGGTTATTTTCAACAGGGTTTACATTAAAGAAGTTCTAAGTAGTTAAAAATTGGCCACTTTACCAACAGTGTTGGTAAAGGGGCCATCTTCAGTTCTTATAGTAAAGTCGTACAGTAAGTGCATCAAAAAGTCAAGACTAACCTAGCAGAGACTTCCTTTATTATAATATATACACTCCTGTTATTTAACTACATGGTGGCGTAGCGTACGCCTTGATGTCAATATTTTAGGATTAGTAGGCCTAGAAATTTTGAAGAAGCAGCCGTCGTTTTTATCGATTGCCTTTTGCTTTGCAATGCATTCGTATGACCACTTTACAAACCGATAAACGTCAACGAAAGTTGCAATTTTAACATTGAAAATAAACTCTACGGCAAAAACTAGTAGATGCATCTTAAAGTGCGTAAAAAAAGCTACAATATTTTGTACCGTATGATTTTTGTTCGCTCATATCACGCTTACAAAAGTGGTTTCTTTACATGCATGCACTGCTAAGAAATCATAATTTTGATGCTTTCTCGCCTAAACATGAAACTATCTTATAATTAGAGGGCACCAGCAGCGGAGTCACTGTGCTTCTCAACATCTATTATTACAATACATATACTATAGCATACAGCGAGATCTCGTGTAGGTGGACACATTATCTGCACCCACCTCATTTCCATACAGCGTACGCCCACCAGAGCGAAAAGTTAAATTAGTACTTGGCAAACACTTCCAACAGTGCGGAAATAAGGTACTTTGCGCAAAGCAGTGCAAAAAGTAAGAACTTTGCGTACGCTGTGTGGAAATAGTGGAGTAAGTGTATCAGTTACTGCGGATGCCTCTATTGTTGTGGGTACCTTAAAAACCTACTACAATTAGAATATTTTGTTTATTGAATTTTATTTATTTCAAAATATATGGGTTAGTCCGCAGTAATTGATGCTTTACTGACTGTAACCCTATACACTAATAGTAACATTTATCTCTAGGTATTTAGAATTTGCTTATTTTAAAAGATGCACAAGTGAAAGTCTTGTTACTGGAGTATGAAAATTCACATACTTCTACAAAACAATGCTTTCTCAAAGAGATTTAATACACACACATTTATTGAATTTTAGCATTGATAAAAGTGATTTTAGGAATACTACGCTCTTAAAGTAGATAAAATTAGTGAATTATTTGCTCAAAAATTTAATCAGTTCTCTACTGAGTTATTTCTAATAAACCTACATTTCAATAAAATATACAAATGCGTTTATAAGTGATGGAGACCACAAATTGCGATCATTTAATAAGCATATTCAAAAGTTAAAATATTGTTTCGTTCACAAAATTAACTTAAAAGAATTGTTATATATGGGGCGAATCACGTCAACTCTCCTAGCGCGGCGCGCGAGCGCTTAATACTGTTGTTTTCAACTCGCGTTTGCGGTATGAAAAAAATATATAAAAAAATATCCAATAAACTATTTCGATGTATTTTTTCCTCAGCTTTCCAATGGTGTGGTCAGATTTTCCAAAATTTTCCATTTTCTTTAAAAAAAACACAAAACGTGTTATATCTCGAAAAGTCTATTTTTAATATTTTTTTTAATACTTTTAATCGAAAGCTGAGGTTTTTGTACATAAAAAAAGTTCTTTTGCCCAGAGTGCCCGATTATATTTCAGTGAGTAATAGAACGCCGAAAAGTTGAAGTACCGCGCGCAGCGGCAAGGCGCGTGACTTCGCGCTCGACGGTGGCCGCTAGATTCGGTCCTCCTTTTCATATTTTGCTACTTTATAATTTCTTTTAAACCTGTTAGTTAAATTTAGTTATGTTTTTGTTTTTATTAATTGTTTTTTTGTTACTTTGGCTTTCGAAGAGGCTTTCAAAGTCTTTAGCTTCGTGGCTTTCTTTGTCTTTGTTGCGGGTTTGGATACATTATTTTCTTTTTTCTTAGTGTCTTTCTATGGAAAGATTTGATATTTAGAACTTAAAGACGTTTTCTGTAGTTTGAATGTGTTTTGATTCAATGGAATAAAAGCATGATACTGTAAAGTCCCTGGTATAGATTTAGCATTATCTAATCTTGATTTGAGTTCTAAAACAGTGTTTTCATAATCATCTTTATTGCTATAAAATACTTTGGTTTCTTTGCAATAATTTTTAGCCCATTCGTAAAGACTGTTTGCTGTTAAAATTCTATTTTTGGATAAAAGTTGTAGACTAGCACGTTTTGCACCTCTATTTAAGTTCGCACCGATACCATCACATGCACCTTTGCCGTGCGCGGTAGCATAAAAGTGCCATTCCGCTGAGATTTCGAAATCTTTTTCATGAAACAGAAGATTTTGCATATTATTCTTATTTTTAAAATGTTGACTTGCTCCATCCGTTAAATAATAATTTTTTTTAACTACGAAATTAGATTTCAGATAAAGTATGACAATTTTTTGATATTCATAAACCGCAACAGTATCATGGTTTAGATTATCAGAAATTACAGCAATGCTTACATGTTTAAGATCACTATTTTCTTTGTAATAAATTACAACTGTAAAAATAGTTGCCTGGTTATTATTTCAATGGAAAGATTGCGTAGAATTCTGTACTACAAATGCATAGTTTTCCGCAAAATCAAAACAGACAATAAACTCACCTTCTTGAAGATTTTCTTTCAACTTATTCACATACTGTGACTGTTTCTTAGCAAAAAAATCGTGAGTCTTCAATTTCATTAATTTGTCGCCCAGCGTGTTGAGAAAGTCATAAACTTTCTCACTTTTTGAAGCTATCGTACACCGATCTGTTTGAAACCACGATTCAAATTGAATTTCAAAAACATTATTTTTATCAAAACATTCAAGCAAATGTTCTCGTAATGCAGACGTATTAGGACAATTTAGACAGTCACCCAAGAAACACTCATCACGTGCATTTTTACAAACGATTGCCTGAATACAGTCATGATAATTTGTAAGATATAGTTTACTATTTTTCGTTAAGCACTCTAGCTCAGCAGCTTCTAGCATGAGCTTAAAGTTTTCATGATGTACACATACACATACATTGTGTGTACACCACTGCTTCTAGCTAAAACACAGTTTACTGGTCTCAATTGTATGAATTTTGTTAACCCAATTTTAACGTCTTCGTATTCTTTTTGAATTAAATAATAGATTTCGTTCAAATTGCCAAGAAGTAATCTTTTCTGAACGTGTTCTCGTTTGCCGTTGTCCTGCTTTACGGATATGCAATCTTTCAAGCCTGGCATAATTCGACTTATGTCATCCTTTTCATAAAAACTTTTAACTAAATTTATAGTTTCCACCGAAAGTACTTTGCCGCTTTTTTTCAGAAACTGAGAAAACTCCTTTTTCAGCTACTAACTCTTTTGCTTCTCGAGCTTCCCATTCAGTACAACCAAACTCTCTGATTAAATCATTACGAGACCAAAAATCGGGAGCAAGAGTGAGTAGCTGAATTCTATCTTGCTTCGATATAGTATTAGAAAATTTTCTTTTAATTTGTTCGAGAACCGTTACGCCAGCTTTATGATATTCATCACAACAATTTATGTTAGCTTTTTTTTGTATCCGAAATAGGTAAATCTGCTTTACGTTTGTAAATTTGCCTACGACATGTACCACATATTTTCGCTTCTTCGGGTACAAACGGAAATATACTTCTAAAAGTTGAAGGAAAGTCAAACAGATCTTTAGACGTAGGGTGATTCTCTCGAGAGAAAGGATTTATGCATTTCATTTTCCAGGTTGAACCCATTGTAGTTGCTACAATAAACCGGAGAAATACGTAACCAATAGATTTATGATTTAATCATAAAAAAATCTAAATTTAAAAAAAACGTCGTATATATGAATTTCTTGTGACAATTCATTTATAGATTAAAGTATTTTTATGTATAAGCCACCTACCGACTGAAAAAAGAACTAGTTTTACAAGTAAGCATGATATGGCGGTGACGTTGGCCGCGCGCGGTGCTTCTACTTTTCGGCGTTCTATTACTCACTGAAATATAATCGGGCACTCTGTGCAAAAGAACTTTTCTTATGTAAAAAAACCTCAGCTTTCGATTAAAAGTATTAAAAAAAATATTAAAAATAGGCTTTTCGAGATATAACACGTTTTGTGTTTTTTTTAAGGAAAATGGAAAATTTTGGAAAATCTGACTACACCATTAGAAAGCTGAGGAAAAAATACATCAAAATAGTTTATTAGATATTTTTTATATATTTTTTTTCATACCGCAAACTTGAGTTGAAAACAACAGTATTAAGCGCTCGCGCGCCGCACTAGGAGAGTTGACGTGATTCGCCCCATATACAAATTGTAAGGAAATTTCGGCTTCTTTATGAATAAGTGAAGATTTTTTACTTCTGTAATGTATATATTTACAATAAATACTTTTCTCAATTTTAAAAAATTTTCAAAATTAAAAAACGCATTTCTTTAAGAGGAACCACTTAAACGTAACTGTAAGATACTCTAATTGGAAGGAAACCACGTGAGGTTTACGGATATATACATTTTTTAACATTTCAAACGTTTCGAATAATAAAGATAATTTTTTCCAATTTTAACAAATATTGAAAATTCAAAATCGTATTTCGTTAAGAAAAATAACTTAAAAGTAATTGAGATACATACACCTGTTCGGAACATAATTATACGAATGATGTTGCTAAAATTATTAATATGCAATTTTTATTTAAAGTAGTTATTATTACATACATTGGCCGGATTGTTATAATGCGCATTGAAACTGCTGTTCTGTACAAGGGCTAAAGTACATCTGACCTCTGCGCCATTCTTTTTCGAGCTAGAAATGAGCCGCTCTTCGCGCCGCTGAAAGTCGCCGTCGACGACTGCCGCAAACATATACATCAGAAACTAGAGAACGTTATCGCGTTTGAACTATACAGAACGTTTTAGAGACCTTTTGCAAAGCAACTTATTATACAGTTACATTTTCTTATTACTAATGAATTCTACCCATAACAACACCAATCGAAAGTAAATGACATGAATTTTACAAATATATGCATATTTTTGACATATCAGAAGTATAAAATGACGAAATATAATTTTTTCATATTTTTACAAATTTTAAATATTAAAAATCGCAATTCTTTAAGAAAATAAACTTAAAGGACATGGTAAGATACACCAATCATACACCAATTTTTCATGTATCTAACGCATATAATAATAAAAAAGAAAATTTCGATCATTTAGCTCCAAAATCTAATCAGTTCTATGTTGGGTCGTATGTGATGTACCTGTAAAATTTTAGCCTGAAATACGGTGGCCTTCAAAAGTTATGGTGACCACCAAATTTGACCACATACATACATACATACGCACACACACACACACATACACACATACATACATACATATATACACATACATACATACAGACAGACATTTTTTTTAAATCTATGCATTTCGATTCATCGATTTCAAAAACATCAAAATACATCTTAATCTCAGATTTTAAAAAATCATCTATACAAAGGTTTCTCTTTGAGAAATCAAAAATATTTATAATAAGAAAATATGAATTTGTATTTGTACAAGAAATTCGCAGTAATACAAGTGCAGTAATTAGTCATTCCGCAGTATTTGAAGCGCAGTAATATATGCACATCCGCAGTAATACAATTAGGAAGACTTCTTTTCAGTAACTTTTTGTTAAATAAATACATAAATAATTTATAGTTTGCTAACGTATCTAGCCATCTAGATTATACCAAAATATTTAATTTAAGAAAAAACACATGTATTTTCTTATCATAATTCGCCTTTCATGGTAATTTAAAGTTAAGCTAGAAAAAACTGCGTAGTAACTAATACACTTACCCTATATTATGCAATTAATGCACGAAACAGGTGATTTTCAAATAAGTGTGAAAATTCACATTCGTTCTAAAATCACCTATTTCGCGTAATGTACTATTTCTTCAATTTGTACACTTATTTGGGCACTCGTCTAATCTAAAAGTAATTTAGTTTATTAATCGAAGACATGAGAACATGCTTTTACAATATAATCATGCAATTTTGCCCGTTAAAAGTTAATTTTCTTTTGAAAATTATCGATACCCTGATCTAAAATTCTGTAGATTAATGGTATTATGCCTTATAAGCAACATATAAAAATGTCATGACGCTATCTAATATTATTACCTTACGCATGGACTACCTTAGAAAAAGGAAAAGAAGAAAAAGTAAATCAAATAAATGTCACATAAGCATAATATTATAAAAAGCAAAAAAGAAAGTGTTTATAAAGCACTTAAATTTCCTCAGCGACAATGCAAACTTAATTGCAGCGCTATAATGCGAAAAGTATCTCACGGCCGGTCGTAAACGGGAATCCCCGCCCGCGCCGAAGTGCCGCGCGCCGCGCTCTCTGCTCCACATTATTCCCGTGAGAGTTGACATAACGACAACCTAATCATCGTCGGGCCGGGCGGCGCATAACGTCTCAACTAAACGCAATTAACGTAATTCATATCAGGAAAGTGCGCCGGCGCACTGTACACACGGTGTATTGTGTCGACCGCGGAAGCAGCCGGAGCTTTTGAAAGAAAATGGCATACGCGGTCCCCGCCGCGCGCACCAGTGTAAGAGATTTCGTGCGGCGTGCGCCGCGGCGATCGTAAACGTCGCCGGCCGAGGGAAGTCGTGAAGAATGATGGCTTTTGCATTTTCTTTGGAATATTGCGAGTACTCTGAAATTGCGATTGTTCGCGGCGGGAGGACGACGACGCTGGAGAACCATACTTTACGCGCTCTTAAATCTTCCGCGCCGCTACTCGCGAGTACAATTTATTCGCGGTTTCGTGAAATAGACTGTAAACTGAGACGTTTACTTTTCACTGGAATGTTCTGTCAAACGTGCAAATGCGAACCGACTCGTAATAAATCCGAACTTTTGTGTAGGTATGTCTTGGTAGATTTATTTTCAAAATTTCAGAAACATAATAATTTTTATTCTTTTGTTGTCTATACTTTTATAAATTACAATTAATTTGACATGCATCAAACTTAACAATAATTGATGTAACTACACAGAATTTACCAATTGTATAATAAATCTGCATGAAAGAATTTATAGTAAAATAAAATAAAAAATAAAAAGATGAATACATTGAATGTCCTTGAAATTTTTTGAAATCTAATGTATTTTAAAAATTAATTATTTCAAAATTTAAGCTCTCGAGGTCTTGATAAGTGTGCTGAAATTTTAATAAGAGTTTAAAACAGTTCTTTTTAAAAATGGGTTTTGTTAACCATCGCACTACGTATTTTATGATTATTGCGTATTTCATTTTTTGTTTAATTTGGTGATGTTGCAATCAGCTTTGAAGGTATGAGTGTGTACCCTCCTTACGTCGGATGCAACGCTTTTTGTAAGTCTCGAATGCCGAAAGAGGAAGACAATCGACTAGTTCCCATGCGAAGAATGTTGGTCATTTCGTGGGTAACGAAGAAGGCGTGCCAGTAGTGTATTCGAATGTTTGCGCAGAAATGCGTGCTTCGCGCCCTAATTTACAACTATTATTTTTATATATTTAATTTGGGAAGATTTGCATAAATGATATTATGAATTGAGAAAACAAAATGGTTGTTTTCTGATTATTCAATGGTTGTTTATTAATCTAGAAATGTAATATTAATATTAATTTCTGGAATCATCTTCTTATAGAATTAATGAAAATATTGTTCATTCTTTAAATATTAAATCTGTGGATTCCCGGAAAAACGGCTTAAGTCCATTTTCTATTTTTTAATTTCCAGTTTCGATCGATTTTGGTATGCTTACATAATATATTTTTAGATAGAATGCAAAAAATCAAGAAAGTGTAAGAATTAATGACTATATCTACTATTTATGAGTTTTTTAACATTAGTTTAAATGGAAATTAATCTTAATAGAGTAGTGACCCCAACAATCGGTCACCACCAGTAGTCGGTCACTTTTACTATTTTCTTTTAAAAAATAAACCCATATACAAAAAATTGCTAGACTAATAATTCTTTAATGATCTATGGCATTTAAAAATTTAATTCTGACATTGTAACAGTTCATGCACCATCAAATAAATTTGTTTTTGATATATTTTTATTGGTATGTGCTTACAGGTGGCCAACTACTAGATTTTTTATAATTTTTGGCGAATTTTATTAGTGACATTACAATTAATTAATATTTAATTTCATACATTTAATATTTATTCAATTATTCATAGCTAAACTTTAATAATAGAACTATTACAAAGCGTAAACAATGTTTTAAAAAGTGATGTATTACCTTAAATTATCCTGATCGACTACTAGCGATCAAGCAGCCGAGTACTAGACTCTGGCGGTCGACTACTAGCGTTTTCGTCATATTTGTTTATAACGAATATTATAATTATTCTAGAAAATTTTTAAGTAGGAGTAAAAATGTTATCATAAACTTGAATATATTTAAAGAATAATAGAACCAGTTATTTATAAACAAAATCTTTTGTGTAGTACATTTTAGAAACAAAAATTTACAAATATGTTCAGAAATTCATTTATCGATTCAAAAATATCGTAAATTAGAAAAATCATAATAATCAAAAATGCATTGACGAATTAAGAATCTTTTTTATCTCGTATCTTCATTAAAATGTAAATAATGATATATAATATTTCATTCTTTAAAATAATAATATACAAAATAAAAAAAAAATTTGGGGCTCTGCCGTAGAATGATCCTTTAAATACAACTGATTATTTTTGCTCTCTTAACATGTAGTTTTATTCCTTTACAAAAACAACGATGTCGAAATAGAACTACTATTGTTAAGTAGTGCAGAAAGCATGCCGATATGACTAACAGATAAATCCACCCCTATTGCACCCATTTTCACGCTTCACACTTATGCCAAATTCAAATCCAACTCATCAAACTGATTGTCTTCTCGGAACACTTATTGCTCTCCAAACCCCCTAATTACACGCGCATGCACGCGCAATCGTTATCGGTCGCCCAGAACGAAATATACCGAAAACTGGAAGCCGTCACGCGAGACACCAAAGAAACACACTATAAAATCGAAACTTTCATCGTTAACCAAGCGTGTTCGGTATACTTCCCCATATGCCATCTCTTCCTCATACGCGTTCCCTCACCTAAATCCATCCTCCTCCTAGCACACTTATAGGAAGTCCCAATCTCTTACACACACACACGCAGTATTCCCGAAGTGTGTGAAACCGTTAAGCGTTCGCGATAAGCCATCTTAATCGTTCGATGCATATTAATAGGGAGTAGCGCGCGAATGAGCAAAGCCCAGAAGTGGGGGAGGAGCAGATTGCCGTCGTCGTCGTCGGCGCAGCTATCCTCGATGGAATCAAAGCCGCGGAGATGCGAAATATCCCCGTAGGAAATTGCGTGATGTAATAATTGTCCTGTGGGAGTGACTCCCGAGAGATTCGAGGCGGCCGCGCGGCAGCCGTGCACAATGGCCCGGCTGTTGCCGCCACAGTATGGGAAAGAGCGTGCCATTGTTACACATTTTACAGTCTACTACTACTGTTCTGTCGAAAAAGGGGGACCCCGCGAGCGCGCGTCAACTCCCACGTGTGGCTTTCACTTGTCCCCGCGCGCGAGTCGTCTCTTCGGCGCGCGCGCGCGCCCGCGGCGTATTATACGCGTGTCTGTCCGTGAGCGTATGTACGCGCTTATTTTAGGTATGGGTATTTCGCGCTCGTCTCTTTCTTGCTTGGTGTTTTTCTTTTCTTTTTCCCTCCCCGTGAGGGACGAGAGGCTGCCTCTTACTCGCTTGCCTGCTTACTTCCTCTGGGTGTATGTGGGACTTGGACGTGTGTGCGTGTGTCTCCCAGTGGCGTTGTGGATGTAGGCGCTATTTTCTTATCTCTTTTCTTCGCAGAAAAAGAAACGCATTGCTAAATGTATATTTTTCTTTTCGCCGCGTGGAGAGGGGCTTTCAGCTGTGCGAGCATTGTCGCACACGCGCGCGTGCACGATGGTTTGCGCTTTGAAACTCACTTTCGGTGTTGCATTCGAGGGGGGGTTTTTATTCCCAGTACCGTGGTAGAATTGAAACGAAAAAATGGATTATTTGGTAATCGAGTTTGTTTGGTTGTAGAATTGAATGAAGAAAGGGAGGGTTTGTGAAATATTTTTATCTTACTGTGTTTGAAATTTGCAGACAAGCAAGCTTTGGATGATGCAAACAGATTAATTTTAAGCTAATGATCTAGGTCTATTTATATAAAAAAATATCATTATAAGACTAACGTTATTTGAATTATTCAGTATACTTATTGCAAAACAAAAGTAATTTATTAAATTTATACTTTAAAAAAATCTCTGTATGAAATCATGCTCACTCGTTTTAGATTTAAATTGTAAAAGCCAAAACTTAACTTGAGCTAGAACTATAACTTTAACATTAGAACTAGAACTATAACATTATTCATGTCTCGGAAATGTACATTTTACACATTCTAAAAATGTATCTACTATTTTGCCAGTTTAAATTTGATTATTGAGAATATAATTGAAGACTGACGCTAACTTTAACAAAATTTCTTTGTTTCTCATATTTTCTAGTTTCTTACGATTTTCATAAATAAAGAAGTTTAAAGACCTAGCCACAAGACTACACCGCACCTAGTGAGCAGGTTAGAAGGTAGAAGTAGCGTAGTTTTTTATATGGATTAATAGTTAAGGTCGTTGGAGAAAAAAGCATGTTACCAAAAAATTTAACCGCTTTTTTAAAAAAAAAATTACATTATTCGATTCATAGAGATTATTATCTACATTCCAAATTTAAATAATTTATTTAAAAATAGTTAATATTACACATATTATTATAAGATTTTTTCTTATAAAACCTTTTCTGCAAATGCTCACCATTTTAACAAAAATAAATATTAAAAATTACTCGCATGTTCCCGTAAATCTGATGTAGATAAGGAAAATTCATTATTAACTAAAAAAATTCTGAGTTTTAAAATATATATTCTTTCGTAATTTTTATGTCTAAAATTATAATAAATATTTCATTATTTTTACGTAAAAACTGTTCTTTTATATTTTGTTACCTATTTGTTAAAAATAAATAAAATGTGCTCAATAATGTGATTTAATTAATTTATCGAAAACTGTATGAGCAACGGTACCAATAACTTTCAAATGCTTTTACAAATACAATATAACAATATGCATAAAATCACATTTTTATATTACGACGTATGTAAAGTATGACCCACTTCATAAAACGGAAACAGCCCATTTAAAAATATTTAACGCCTATTAGTTACATAAGATCTTTCAGCAACTCCAAAATCCCCGTCGCGACTTTTCTAGCACTGTGCGAGCGCGCGCGCTCGTAGCGTCCTCCCATCGCAAAGGGTGGGGTGCGAGCGCTTGCGCGCGCGCGATGATTTCGGGGGTCGTCAAGGTTGAACGCACCGAGGAGGAACGAGTATAAGCACGCGGCGCTCGCTCGAGCGCGCAAGCGGAGGCGTGGAAGGGTGGTGGTTGCGGACAAGTATTGTGTCACTCTATATATAACGGCGCGCGGCACCCCGCTCACATCATTGTCAACGTTCACCGCATCCGCGGTACCATGGTCTCCAGTCCCAAGGTACTACTGCCGGTGCTCCTGCTGCTGCCGTTGCCTCTCGCTCGCTTGCCAGTTGCCGTCTTAGTTTTCTGCTCTCAGTGATTCAGTGTTGTTCGTTTGCTCCTGAGCTGGCGCTCGCGCGAGCCCCGTAACGTGTTGCGTTTTCATAAGAGCGGGTTAATAGGTTGTTCGCGATAAAAACAGTGCTTGAAAGATAGATTCGGTTAGACTGTTCTACCTTTTTGGAATTTTGGGTTTTGTAGAGACAGTGTGACAGTTTTAAGTTTAGTTAGAAAAGTTACGCGATACGTACAGTGCGATTGATACATGTGAAATATTGAAAATGAATAAGGTTTAATGAAACGTTTTTATTGATGTTAAGTTTTTAGAGTCTTGTGTTATTATAGTTTTTAAATGTTGCGACCTTAATGATTCAGAGTTATTATTGCTTAGACTTAACTATTTCTTACGTATAAAATTGTTTTTGTTACAGAATTTGATATTAAATTTTCTAAATAAATAATAAGAGCTGTCGAAATTTTGTAAAAAGCAATAGCAGTAAAAACTGTTGTTAAATACGTTCAACAATCGCGAAACTTTTTTTAATTTTCAAGGGTAAATAATATCATATATTGTTAAAAAGCTATACAGTGCTTATTTAAACCTTATCAGTTTTTAGGATTTATAAACGTCTTTCATAAAGAAAATTCATAATTTTTTTAATAATTAAATTTGTATTTTCTTTCTTAGTTGTTTTTTGAATTGGCAATTCTGAATTCTTTACGATATTATTTTTTATGTATTTTAAGAAAAAAAAAATTTTCTAATGATTTTAAGATGACGCCATGGCTGATGGCATTTTTCTGCCTGGCGACAGCCGGGTGTTCAAATGTGACAGATCAGCAAACGTCCGAGAGTCAACATGATCATCAGGTCGCCATCCTGAAGCAAATTCGCAAGGTCAACGAAGATGGTTCTTACACGTATGGATACGAAGCTGGCGATGGATCTTTCAAAGTAAGTAAATTTTTATTGTAGAATCACAAGCCTGTATAAATTCAACTTTATATAATTATTACATGTCTTCTATCTGAAAATTTAGTAAAAGAATGGCAAAGTTCCCCTTTGATTATTATTTTAATATTATAGATTTTCAATTTTTGTAAAGTATATGAAGCGTAACTTCTAAAGGTACAATATTTTAGTAATTGATGAAAGAATTTATTACACTAAATAGAAGAAAATAATTTTAAGACTTAAAATATGTTACAAAAATTGTTAAAGATTGAATAGTTACATCTTGAAATATGACGTTAATCGTGGATAAATCTCAAGTAAATCGAACGTAAATTGTTAGATAAAGTTGCACTCAAGTAGTACTAATTTATTCAAACTAATATCATAAATGCCAAAATCGAAACGTAACGTTTGATAGGTCGAGAGCCGCGATGTATTAGGCAACATCAAGGGTACATTCGGTTTCGTCGACGCGACTGGCGAAATAAAGAGGGTCTCCTATTCCTCGTCCAACGGAACGGGCTTTAAATCAACCACCGTCTCGCCATTACAGGAACAGATATCCGTCGTCCAGAACATTCCACGCAACAATCGCACTTTCACCACCAAGAAACCACCAAGCATCGTCTATGCCACCTCGACGGAATCCGCTACAAAATCCTCCGTGGTGCAAGCAATACCAAGAACGCGCAAAACTACAACTGTGCCAACGACATCCACAACAACTGTCTTGTCCACGGAGGCTCCCGCAAGGTCAAGTTTCGTTCGTCCCAAAGGAAGACCGCGTTTTGTGATCAATGGCCAGCAGCGTCCACTAGTTCTCGAGGAAGAAGAAATCATAGACGAGGATTCTCAGATCACCAGACCTGGACCTAGTGACAAACCCTCAACTTTGAGAAGAGTAATTTTTACAAAAAGACCACTAGATCACAATTTGCGGCCAATTACTGAGGAATTCGAAGACAAAGAGGAGGAGGTGAAAATCACTACAGGTAATGCTCTGAGAAGACAGCTTCAGGAAGAGACGACTAAGGCAACAACCCCCGTCGTTGAACAAGACGAAGATCACGCTGACGTCTACGGGGGAGCTTTATCTACGTCTCGTCCATTATTTACTACAAGCACACCACCACGAACAATTCAACGGGCAGCTGCACTCAGACATGAACGTCAGAAGCACATCTACGTGAATCAAGATCACGGCCCAGCTAAGTTCGAACAGAGCCCGCGGGTCTACGAGCAGCACGAATCCAAGAACCACATCCAGGAAGACCGCAACACCGCTCAACAGGTACTTATTCGCACAACTACGCGAGCTCCTGGGGATCCAAGAGATCCACGGGATCCGAGGGATCCGAGGGATCCAAGAGATCCGAGGGATCCCAGAGAATACATCCGCCAGAATGGCGAACCTGTCTATATTCGCGGACAACCCGAGGGCGCCTATCTCAGAGAACTCCCACCTGGCGGAATCCTCGTTCAAGCCCAGGATAATAATCTTGAAGAGGATCCACGTTATCGTACAATTCCTCTGAGCAGATTGTTGTTAAGGCCCGAATTCAGTAGGCTCCTACCGAATCCACAACAACAACAACCATTATATTCCGGTGCAACGGACGCTAACGTCCACTATCTCACGGATTCACCACCAGCCGCACAGGAGCAAGAGGAAGCCTCGCCTCGAATCCCGATAAATCCGGCATACCTGCAGGCACGTCAGCGAGCCGCTTACCAGCGTCAACTAGCCTATCCAGAAGGTATAGCGGATCAGCGTAGACCACTTCTACGACCGGTTCCGCAACCAGTGCCTCAGGATGAGCGGGAGTATCAGAACATAGCTCCGGACTACCCCTATAGAATGAGTCAACTAGCTCTGCCGCCTGAGCCACCAAATCCCATCGCGCCACCCCTCAGTCGTCGCGATTTCCAGCTACTGCTAAGACGTCTTCTGGTCAGTCAATACGGCGCCCAGGCACTCAACTATCCAAAGACTTACCTGGAGGATGCACTCTACGATCAGCAGCCCTATCCATCCTACCAGCCAGCTTACCAAACGGCCATTCCAAGAGCGGAGGTTCCCTATGCTCCTGAACCCGTGGCACCAGTAGCACCAGCACCTCCACCCCAGCCAGCCTATCCAGAACGAGTACCCTTGAGAAGAGCTCCCATGTACACGAGAGCGATCAATCCTCTCTACCAGCAAAACCAGTATGAGGACTACCCCGAAGCTAGATACTCGAAGCGCGTCTACAGGCAAAAGTTCTACACGCAAGAGGTACCAGACGATGGCGAGGAAATCCTACCACCGCAAATAAGAGAGGCTCTGCTGTTGAGGATGTTGCAGCTGGCCATCAACGCCGAGAGACCTGTGGCGATGCCCAACACGATGATCATGACGACGACCTCGCCGCCAGTCACCAGATACCGAAAATCCGGGCCAGTGAGAAGCGTGCAGATTCTCGGGGAGGACGTCGAGGAGGAGAAGGAGTTGAGAAAGAAGATGTAGGTCGTTAAATTGCGGATGAAGATTTTGTGGTAACGCACGGAGTGCTTGACAAAAGGATTGTAATATGAATTTTTATTATTATTTATTAATTAAGTTATTTCAAAGTATTATTTTTGTATGTTGAAATTCATAAATTTTATATAAAGTCATCACACTTTCTGAGAGTTTGCGTTACACAAGACTTTAATTTTTAATTATAGTATAATTGAGAATTTTTCAATGTTTTTATGAGTAATATATATGTTTTACTTTATATAAAACTCTTCGAAATGCTGATGACTATATTATTACTGTGTTCTTATACTGTGAAGTTTATAACATTATATTATTTGCTTTCACACATCATGTACTACACTATATACTTAAAAAATTAAGTACGCATGTCCCTAGTAATAAACGCAAAGGATACGTTCTTTTATAAGCCTCTATCTTAAGATCGCAAAACATCGTTGTAAATACGAAAGAATTATGTAAACTACAGTGTAATATAGATTTATACGGACGCGCGTTTTGCGTCCCCCTTCTCCCCCTTTACCCCACATCGACAAAATAAAGAGCGAGATAAATGGATAATACACAGTGTGAGAATTCATTTCGTAAGCCTGAAAAAGCCGACGCACAGACGGGGGGAAACATAATGACGTGCTGCTGCTGCTGCTACTCCTTCTCTCGGTGTGTTGGTAATAATTAGCATCGTCGTGCGCCGAGTTGTACGGTGAGTTGCAACATATATACACACGAATACCCCGACTCACTGTTGCCGCAGGGCGGAGCTCCATGGGATTTTGCACGTATAGTTTTCCACGCATTGAAATCTCCTCTTTCGCGCAGGTATATATAAGCAATGTGGGTATACGCGTTTTTTGCGCGCACGATGCAACTATAGGTACATGGCCTCAAGAGCGCGCGCGCGGGATGGCTCATTTCGCGAAAGTGCTGCAGATTATGGAGGAGGAGACGTCTCTCTCTCTCTCTCTCAGCTCTGTTGTGTGTCACTGCGGTGAGAGAAGCGAACAAAGAAAAGTGGAAGTAGATGAGGCCTTTCCGTTTCTCGAACGTTTCCGCGGGCACATCGACGAGATTTCTGGACGTCGATTACGGATACGGAGAAGAATGATTGGGCTATTTTGTTTTCGGGGTTGTTTTCTTGTAATAGTGTTCACTTTTTACTTTCTTCTGCTGAATTTCTTTCAAATATTGGATCAATATTATTGATAACAAATACTTATTAAATTTGAATTTAATTAAAAATGTAAATTAAATTATTTTATTTAAATATATACTAATTAAAGTTTTATGCTTAAATTTTAAAAACTTTAGGTAATTTAAAAAATATATATTTCTAATACATTTAAGACTTTAAAGTTACAGAGTAGAAAAAAATTGATTATCTTATTATAGCACTGTTATAATAATATAGTTTTCATTCCCAGAAATAAAAAATTAATTACATATATTAAACAGCTAAAATTACAAGCTAGAATTTACTTTATTTACTCATAAAGAAAACATGAATTCAGTTTGAGATAAATTCATCGAAATCTCTTGCGCAAGGTTATAATGAACGGTATGTTTATTTATATAGTTTTTCTGGCTACAGATACAATAAAACTTTCAAATGAGATCAGCCAATAATAAAATACTCACTTTTCATATTAATAGAGTACAATTAACTTTAAATATTTTTTTTTTCTAAATTACCAATTCATTATTTTCGGGTAGTTTCTTCCCTTTAAAAAGCTTTTTAAGGAGGAAGTATGCGTGAATATGTACCTTAAATAAAAAAATTATATTATAATTTGTTCTCATAATATGATATGAGATACATTTTTCAACAAAATTTCCATATTGCAAAAGTAGTTAGGTATTGTCAACTAAAAAAGGACTTGACAAAACAGTGGAGACTTTTATTTGTTATCCGATTCTAATTTTAAAAGTCTCATTTTGTTTCTTGAAGAATTTCAGGGACACTTACCCATATAAAGACGGGACAATTATCAAAACCAGCAAAGTTATGTCCAATTGTTTAGAAGTTTGTACACGTGTTTCCCATTTTTATATTGGTAAATCCCCCTGAAATTATTCAAGGAACAAAATGAGACATTCAAAATTCAAATCATATAATAAATAGAAAGGTCTCCACTATTTTGTCAAGAATTTTTTAGTTGACAATAAATACTTTAGAAATATGGAAATTTTGTTAAAAAATTTTTTTTCGCTACTTGAAGTGTCCGTTTTTACTATACTATTTTTCATATTATAATATGAGAACAAATCATCATATAAATTCTTTTATTTAAGGTCCATATTCATGCATATTATAACCTCCTTCTTATCCTATTTAATATTAATATATGAACTTATTGACTAAAAGAAATTGAACAAAAGTAGAGAAGATGTATTACCAACAAACTAGGAATTTAGATAATAAGTAATAAAAAATGGTTTCCAACCACATAGGAAATGTTTCGAAATCATGCAAGATTGATTAAAAGGAATATGTTTAATGGGTATAGCGTGCATTCGCATACGGAAACGATTTACAATTTGTGCAAACTATGGAGTAGCCATACGTTACCATTATGTTAGTTGGAGACAATGGTCTACTTAGCGTGCAGTTCCACTAGAAAAGGTATTTTTTATTTTCTATTCAGAACCGAGAATCTACATGCATTTTACATTGCCAAAAGGCTCTTCACTGTTTGGGAGATGAAAGTATGTCACTCACTGTCACACGATAAATTGGCAAATACAATGTAAAATGAAAACCATTAAAAAAAAAGAAATATGAAAAGAATAATAAAAAGTTTGACGAAATACACTAGGATTTAAATTCTTAGTTGAAAAAGTCCAATGATAATAAAATATATGTTTTGAAATTACTTAATTTGAAATATAATACATTTTTCTTTTAAATATTTAAAACCTCGTTTCCTTTGTATTTAAATACATGTATATTTTTTATAATGTAATGCACCTACTACTGAGAAATTCTGCATTACGCATCTTAGTTCAAGTAAGATGTGAGAACAATAAATTTTTCATTTACTTATGCGTCAATTCCATTTGCATTTTCTCACGTAATAAAACTGCAACAAGCTGAAGAATTTATAGCTTTAACCGATTTACTCCTCGTACAACAATGAATTACTGTCATGTAATAAAGGTACATCTTATTTGTAAAAGCAGGAAATAAATTGCAATTTATATAGTTGAACATAACGGCAACGATCAAAATATATTTCGAACACTCTTCAACATTGGTAAATTAAAGTCTACAAGTAATGACAATAATAATTGTAATAATAAACATAAAATTTATAAATTAATTAACAACTAAATTATAGAATTTTCAAACTACATATATTTACATACTCCGATACTTTTAAATCGGTATTTTTTCCTACACATCTAAACTTATAAATTGCATTTTTACAAATTTTAATTACTTTATTCTATAATTAAAAATTCAATAAGAGATATTTTAAACTTTCCGAATTTACATGGTTCTATCAGTATCTTTAGAGGATAAAAGTCATCAAAATAAATCATGTTGAGATTAAAATTTTATCATTGGTACGACATCATCATTCGATCTGTAAACGCACTCGAGAATAGTTCATATATCTTAAAATGTGGGTCATTTCTAAGAAACAATATTTTCTTGTACACGTCAGTTTTTTTTTGCATTATTCTTATGTTTTTCTAACAATAAGATATAATTTTCTACTACAGAGCATTGTAAAACTCATAACATTGTGTTTTTTTTTCAATACCTAGCATAATAACTATTGTACTATTGTAATTTTCAAATATATTTACACTTTAGATAATTAGTATATGTAAAGTGTTCAAAAGCCCAATAAAATAAGTGCATACAGTAAATTTAGAAATATTTTTACAAATTACATCATTATTCATCTCACTAAAATTATTCGGTTATTGGTGAATATATCCTACAATGACATCTCATTATTTTCCGGCGATATAATAAGAGACATTTTCTATATTCAGTGGATTTACCTAATTATCAGTGAATTAAAAGAAAAATATATTTCATTGAATCAATTACTGCAGTAGTTTCTCTATATACCTATCACCCTGCAATATAACAGGAATTGATTGTAGTATAATTTGCTACGGTAATACAATAATCAAATTTTTCTTTCTCAATCGAATTTATTCTATTATAATGCTGAACGTTACACGCAAGTCCAGAAAAAAATTTCAATTTCTCCAAAAATCCGCTCAACGTCAAATCAAATGAAAATACCAACAGTTTCTCAGGTACAACCCACACGTAAACAGTCGCACGAAATTCATTCCACTCGGGCTTATTCGTTGATGACCGAGATCGTCGAGTGCACGGACGTCGACTCCTTCTGCTCGTCCTTTGCCTCCTCGTCCTCTTCCTCCTCGTCGTAGGGATTGTAGGGCTCCGTCTGCACGCCCACGTCCTCGTAGTCGAGCTCGAGCACGTCGTGCTCGTAGATGACGTCGTGGCTGCGGGGCCGCGCGACCGACGGTATCCAGGGCTGAGGCACGCCCTTGCCCAGCGCGAGAAAGACCGCTGCTGTCAGGAGGAGGACGATCGAGGCCACGCCGAACACCAGACGCCAGGAGCCCGCGATCTGAGGGTATTGATATAAAAGTTTTAGTATTTGATTGGTTTTCTGCGTACTAAGATCTGGATATACTGGAGCAGGCAATTTCACGGGACGAGAAGGAGAAAAATGCAGTAATATGAATTTGTAATTTTTAATTGTTGAATAATTATTAATTATTATTGATCGATATGTGTTTATTATTTTAACCATACAGATTTTTATCTTCAACCTCAGATATTTTAGAGAGATTTGTTTTGTACAAAAGACAATTTTCAATGAATAAGAATTACAATTTTACAATGACCAATAACACGTATTTGCATCGCGAATGATTCCAGTATACATATACGGAGTTTTGCTGTGGTTTATGTTCATTAATTTTATGAAACTAATAAATAAAAAATATATCTCTTTTTTCACGTATCGGAAATATATAATTAATTGAAATCTTAATACGTACAAATATGTTTCTTATTTTACATTACTGTAAAACAACCAAAAATAAATACTTGGTAGTAAATACTCTTAAAAAAAAGTTCAATCGTACATTCACAATTTTACTATTTCATGAATTCTGATATAATTTCAAATTGTTGTAAACCGCATTGAAATCTTGTTCCATATTCAAATGGCTAGCACTCTTGTGGAAATTTAAAAAATAACAATCAGTCTTTCGCATGGTAAGCATATTATTATTTATACTAAAATAGCTTGAACTGTATGTTGGATACCAAAGAATAAAGACAAAAAACTTTATATTATTTATACTAAAATAGCTTGAACTGTATGTTGGATACCAAAGAATAAAGACAAAAAACAAATATTATATGTTTCAAATATATGCATTGTCGTTATTTTTAATTATATGTAAAAAAATTGAACAGTTACTTGGAAATTAGATATTACTTTTATTTTAATAAATCACTTTATTATTTTTCTTACATAATAATTTTGTAAAACTCTTTTAGATACAATTTTCTCAATATGTTTTGATAGTAAGATATGGTTAAAACGGTATCTAAATGTAATGAAAATTTAGGAAGTAAGATATAAGAAAGAATCAATGACTAACAGAAAATTGGAGTTAAAAAGGTACACGAGGTATTAAATGCGTCACTTGGTGATTCTATAGACAATCGATTTCATACGTCGCACCTACTACGATATAAAACTGCAAATTTTCTCAGGACCAGACGATTATGCCGGCTAGTAAAATCGTGACCTAATTCGAGTGCTATAAGAGAAATGCGAGAACGTAACAACTTAACAATCCTTGTCGGTTACAGGACTAAATTCAAAATGCACTCGATGTTCAACCACAGCAATTAACAACCTATAGTTTATTTTCTCACTCTCTAAACCTAGCCTATTCTTTGATTACAGTATCTAACACTAAGCTATATATCTAAGCGTGTGCTTCAATTTCCTCTCATTCGAACTCTTGCTATTGAATAACACCAAGAATGCAAGAACTTTTGAAAGATAGTAGTTAAGGTGGATCTACCAATTTTGCTCCAAAAATTTCTTTTTTTTAATTGCATCAAGAGATATAATTAGAAACTAGTAAAAGTTTTATATATATATATATATATATATATATATATATATATATATATATATATATATATATATATATATATATATATATATATATATATATATATATATATATATATATATAAATGTAAAGAAACTGTTTTTATTCAATAAGCCATAATAAGTTTTATATTGAATTATAAACTGTAAATTTTCAATATTTATTTTGTGGTGGTGCGAAAAGAGGTTTAGTCATTCAATATTGCTGATAAACTAGATGTAGTAGGAAGTATTTATATTACAAATTTTACTTGTCCAAAATTCATACTAAAATAGTACTAATCGTGGTCGATGTGTTTTATAGTATTATCATTTAAAATGAATATTCTTTTTTTAATAACTAGTAATCAAAGATAGCTAATTAAAAAATGTTGAGATTCATTTGATACGTATCTAAAAAAATGTGTCAATTTATTGGCTTGAAATTCTATTGCTATCGAAAAAAATGCATTTCATTTACTCAAATAGTACTCAAACGCTAAGTAAAATAAGTCAATAATCCATCCAAATCTCAAATCGATCTACCACCCAAAACTGACCAATAACGAGAAAACCCAGTGGCGACCCAGCTGCAGCAAACCAAGAAAACAATCCAAACCCTCATTGCACACCTAACCCACCGTAATACGTATCTTTCTCACACTCTTGCTCTCAATCCCCACGCAACACACATAACCGCGCAATTCCACTCTACACCTCTCCCAACGCTCCATTAATACCTCCAGCGCACAAATGGGTATACAATACACTCTTATACTCACGGATCCGTGCAGCGCCTGGGTGACGAAGTAATTGGCAGCTAGGAGGCCCGCGGCCCCGAGGGTCGAGCAGAGGGCGCAGGCGGCGGCGGCGCAGGCCGGCGACTCCGCGGGCGCCAGGTCGGCTATGGCGGCGAGGGCGCCCGCGGGGGCGGTGCCGCTCACCAGGAGGGCCGCGATGCCGAGCCAGGCGGCCCCCAGGGCTTGGCAGCCCGCGTAGCCCGCGACGAACAGCAGCGCCGCCGGGATGAAGTGCGCTGTAAGGAACGGGGAAGCGTGGGTGGTTTAAATTGATCGTTGTATTTTTATTTCATTTGTGCCGATAGTTCTGAGGCTTGTTGGTATAATCGAGAGAAATCAGTTTTTATGTTTAGGAGGTATTAAGCTTTAAAGTAATTTTTTTCTTATTTAAACTCATGTTTGAAAAATTCATAAATAGTAGATAAGGAGCCATTCACATATTACGTAACGCTAATTTTCAATATTTTTGATCCCTCCCCCTCGACCAGTAACACTCTGTCACGTTTCTCGTGACCCCCCCCCCCCCTCCCAAATAAAAAAATATTAATCTACAATTGGCTTTTATCCTCATATTCAACAGTATCTCTAGATTCAGTAATTTAACATCTTAAGTAAATGATAAAAAAAAAATTATTTTTGTAATTACATCATACCCATAGAATGCTACTTTTTTATACATATACAACGATTCATCAGGAATACCTAAGCCGAGTTGGAATATTGTTCTTTACTGATTTAAAAGAGAGTGATTCTGCGATGATCTCATAAACAAAGCATTCTAATACTGGGATTTCCGAGAGGACTTCAGATGAGAGTTCGAAATAACACTGCCATAAACTTGAATGTTTTTTCTTATAATCAAAATATTTGGTTTTGATGCCGAGGTTTACTAGTGTAATTTATAAATGGAGTTAATAATTATTCTTAAACTAACTAATAAGGCAAAAGGATTATATTAACATTTTCGAGTGTTATCTATTTAATTCGGTTTTATTCATAATTCTTTTAGAATATGTATAGCGTGACGTAACGATATACTACACCTCCCTCCCCTTTGTCACATTTTGTCACAATATGCTTGACTCCACCCCCCCCCCCCCTAAAAGCGTTATGTATTATGTGAGTGGTCCGTAATATGGTCCCTTGTTTTTAAAGTTTCCTGACTTTTTGCTCTTTTATCTGAAAATATACCTTGTAAAGATACCAAAACTACTCAAAGCTTAATTTAAACAAAAATTTTTTTATTCGGTTATTCCGAGAAGCCACAGATGCATTAAAAATATATGTACTTAAAAGTACTTTTTTACAAATTGACCGAAGCACAGATTTTAATAAATTTATGACTTCTAAGAAAAAACGTATCATTAAATTAGATTAATTAACCCCCCTGCGCAGAGAGCCGAGTATACTCGTCCAAACCGCACGTCATTTTCGTATACATTTTGTATCACAAATTTAAATCTTTACTTTACTGGGACATCTACAACCTCTCAAATTGAAGCTAAATAGTATAGCTATTATTTAGAAAATGTTACGAATTTGCAGAAAATATTGTTGCAGACTTACATTCGATCTAGTCCATATACACGAAAATAAACTTCTGCGCAGGAGGGTTAAGTTCATAAACGTTTAATTTAAAACAAAAGCTTTTTCTTACAAGTACAGGGCACACTCTCCGAGAAATGAAATTCGGTCAGACTTTGGGAGGTGTTTTCTGGTACCCAAAAATGAAGTCTAGTACCCATAATGTATTCTAATAGGCCCTTGTTCTCGAGATATGATGTAATTTACTCGAAATATTCGTTATTTTAATGATAAAAGATACCTCTTCTTCTAACCATAACTCTACAAGTTTTCATTATGGATAAATTAATCAAACTATAAAAAATGTAGTGAAAAAGACCTCACATCTCAAGAACAAGGGCAAATTAGAATGAATTACGGATACTAAACTTCAATTTTAACTCAATTTAAAATTTGCAATCAGCTGCTTAAAAACATCAGAAACTTATTACTCAAAATATCAAAGATGATTAAATATGGTCTTAAATATGGTCTTATTTTTTATTTTATTTTAATAGAACTTAAATGCTAACTATGTTATTTTGAACGCAAGAGGTGAAGTTGCATAAAAATATATACGAATCTTAATCAACATCTAAGATCACAGAATAATGAATGGTGTAATTCATTAAAGAAACCGCAAAAGAAAATACACAATCCGTTACATTCATAACTATTGTTGTTATATAAATATTACTTATACATTTTATATCTTAAATGAATATATAGTCTAAATACTTAAAATTCTGCGAATAAACTTTTAAAATGTTTACGAAAGCCGACAACGTTTGAAAAGTTTTGTTACGAAAGCCGACAACGTTTGAAAAGTTTTGAAATTGCAGTAGTTCTTTGTTACTGTGACCAATTATATATTACTTCCTGTAAATCTTTCATACACGGTATAAAATATAATTCTCTAGCTAAAATAAAAATGTTGCAATTTGCGTACCAGTGTATACAACGAGTTTCCTTGCCGTGGTCGTCGACACTATTTTAGATTCTCTCACGTGATCAACGAGTAAGCCACACGTGAGTGCTGCCATAAAGTGCCCAATGTGTGGCAGAGTCGTCAGTACGGAATCCTGCATTAGGGAAATTGCATAATTACATTATTTCAAAAATAGTAAACGGTCAATCTAAAGAATGTAGAACACTTCGCAAGGTCGCGGGCATTGAATCTTATTGTCTTTATGAATACATGCATTGTAATAAGTAGTAGATCTTAAAGGACCATGAAACAAACATTAAAATAAAATAATTATGTTTTTCATAATATTATTTGTTTACACGTTCTATTCAATTTTTTAATATATTTTTGTATTATAGTATATGCATACAATGAAATTGATTTTTTTTAAACGAAGAATTTATATAGATATATATATATATATATATATATATATATATATATATATATATATATATATATCACCCTCGGAACAAGAGTATGACAACTCAAAATTCTACATTTTTGTAAATCAAGTGAGTAACGTAAATTATTCACAAGATGAATTTTTTTACGTAATCTTTGTTATTCTATAGTAATTTTTCTACCTTTTAGACCAATTTTAAAAGTATATGAAGGGCTTTATTTTTTGCACACTGAGAAAAACGTATGGCTTGAGCAGCCAAATTCTAATTAAGAGAACAAAACTGTCTATTGCTGCGGCAACAAAACGTTGGTATATTGCTCTCACAATTATTCTGTTTTGCCATGATAAAGATACAATAGCTCTGAGAGACATAGTACAACTACGACATCAATATGTATGGTTGCTAGTGCCAGGCTAGTATATCTGTCATGTAAATTTAAAAGTATTGATGTGCGAGTAAATCCTTTTTATCACAAGGAGAGTCTACAACTTGTGGGGAACGAATTTTGATAAGGCTTCGGAAAGTAGTTTCTCGTACCTAAAAATGATGCCTAGCATCCGTAGTTTCATCTTATAGATCATTGGAGTCAATAATATATGACCAGTTGTAATAAAGATTCGCGTAATTTCAGTAAAAAATGGTACCTATTTAATACTTCGAATCACAACTCTGCAAGTCTTTTGGCTACAGAAATGATATATCTTACTTCGATAAAACATAGTACTCATATTTCTTTTATACTAGAAAAAATACCCAAAATAATATAATTAAATGAATAGAGATTTAGTTTAAGCTTTGATTCATTTATTAATATCATTTTTCTTTAAAGTTATGAATATAATCAAAAATGATGAAAAATGTATTACAATTTGAGAATTTTTGGTTTTTTGAATTTTCAATTGAGTAGTTTTCAAATTGATATTTGTAAATAAAACAAATTGATATTTGTAAATGAAACAAAGCTTAAATTAAAACTCTTTTTACATAATTATATTTTTTGGATCCTTTTCTAGTATAAAAATATTAGAAGTACCAATTTTTTACAGAAGTAACGCATATCATTTCTCTAGCCAAAAATCTTGCAAAGTTATGATTCGAACACTGAAAAAAAAATTTGTTAAATCTAAGTAAACGTTTCCTTAAATCGTACTAAGAAAATATTTATTTGATAATAGTAAATTTCAATTCAATAAATATTTACTAAATTTAAGAAATATTTACTTTATTTAAGTAAATCTTTTCTGAGTACGATTCAAGGAAACGTTTACTTAGATTCAAAAAATTTTTTTTTCAGTGAAGTATAGGTAACATCTTTTACTGAACTGATGTAAATATTTAATACAACACATCATATATTGACTCCAAAGACCTATGAGATGAAATTACGGGTGTTAGATGTCATTTTTAGGTACCAGACACCGCTTCCCAAAGTCTCATCGAAATTTGTTTAGTGCAGGTTGTGGACTCTCCTTGTTTATTACGTATAAGCTATTTCCTGTACAAAATCCAGTTTAAAAAAATTTTGAGTTATCATATTCTAGTTCTAGTGGTGAATATATAATATAAATAATGTAAAAAATATCATTTATGAAAATGTTTTGAATAAATAAAATATAATTACGTTAGCAGTTGAGAATCCATAAATGAGCTTGAGATACTTTGTCATTCCGAGAGCGAGAGTGGCGTCTCCCCATTGGTTGCCCATTGTCGCGACGGCGGACGCCCAGACCGGAACCGATCTCAGTAGCTTTCCCCATGGTATTACCGCCGCCTGTGGTTATCAGGGCAATTGTGTATTAATAACGATAAGCAATATAGCACGTGATCGTTCACATGTATTACTGAACTTTATCATACTTTCACGCTCTCACGCGCATGACAGTTACTTTCATTATCACCGTCATTATTCTTTGTACTGGAGTTGATATGATAAATTAAACACTACCTGTTTTAGGATATTTTTAAGTTGAATTTAGTTAAGGGGGAACTCCACATGATTTTTAAAGAATCTCTTCTTATTAATTATAGAAGGTTGTAAACAAATTTTGAGAATTTTTTACTAAAATTTTTTACTAGTTATTAGAGGAGGAAATACATATTTTTCTAATAAAAGCAATGGCTTTTAGAAAAGTTCCTTGCAAATACGAATTTAATAACTTCTATTATAAAAAATTCTACAATATTTTTCAACATAAAATGAACAAAAGTTAATTTTTTCTAAATTGATGAAACTCAATTAATGGTCTGAAATAAATGAAACATTTTTTAACTTAAAAAAATATAAAAAACTACATGTTTCAATATTACAATTGACGAATAAAACATTTAACCTCAAAATACCTCAAAACAAAATATTAACTTCTTTTTACAATTTGTTAACCTATATTTTCTGGAAGTTTCAAAAATATCCATGGTCATGGGTTATGCAAGGAACTTTTTGAAGTTAGAAAAGTAAGTTTCGAGAAAAACGTGTTTGAAGTTTTAATTTGGTATACTACGCTATGTAAATAGATTCACTAAACAGGCAATAACTTTGGTATAATAAAGAGTTTTAACACCCAGCAGGTTTCAAAATATTCATAAAACTATTAACATAAAAAATATGTAATAAATTTTTTTT
Source organism: Gastracanthus pulcherrimus (assembly GCA_949152435.1). Lineage (NCBI taxonomy): Eukaryota > Metazoa > Arthropoda > Insecta > Hymenoptera > Pteromalidae > Gastracanthus > Gastracanthus pulcherrimus. The sequence continues at coordinate 30,725,196 of OX424574.1, forward strand.
TTATTTTTTGGTAAAAAATCAATGGAGTTCCCCCTTAAGTCACAGGTGCGGTGTTTTAATTTCTTAATTTTGTCTGTCTGGAAAGTAATTATATAATCAGTTGGTTTAGAGAATAAATTTAAATCAAACATGTTACGCGATTAAAAAGTTCGAAATATTGCAGAATTCGTAATATGTTATTTAATTTGTTTGTTTCTTAATTTGTATGTATATATTTGTTTTTAAAAGTAATGTGTTAATGTCAAATATGATTATTCAGATTTGTTTGATAGTTTCTACTTTTATATTATTGTGTGTAAAAAATTAACAAACATTATTTTCTTTATTTAAGTAACATACAATTGTGTGTTATTCATTTTTAACAAATAATTTATGTAATCATATTGAACTTACAAACATCAAAAATTAAATAAATATGATAAGTAAATATTTTTACAATGAATTTAAAAAAATGGTAAGAAATATTGAAAAGTTCCTAATTAGTTAGTTAACGTATATTGAATAAACTGACGACATGCCTTACATTAGTATCGTGCTGATAAGACTTGGGACTGTCTTTGACAAAGCGACCGAACGTGAAATACCAACACAATGCGAGTATCGTGAGACCGTAGCACAGTGAATCTCTGCCGAATGCTCGTACCACTGCCGTCCCAATCCATCCAGTCAAACAATAACCTACGCTTACAGCTGGAAAATAGATTATTTATATTACGTAAGCATCAGGTTGCTTCACAGTGGTGGCGATTACTATATTTTTAAATTTTTTACCTGCATAGCAACTAAAATACGAACTTCTATGAGTACTTTTGAACCACGTCATGGCAAGCATGTGAGCAGCGGGCATTGTTGCCCCCTGTAAATATATACATTGCTGTTATTGAGTTTTGCCTGCTTGAATTATATACTTCAATTTTTATTTGAATGAGAAACCAAAAAAAGAGATTATATATATTTTTTAAACAGGCTAATTCAAAGTATTTTGTATAACTTAATTAAATTAGAATAAATTTAATATTTTTCTTAGTTAATAAAATCGGAAACATTTCAAGTTATTTTTTTTTTAAAGATGTTATCTTGTTTTAATAGAGCAGTAATTCCAAAAATACCTTAATTACAGAATGATGATAACTTCTTTAATACATTTATCAAAGTTATTTTTTTATCTGAGTAAACCATATAATGTATACTTTACGATACACGTGATGTGCATGCTGTGTTGACGAATTAGTCAATACTAATCTTCCAAAACATATTTGTGATCACGTTTATTAAAAAGTTAAATAAGTACTCGTGACTATTTCCTCATTATTTAGAGTTTGTAAAAGAGTCTGATAAATGATGATGAGTAAAAATATTTTGATTATTTTGTTAATTGAAATTTAGAATTATTAATAAAGATTAATAGAGATAGTGCTTAATTCTTTGAGCCGCAGGTATTCCATAATATTATCTGCAAAACTTTTTTTGTAATTGTCTTTAAGTATTATTTACATTGTTATATTAACAGGTTTACTCTGGAAGTTTTATGTAGTAAGATTTGCTCAGAATAGAGGATCATTACAAGAATTAGAACAAATTAATTTTGTTAATTGTACACACTATAAACAAGTATAACTTGCAAATTAACACGGTTTAACAAAAAAAATATAAATTCTCTAAAACCATTAAAATTATTCATTAAAAAACAGTCACACTTAGTTACACAGGTTCTTGAGGTAGCTTATTACCTCAGGTAGATTTTAACTAAAATTATAGAACTCTTAAAATTTTTGTCCGTTGTACTGGATTCGCGATCTTCAATTCTCAAAATCAAACTTTTGATTTATATTCAACAATCCCATAAGCTTCTATGTATATCTTTTTTAATTACATAACATTTATGTGCCGATTGTTTGTACATAAAAAACCGTACTTATCAATCGAATTAAATCCCTAAAGAGATCTGGAGAGAAATGAGCACTCAATTATAAACGTAAAAATATAACAAACACATCGATGGCTGTGCGGAAAAACCTGTAAACTCGGAGCGCGCTTGAAGAAGAGGTTAACTTAGAGCGTGTTCCGAGTTACGAGCGCGCTTCGAGTTAGCAGGTTCTTCCGCTCAGCTGTCCATATGGAAAAGGTTTGGTAAATATGCTGTCCATAAGTCTTGGAAGCAGAATTGAAAATTTGACCTTGTTTTTCAAAAGAGCATTAAGTCTTTTAAAATATTATTCTTCCGTGTAAAAATCGATCAGCACCCAAATGCTTCTTAAGCTTCTTAAACCAGTTGAACTCAACCCAGAACTCTCGACTCACCGTGCAAAGTCCCTGAAACAGTCTGAGGGCGACGTGGGAGGGTCCCCTCCAGGCTGCTGGTATCAGCAAGGAGGCCAGACAAGCGCTCAGCACCGCCCTCGAGAAGACATTAGACGGTCCGGATCTGCCCCACACCAGACAGCCACCCAAAATGGGTCCAGCCACTTGGCCCCAGAGGAAGGCCTCGCGCATAATCGACTCGGCGCGCTCCTCCTGGGGCAGCTCCATCAGGATGACCTCGGCGTCCTCGGTGCGATTCCGACTGGAGATGTTGACGAGCATGTCGCAGTGCCAGGAGGTGTCGATGATGGCGTGATTGTCGACCTGGTTGGCGAGCAGCGCCACCGAGGAGCTCGTCTCCACGGCGCCGCATAGCGCGAAGCCCACCGCCACGAGGGCCGCGACTATGTGCCTGGCTCGCACCGCCGCTGAGAATTGAAAGAGGGTGATGGATTGCGGATTAGATTGTTGTTGCTGCGGAGCATTGTTAGGATTTTTATTATTGGCTGGGGTTTGATTTGAATAGTGTACCGTTGAAATGGAGTGTGTGACAAAATCTTAATTGTCTTTAAAGATGTGTAACACAACTTGGCGTGTTTCATTGAGTAAGGATGCTGCGGTTGTTTACAATGTACGAAGTAATTATAATGCTTTTTTTAAGATACAATATCTTCTTACAGAGGAATTTTACTATGAATAACTTTTAAAAATCCGTACGTAATCTGAGGGTGTAGAATAAATTATTCATATTGATTTGTTTGCTGTTTATAGCAAACCATGAGTTCGAATATTACGTCAACACAATTAATTACTAGCTATAATATATTTAAAAAACCCTGATTTCTGTAAGAAATTTTTATTTAATAAGGATCCATCGACCTCGGGCTAAAGACAGATGCATATGCAACTTTACATCTTGAAAGAAAATTACCTAAGCTTTCAATTAAAAAAAAAGAAAGTAGGGTGTACACGACCAAAATAAACGCGCTTAATAGCGCTTAATAACAAATACTTTGCGAAATGCACGTTTAACGAAAAAGTGAACCGTAAAAGTTTTAGTACATGTCATAAGGAGTCAAATTACACTCGGAAATCAATTTTTGTGGATCATGTTACCTAGAAACGTGCACGCCGCAAAGTTTTCTCAATAATTATAGTATTGACAATGGCAATATCTTGTGTTACATACAAGCAAGATTTTGAGGTTTTGTAACGGTAAAATTACAGCGCTTGATGCGCTTAATAGCGCTTATTGTAACCCCTACTCGAACCCCTCACATTATAATAATGTATAATTGTAACTATCAGAGCCGCAATGTCACTAAGGTCAACTACAAAAATCGTTTTGTAAAATTGGCAAGATTTTCGCGTTTCTCGTACCTGATAAGCGAGACTAAAGTGACGGTTTTCCAACCGTCAGGCGAAAAAAATCCGGAGCGGCTGAGAAAACTGCGGAGTTGGCAAAAATCACGTAAAATTTAGATGTTCTATTCTAATAGACTCGTGGTCGTTGTGTCGATAAACAGTCACACCAGTCTCGAAAAATACGAAAATCCAAACATGTATCTCAAAAAGTATGGTGTGCATCAAGGGCTAGTGGACTTTTTTGACGTCGTGTTTTTACAGTATTTATTTCCGGCTTGCAATACACACTCACCTTCGTCTCGTACTGCAAACTCCATACTCGGTCTAAAAAAGCCAACTTTATGCCCTTAGTGTGGACTTTGTAGTACGATACGTATATAGGCGTGCAAACACGAGCCGAAGGCGAGTGCGTATTGCGAGCTGGAGACGAGTAATGCCAACACACGAGGTCAAAAAGGCTCACTCGCTCGTGGTGGACATATTTTTTGTAACACTTATCCCAATAGAGCGGTACTAAAGTGTTGCCGTTTTTCGACACGGTGCTAACGTGGGCTTGTTAGATTAGAAAATTAAAAACATATGTATGACCTATTTTACACAAGATACTAAAGTATTTAGGTACCCTAAACAAGTGGTATAATCCAAATGGTAGCACAATATTTAGGGTGCCTAAACACCTTTTGGCTAAAGTTTTTATTGTTTGCTCAGCGAGTTCCTTGTCGGTCAATTCAAGGATTGTTAAATATTTTCAATTTCAAGTATTGCTGGTAGAGGCATTTAATGGTCATACACAATTATTGGGTAAATAATTAAATATATCTACAACTGTCAACATCTTTATAATAACGACAGTGAGAATTGTTCACCCATCTCTTAACTTATTATCTGACAATAACCCTGTAGATATTTAAAAAAATAAATTGAGAATACGCCTTTGAGTTTTTGGTAATATAAATATTTACTTCAATACTTAATTAACTTCAAAGGCAAGGCTGCGCAATGTGGCGCCATCCGTGTTCGAGACTATAGGAGCTTTTAAGTCTATTATTTACAATAAAATCATAATTTTCCTTAACACAATCATGTTCTTTATCTCTGCACAAACAAACTTAAAGTGACATTGGGTATTTGATCACGATAATTTATTGTTCATAGGGATTTTTGAATTTCTGAATTGGCACATTAAAGTAAAGTTAAAGAAAACTAGAAACAAAAATTGTCTTATGTATAGCAATCTTTTTGTCTTTTTTTTAAATGATAGTATTTGTCAGAAGTAGTTTTTTTAATCAGTCTAATCTAAAAACTAATGTTTTTCATTTATTACGATGCTATTTATATCTAAGTTACGCTGTATGTATCAGTATGTTTATATTGATTCATGATTCAAGTGTAAAAAATAATTGAGCTTACAGACTATCAAGCTGAAATTGATCCTATACGCTAGGTACGTGTCTTTGGCGCGTAATATTGGCGCCGTCTACCGGATTTTTCTTTCAATTTTGGCATTGTGCGTGCAGCGGCCCGTACCCAAACAAACGTAAAACGTGCCCTTTTCAACTCGCGTTTTAAGGAACCCTGAGTGTCATCCATGTAATATAATGGTTGTAACAATAAAAGCTCGACTTCAACTAGTAAATACAAGCATATTTAGAGACTATTCATACGGGGATTCCGCTCCTGTGCTGTTCCCTATTTTAACATTATTCAATATATCTATATACATAATATATATAGATGTCTTTAAATATGCTTCACTGACTAGTTAAAGTTCAGCTTTTATTATAACAATCATTATATTACATGGATGACACTGCAGATTCGTTAAAAAGCAAATTGATAAAAGCACGTTTCACGTTTGTTTGGGTGCGAGTCGCTGGACGCTCAATCCCAAAATTGAAAAAACTTCTCGCCAGGCATCGCTGTCCGCGGTACTTACCAAGCGTATTAGATGCAATTAAAACGTTAAGAGCGCATGTTTATCTCATCTCATCACAATAACTTATTTACAAATTCTCCCATTTATCATAACGAAACCAATTACGTTCAAACCCACAACTAGAAAACTGATGCCAATTCATTGGCACTTAGCTTCCTAAAACTAAATTAATTGTTCCAGTACAAAAGTTTTTGTTCTAATAAATTAATTTTAAGTTGATTTATCTCTTCCTAAATAATACCTCAAAAAGGGTGTGCTTTTTTATCATTGATAAATTGACAAAAGATAATTTCTTACTAAAATTGGAGAACGATAGGTAATAATCTTCATCACAGCAATAGTTTCTCTGTACATAATTTATTAAAATTATTTAAATATTTAAACTAACTGTAATCAGATGTTAGTACGTAGATTCACAGAATTCCTAATCATCTAAAATTTTGTGTACAATTTACGATCGTAGATTTCCGAGACATAATCGTTTAAGCTAAATATGATTTTTTTCGTGTATAACAAAAGAAGGGAAGAGCCTATGTAAAATTTGCGGTTGTAAAAGATAGGTAATTGTATGCTCTGTTTAATTCATTCACACTAAATTGATCATAATATTTCTAACATACCAAAAAATTCGAAACACTAATACTCAAAAATCGAAAAATCGAAAAATTGTTATAGAAAAAATGAGTGGATAAATCTTTAAATTTCTTTTCAATTTCGAATCTTCATTAAAAAACGAAAATAATGAGCCCTGTTTGGTAAAAAAAATGGCTATACCATTCTCGAGATATAAGCTATCAAACAAAAATTTTAAAAATACATAATCTCAAAAATCTAGATGTATAAAGGTCGTTGTGATTTGAGCAAATAAGTCGTTCAAGAGATAGTAAAGAGCTACCGCATTGAAAAGTATCAGATCAAATGCTGCCGATTTACTCCAGAATTCGGTACTGAATAAAAATCGATATTTTTTACAAACAGAGTTTTCTCTCTTCAAAAGGAAACGGTAAAGTCTAAAAATTTACAGAATATTCTTCTCCATAATCCTAATCATCTCAATTTTTTTCAGAAAATTTTCACTGGTTATAATATGTGACAGATATAACCATTTGAAAAAAGAAGGCGGTTTCGTGAATAACAAAACAAGAGAAATAACTTATTCAAAATTTTGGGTGGAAAAAATAGAAAATTTTATTCTCACTCAAATGCATTATGACTGAATTAATGATACTATTTTTAAGGTATCAAAAAACCCGAAAAACTAAAACTCAAAAATCGAACAACCACTAAAAAACAAAAACGCATCGAAAAATAAAAAGAAGAATTTTGAATCGCCGGCCTTAAAGAAAAACAAAGAAAATGAGCTCCGAGACATTAAATTTTACCTTATATATCCAGAGTAATGTTGATCAACATCCATACATACACACATATACACACACGCATACACACACGCACGCGCACACGAACGCACGCATTAACGCACGCACGCACGCACGCACGATACGCATGCATGAACGCACGCACGATACGCATGCATGAACGCACACACGCATGCACACACACACAGACACACAGCACACACACGCACACGAACGCACACACATACACACACACACACACACACACACACACACACTCACCAACACACACACACACGCACACACATACAGACATTTTCTAAGAATGGTGTATTCTATTCCCAGTATCTCAAAACATGTTTCTAACTTGTTTTTAGCAATAGTATATCACGCATCTAGGGGGGTAAAGAATTGGCGAGTCTGTTGCACGTGTAAGTTGCCACCCTTGCCTTCGGCTCGGGCCTTCTTGGCAAACACGTGCTGTGGGGTCGCTATTTTACTTTCCATGGTGCGTATACTATTTTTCCTCACACCAGCACCAAAAATACACATTTCTCTCCAGGCACCCGGGAGGAAAAGTGGCACTTTCGGTGCAAGTGTGGGGAGAAACTTTTCTTTCGCAACGTCAGGCCGAAAGTACAGCATTCTCTCCCGGAGCCCAACACGGAATGTTGTGCTTTCGGCCCGTTGTTGCGAAAAATAGTATACCGCCCAGGAGTGGTAAAATGGCGACCCCATAGCACGTGTTTGCCACCTTCGCCCTCGGCTCGGATGGCAATTTATACGTGCTATGGACTCGCCAATTATTTACCTCCCTAGAGGCGTAATATACTATTTTATCACTACAAAGTTTCTTCTATGAGGAAGAAAAAATTTAAATTATTAATTTAACGGTTATCACGAGTTAAAGGTTAATTATGAAAATTGCATTATTAGGCTTTTTCACGTCTGACGTCAAACCCAATCAGATGACGAGAAAGCTAAGAGTAGAACTACGCGTTGCCAGGTTACCAGCTCTCATCAGTCAATCATATATCGAGAAAGCTTGGGGTACAACAAAAATTACGTCACACGTAAAAATACCTAATATATATATTTCTTTATATGCCTTATCAGCATATAACGCTGCGAATCGCCTTCATCAATCAAAACACAAAATAAAAATAGCCCATCTATTTCACGGTATAGATCTCCATCTGTTGACAATGAAACTATGCGTGTGTCAAACCAAACTCAAAAGTGATAACCCTACCAGATATTATCAGGTAAAAACATGTGGAACCGCATTCTACCGAGAAACAGACCTATACACTCACACACGCACGCACACAATCACAATAAATCCACTACCGATCTTATATCACCCACTTGATTTGACACTTCTACACGACGGCCTTATCTATTTTGCATAAAGCAAATTATTGAAATATCCAAGTAATTATCTATTCAGAGATCAAATGTTCCTGTTCATCTTCTGATTTAACACTTCGCACAATAGAAATAATTGGCTGTAACAGCCAAAACTTTTGCTAAAATATTAGCTGTACCAGTGAAGAAGATTCAGCCAAAATGTTTTACCACCTCAGCATTATTTCTACATGCATCGACGACCACCTGTGTACGCGCACCTCTCGACTAACCTCGCACCTCCTTGGCGGCCTGCCTGATCTGAACACTGCTGCGCTTGACCATCAGCTGCACGCTTCCTCTCTTCACGTACTCGGCCATGCTCTCGCCCACGCACTCTCTCTACAATACTCCACGAAAGTCCCGCATTTCAACCGTGCAGCATTGCGACTTCACTTGGCACTCGTCGCGAGCAAGCTGTCGCCTTATCTCTCGCGCTCACGCGCGTCACTGATGTGTCTCTATTTGATCGCACGGTGCTATCATTTTCCCCTCGTACTCTGCCGCACTTTCCTTCTCGCTCGCGATGAATTGTAAATTATACCGAGAGCGAGAGAAGAAGGTGCGAGCCGAGGTACGCGGGCGCGCGGCCTCGACTTTGCCGCAGACACGCGGATGATGATGTCGAGCAAACACCTAGTACGTGTTTACCTGTAGATACATGGATACATACATCACAGGCACGGACACGTGTACACGCATACACACCTACGTCGGTCTATATTTTTGTTGAATTACCGGAATTTAGTAGATGCGGAATCGTGTATGTGTGCACGTGAGCGAGCTTCTTTTGTAGAGTACCACCAGTTCTTGGCTGAATTTGAGTTTTTTTTTTAATTTTATACGGGACAGACCTGTGGAAATTACTGAATAATGTGCAATTTTCATATTGTAATTACAAGGCCGGATGCAATAAGGAGACTAGTGCGCGAAACCGCGGAAAAGTATTGTAAAAACAGAAAAATATTAATTTTTATTAAGGACGTTCACCGGTTGACAGTAAGGTCAGAAAGCTAATTTTCGAAAGAATTATTATGAAAAGACAATATTTATAATGAAAACCATTCAGTATATAATATATAATATTAATGTATTAGTAAAGAATATATAATTTATGAAAAAGCACCAAAAACCGAAGTGCGGCATTAACTTTTGCATATGCAGTACCACGATATAGATATACTAATAACATTGGAGCACAGCTTTAGACAGTTATATCTTTAAAAAAAAGTACCGCTTGCTATGCACAGCTTTGTATGCACTACTTATATGCTTATTTTACATTACATACTAGTTTTTCAAAACGATGTAAAGAAAACAAACCTGGTTTACAATAAATAAAAATGTCCGTTTTATGAGAGCTCAAGATAGGGCTCCCATATTAAAAACTAAAATTTTGAAGCTAAATTTGTCGATTTTGGATACCGCAAGGGGAGTCGAAATTTCAACCACGTATAAAACACAATAGTTTTGCTATATTCTGATTGATTTTGTTATGGTGGGCACTAATTCACGAAGAGGCCGGAAAAAGGCAAAAAATGAAAATCAATGAAAAAGGAAGGTTGCGACAAATTGCAGAAATAAGGTATATTTTATTTACATAATGTTTTATTATATTTAATTTTAAATCACGAAACTTATTCCATTAATGTGAATGTTGTAAGGTATTAGTAATAAACAAATTAAATAATAATAATAAACATAAATATAGTTAAACTAATATTTTCATAGGGATTAGAGTATTAATCAGGATCGGGAAAATCTATATCTGCAAAGCAGTTTATCGAGATGAAATTCTGTTGTCCAAAAGAATGTTTTCTAAAAATTGAATTAAAACAACAGAAAAAATGCACGACGATTTTTGGAAATGTAGCGTCTACCAAGTAGGAAATATTTTATTAAGTCAAATGCTTGGCAAAATGAATCTGCGCAAAATTCTGAACGAACACAGTGTAATTTTCATTGCCATATTAAGGGCTATGACATTGTTGTTTGTAAAAAAATTATTTGCAATCTTTTTATTATAGGGAATAGAAGGATAGAGACAGTACAAAAGAAAATGACAAATAAACAAACTCTGGATAATAAACGGGGACTACACGAGAATCAAATCGTAAAATTAACTGAAGAGGTAAAAATTTTAATACAAAAACATTGAAAGTGCATTCCACATTCTGAGTCTCATTATTCACGGGAAGATACAAAATTAAATTATTTTTACTTTATTACGAATCTGTGACAGGAAATATTATTCAATTTGATGAATATACGTATAGCAAGTATTTTAACCATCACGTTAATTTTCATTCAATTCACTTCAATCCAATGTTTGTGATCTTTGCTACGCACACGAAACAAATGGAGAATCAAAAGACAAGTACGGTGAGCATAATTTCCGGTAAATTTTCAGTTCTTTCGTCGATTGCTTTGGATGTATATATTTAATGTACACATATATAAAAATAATCAGAGTTATATATTTCATTTCATGGAAGGTAGTTTCAAAAAATGGAGCTAACAATGTTTGTAATTTGGTTCATTATGTGATAAAAGAAGAACTTGAACTACATTATTACGACAAAATTTTGTTGTACTCTGATGCTGCAGGAGGGCAGAATCGTAATTACTTAATGATACATTTTCTTTCGATTGTATCTGCCGAATTTCAACTTGAAATCCGACATCTCTTTCGAGTCAGAGCTCACTCTTATTGCCAATGTGACAGGAATTTCGGATTATATGGAAGTAAAAAAAAGATACGAGAAAGAATCGAAACTGAAGATGAGTACGTAGATTTAATTAGAACGGCTAGGAATCTCCCTTCTAAAATGGTAAATGCAAAACAATGCGAAGTCAAAGATTATGTAAGTTTATTAACACCGGACAGAGAACTGAAAAAAATGAAAACAAGTCAAATCGTCAAAATCGTTTATTTTCACAGCGGGCAGTTAGATTTATATTACAATTACAGTGGCAAGCTGACAACTATTAAAATAACCCGAATAAAAATGAGTCATATATAAGTATATATAATTGTATATAAGTAGTTATATATAATTATATATAACTTTTGTCTCTATATAATAATGCATAATTATATATGATTATATATGTAAAATTATTAATAAATATAAAATCCATAATTATTTATTATATTAAGCTACATTTTGTTGTCATTGTCACATTCCTTTACTTGCCAGCAAATCGGGCGATTCGCGAAATTCCTAGGTAAGTAATTGATAATTTTAGGCAATTCCGGTTTTGCATAAAGTTTCAGGCATTTTGGGTTTTACCTAGGCATTTCGCAAATCGCCTGATTTCCTCTTTTGCCGATAACATATACATAATGGATGGGTGTGTACACTGTACGTGGGAAATTTCTGGTCGAATGCGTTTGAAATCCTCCAATGAGCTTAGCGAAAACGTGCGTTCGGTCCAATAAAACCCAATGAAATTGCAAGTATTTCAAAAAAATTCAAACACATTCGACCAGAAATTTCCCACGTCGAGTGTACATGTTTGTTGATGTGCGTATGTGAGTGTATGCCGATGAATCAATAAGCCTGTTGATGAGTTTGGATCTGTGTGCACTGATAGAAATAAGCAGCGAGTACTACCCGAGACCCAAGGAGTATCTGCTTGGCTCTCGCAAGCAAGCGTGACAGGACAACGATACGCGCGCACTAGATGCGCAGAAGATTGAAAATAAGTCTATTTTCCCATACTTTTCCCCTTCCTCAACCGCGCACTGCCGCGTAGCATTGTGTGTGTCTACTGCGCATGTTTTGTCGCTGTGCGCTTGGTTTGGAAAGCCAAGTAAATACTGCTTGGGTCCTCCCGGGTAGAAACAACTGTTTATTTCTTTCAGTGTGCAAGTACTTATCTGTACAAATTACTTAATTTGTATCTGCGTATGCCGTGTGTGTATGTGTGGATAAGGAGTCAAATTATAGTCGGAAATCAATTTTTGTGGATCGTGGCATCTAGGAACGTGCACACGGCAAAGTTTTCTCAATAATTATAGTTTTGACAATGGTAATATCTTATGCCACGTAAAAGCAAGATTTTCAGGTTTTGTAACCGTAAAATTACAGATCTTATCAAGTGTTTATAGCAACATTTTTTAGAGTTGTTTTTATCGGTTTATGAAAACAAATTCTTTTTTCAAGTTTAACTCAGGCTGGCTCCCTCAAGCATTTGTAAGACAAAATACACTGCAAGTTCGTCCCCTTTTGATTCCGGGAGAAAATTTTTCCCTGAAATAGCCTCTACTAATATCATATACATACTGCATCAGCTATTTACTGCCTAAATTGCGTAATAGCTAGGTTAGCCTTGATGGGTCATATTAGGTACAGGAGATGCATGAGGTAGAGTCTCCTTAATAAACTATTTGAAACATTTAAATTACAAAAAAAAACATGTATATCGCCCGGAGAGGACTACTAGTCATCGTATTACCTAAATTATCTTGTTACTCGCATGATTTTTAACCATTTATAAAATTACTTTAGAATTACTAATACTTTTAAACAATATCAAACAATTAATTTACTTTAAAGTTTAGGTAGTCCTTCCCTACTAAAAGGTGTAGAAAATCGCCGTATTTTAACCGGTTTTTAAGGTTGGCTTTGGCAACTATTTATAAAACTAATGTCGTCGTTGAAACGTTCCGAAAATGTTATTTGAACATTAATTTTGATATATAAAGAAAATCTGGGGTCAAAGATCAAATGATCAAAAAAACTTAGCTTAATTTAAAAAGTCATTTTTGACATATAACCTTGGGGGAATGAGCCATTTGTAGTCTCATAGTAAAATATAAAGAATAAGTTATTAACAAATTTAATATGTAATTAAAGATTTTTTACGGGAACCAAATGATGTGATCAAATTTATGTGTTAATGACCTATTAAAGAAGACATTAAAGATAATTTTTTGTTTTAAACGTTCAGAAGCTGTTCATAATGCTTTAAAATGAAATTTAAGTACGATACTGAAATCGAAATTAAGAACATAAATACAACTCCCATAGGGCCCTCGCTTGATATGGTACCCATCGCTGAATCTTCCTTAAACAAAATCCATCCAGCAAATACGTGGTTACTGTTTAAGGATTATGATAGAGTATGCACTTAGCTAAAATTAATTTACCTCAGGTTTAAAAATCAAATCTTCAATCATTCTGCTTTAAACTTTTAGGAAGCTTCTAAAAAATGTCTCGATAATATTGACTATTGAAACTTGTCCAATATTTAGCAATTTTCACTTTCTTAGATTTTTACACTGTCATTCCTCCGAAAATGATGAATTTTTACATTTTAAGTTTTTAATTTATTATTTACCATCAATCAGCCAGAATAATTAACAAAATTAGGTACATTCAAAATAGAGCACAATTTAGATAGAAAGTAAAAAAATAATAAATATAAAAGTATAAATATATAATTATTTTACAGTTTAGAATAAACGTCGCTATACAATTAATGTAACGCCTCATCAAAAAATTATTTAACCATTTCAGTAGCTTTTTTTTTATACTCTGCCTTGTTACTTGTTTATTATAAATAATAAGTTTATTAATAATTTGTGAATGTAGACGACGATTAAACGATTTAGTAAATTAAATTCATTATACATAATGATATATAATCATGTATAGTCACATATAATCATATGTAATTGTATATAATTTCGTATATCTTTAATTGTCTCTATCTAATTGCGCTTAAAAATGTATGATCATGTATGATCATATATAACCAGATATAGGCATGAATGGTTGTATACGATCATACAAAATTATGTACTATTATATACAATTTCTCAATTGTTCAAATGCAATATTTGAGTATTTATGATTAATAATGACAATATATGATAATACATTATAACATATGATAATATATAGTTATATTATATATATATATATATATATATATATATATATATATATATATATATATATATATATATATATATATATATATATATCATTACATCTAAATAGTTTTTCCATAACAAACATTTGAACACATATACATATCCATGTACACACACGCACATCAGAATATACACACACACATAAAACTATATATCTATACTCATCTACATACACTCTTACACTCATCGAAAAACATGCACATACTCATCCACAAATCACGTACGCGCACATTAAAACACAGAAATATCAAAACACATGGAGACAGTCCACACAACCACAAGCAAACATCGAAATACTCGGGTACATATCAAAATAATTGCACACACTTCATGTACATGTGCGCACATATATGCATATGAAAGGAACGTTGTTCTATCAATCAAAAACAACAACGCTCCGAAGAGATATTTTCTCCAAACTAAAAATTAATTGAAAAAGTGGTTCCTGGTACTTGTCTGTTTAACATCTCCTTAAACTTACGCACATACACTCACTATGAGTCATTATAAAAGAAATGTAATGTTATATATAGTATATAGTATGATGAATTATTGTTTATTATATTTATTTTATAGTTGTATATAATCATGTATAATTATATATAGACAAAAGTTATATATAATTATATATAATTATATATGACTCATCTTTAGCCGGGTGTTTATTTTTTGCTACTTTACTTTGACCAGAACCAAAGTATGTTACTAAATGTTATACAATTTTTTTTTAATTTTGTTAAATAATATATTTATGTTTTGTTTGCGTCATAATAATATAAAGCTACTTTTAGTGTGACAAATATTTATGTTGTTTAATATTAGTAGGTATGTAAATTGAAATAATCTAATTTAATTTACTATTCACAACATTTTTATATGTAGCAATAATTAAATATTTTAATATCTCTCAAAAAACTTATTGATAATAGTATTGAAAATTTATATTGAAATAAACAAGATTTTTAAACGTGTTGTAAATAGTATTTGCTTACTCCAAATTTACATATATGAACATAATAATCATATATAGAATATACAAACAGTTTTTTTTTTCAATTGTTTTTAATACCAAGTGAAAAAGACAATTGTAATGTTGTTCATTTTTCGGATCCATTTCAAATTGATACAATTGATTATAATAAGCAGAATCATATTAACAGTCTATTTGTTTTGATTTTCAAATAAAATGAAATCCGAAGGTAATAACTGGCAAACAAGCATAAAATTCTAAAATTATTGTGCTATCACAGTTTTAAGTATTGCTTACAATAAAGCACAATTCATATAATTATATTATCTTAGATAATAACAATCTAAAACTACAACGTTATTTTATATATATATATATTTAGAATGTAAGCGTTAGATAAGATATTAGTCAGTATTTTTCTACCTGTACTGCACGTATCACGATTATAACAAAATTCTTCAACACCATCTCCAGTCTGCAGTCTCAAAAATGCTTCTCACACAAAATTAATCAAATCAACAAAGAAAAACCTTCCAATTAGTAACAATAAGCATTCTTCAAAAAGATGTCACAATACCCAGTAGCATAAGTAAAACAATAACCACTCCTTAATTTATCCCCGTCGGCACCTCGTATCCCAAATTTACCTGCATGCTCTTTCGATGTATCTTTGAGCTTGCGCATCTCTCGATCTTTCCACATTTTCCCATATGAATAAGAGAAATGAAAATTCCCACGAGAGGCACGCACACAAAACAATCACAAACCGAACTTCCGCGTGACAGAGAAAAGCGAAAGAGAGAGAGAGAGAGAGAGAGAGAGAGAGAGAAGAAAACGTTTCGCCGGATATCTCTCGATCGTCTGGTCGCGCGTGTTTCGTCTTTGGGCTGTACGTACAAAGTAAAGTATTGCATCTTATCGTTGAAGCATGGATTTTATTATCTCGCGGGTACCAATGTCGCTCGTTACCTCCTTTTTTTCATTCTCTTTGCTGGTGTATATATAGGTGGCGCGCCAATTACAAACAATCTAAGACCGATGTTTATCTCCGAAATTGTATTTTCGCGGTCTGAGGTAATCTTATGCAGGTTCACACTTGTGATTATACGCATTATTGATCTCAATGGGTGGATTGAGTTATTTTTAATACTGCTGCTGACTGTTGGAATCGTTGTAGCAAGTGATTTAGGTGTGTGGTATATGACTGATTAGAAGGGCACGGTAAATTAGAGGAATCGTCATTGGTGAGTTTGAGTGCGTCGTTTACAAGTGCAGAGATAATTTAAACCGCTGTCTCATATATGGCATACAAGGTTATTATAGGCTCTGTTAAAATGATTTGTTTATCACATAAATGATGATTCTTCAGTAAAATCAAAATAAATAAAATAGTATAATAAAAAAAACTAAATACATTCATATCTAACAGAAAAACATTACTGATAATACTGCACTTGATTTAGCTTGTTATATGATAGTTAACAATAATTTATTGTAAATCATTCATTTAAACTTTTCAATTTTATTGTTCAAATTTTTTTAACAAGTTTCTTTCATCATACTGCTTTCGTAAAACTTATTAGCAATTTATAGTTTTACGTGTGAACCAATCTTACAATCCTTTCACTCAAATATCCCACGACATCATATACATGTGACTGTATTTTGAAATTTATCGTTTGATCTTGGCATAGGATATTTGGTGAAAAATGTGTCCATTCTTCAGATTATGAAAATTATGATAATTTATAATGATATTTTCCCCTCGGTCACAGCCCCCATTACAGTAGCCGAAGTAGGGCGTGAGTAGCGCGAGAAAAATTAAAGACAGCTAATTCATTTTAAAACTATTTGCCAAGTTATTTTTGAACCGGACTATTTTCTCAGGAAGGAAAAAGCGTATATCAAATATAATTTGCATATCTGATACTCCTGATAAAGTCTTTAAAGTTATATGAGAATATTTATTATTCAATTGAATTTGCTAACATAAATATTTCATTTAGTATGTATCAGATTAATCTTTTCTCTTTTTTTTTTATTTATGTGTAATCATTTTTCTACTTAAGAGTACATAATCATTGTTATTCAACTATGATTAGAGTTACAGAAAGTAATATTTAATTCTTATTACAAACTTTTAATATTATGTATGGAATTAATAACATGAAATAGCGAATTGTGCATTTGTTTTTTAAAAAAAGACATAATTAATATTATGTAAAACATCAATCAACTCTAACGTACAGATTACAAAATTTATGATATTTCTAATGTATTTTTAATACGTTGAAAACATATTAATTAAGATAAGAGTCTTCTATAATATCTATTTTTTAGTTTCCCAATCATAAATTTCAAAATAATATACAGTGCTTGTCACTAGAATAGTACCATGTATTCAAAGCTAACGTTATTTATTTTAAATTTTAAAGTTTCTTTTAAAGCTATCATAATACGTTTATAATTGATGCAGTAGCATTCCTACAGATTTAGCATTATAGATTGTGATTATAACAAATTTTTGTGAACCAAAGTAAACCACAAAAAGATGAATTCGAAAAACCATTATTACAACCAGTTTTCTTTTTCAACTAAAAGTGTTCATTACTTATTATAACCTTTTATACCACTTTAAGATTTAAACGATCGATATAACCAGAAATTTATATATATTCTTAGTACAAAAATACATTTAAAAATTATAATTGTCACAAGTAATCTGCTAATAAGAACTCAATATGGAAGAATAACAAATTTATTTTTTGATCGGCATTGGTGGAAATGAAAAATTTCTAAGCTGACGAGTATTTCTTTTTGTATTTTACATAGAAAATTATATTTACAAATGTTATAACTTATCAAATATCAAATATAGATGTATAATAGAATATCGGTATTCTTCCCTGCGCAGCACAGATTTTTGGAAAACGATGCCAAGTTACCAACTCCGACTGACTATTCAACTTTAATATGATCTTAAAATGCTCACTAAAAACAAGCATTTTTTGTTCAAGTATCACTATGTCAACTTTGATATATAGTGATATTACGATATAAAATCATGCTTCATTGTACTTTCACCGTAACTAACTGCAAGACACCACTATCACGTGTCAAGCTACAGTCTTCTAATGGCCGATGAAAGAAGCGACACTCATCCCATACATCACATCTCATCCTTTCTCGCTCCTCACTTGTTTCTCACAATCCTTCGTCAATTCCCATAAGCTACACATTGCCATCGTATACCTCTGACTTCGCGAGCGGCATGCCTCAACTGTACGCTTCCACGCTTGAGGCGCACGAGGGCTGCCATTGTCGTGAGATTGACGGTTGCACCGATCGGGTTCTCGCTGGCTGACGGAGGCATCGCCATGGATATGGGCAGCTCGGCATCGCCCCGCCACAGCTGACTGCCAATCAACAATGCACTCAACAATCTTGCACGTATGTATAGAAAACACGCGATGCAACGACACCGAGCTTCGATGGATACAACAAAAAACAGAGCACCAGTGCACTGCTGGATCGTTCGCAAACGTGCGTCAGGGAGTATATGAAGCCACACCACGAATCCGGGCACCGGAGGCGAACTAGATCAATCTGTCGAGTGCGGGTCACTCCGACTGTCTGTCCATCCCTCTCTCTCTCTCTCTCTTTCTCGCTTTTCAGAGCTCTATGCGATGGCACAGTCATCACCGTCATCATCATAATCATCGAGTGTGTGTGCGAGCGCGCGAGCGAGTGAATGAACGGCTCCGTTAACGAGACTTGATACAATAAGTACCTATGGCTCTCTCGCGGGTATAGCCTTGAAACGCCGAGTAGCGTGTAGCAGAGGTACAAGCGTTATAGCTTTGTCAGCTCGGCTGCAGCTGATGGTGCGTGATCACGCCTACCTTGCCTCGAGATATGTACACTTTTCTACTGTCAAAGAGAGTCCACAACCTGTGGGAATAGAAATAGATGATTTCGATGAAGTTTTGAGTAGTGGTTTCTGGTACCCAAATATGACGCTCAGAATACGTAGATTTATTTCGTAGGGTCCTCCATATACAAGATATGATCTATATTGTATCCTGAATATGCGCTATTTTACAAAAATTGTGTAAAATACGAATTTCCGCGTTTTACACACATTTTATATAATTGTTGGACATCTGCCATACGAGAATACACGTACTGATTTTACACAAAGCTTTGTGTAAAATTATATACAAACTAATTTATACAGAATTTAAATTATAAAGGATTTGTATTTTTCACAAAATTTTGTACAGTGTAGGCACAATTTTTTTTTATCTAAATAAGACATTCGAGATACAGTAGATTAGACACAGACACAGATGCTGAGTTTTTTTTGTGTCCGAAAAAACACTACCTAAAGTCTCATAAAAAATCATTTCCCGCAGGTTGTGGACACTCCTTGTGAGACTAATGCACCGACGGCGTTTATAATTTCGAGTCAGTAAGTATGGGCATTGAATCGTGGTGATAATCCTAGTATTAAAGGTGGAGAGCGAAAGCCGCGAGGGAAAGATGAAGAGAAAGACTCGTGTTCGTGATAACAAGGCTTATGAATTGTTACTTTAAAATGCTCTTTGAAGCCATAATAATTGATTGTGGCTCAGATGACAATGACACGCATACTAATTAATACTATTTTAGCATCTAATGTGTTTTTCAAGACGCTATTTTGAAACCTTAAAATAACACAAACAAAAAGAAAAAATATCACTTCTAAAATTTTGTTATACTTTTCGAATGTGTATTGATAGACTGCAAAAAGATTTATATCAATAAATAATTTATTTTGTTGAAAACAGTAATTCTCAAAAATATCTACCTTTTTTCCAATTTCAAAGTAGCATACCTTATTAATTATTTAAAATGGCTTATTAACCAATTATGCCTCCTAAAAGAAGCTTTGTAATAATAAAAAGAATATATTAAAAAAAACATGTTAGAAACGTGTTTTGGGTAATCTGGAATCATAATACACTATTTTTAGAAAATGTCCGTATGGATGTGTGTATGTGTGTGGGTATATGTGTGTGTATGTGTGATATTTTTGTATTAAGTAAATAAATTCGTTGTTCATATACTGAAATAAAATTACAACATTACGAAAGAAAATTATTTGTAAAAGGAGTATGTATTTTTTATATGCGTAAAAAGAAATTTAATCAACAATTTTATAGTTCGAAATCGACTTATGTCGTTTTTACTTTTCACCACAGAATTAAATAGAGCAAATAATTTCATATTGGAACGTTTAATAGGTGTTAGAAGGAACGAGCACATCACTCCCTGCAGGAACAGACTGTGCTGGCTAAAAGTGGAGGTGAAAAGGGCGTATTTAGCGGTGGTTCTTTTGTACAAAGTAATAAACATGGAGCAACCGCCGCACCTTGCGCCCCTATTTCCGAAAAACTAGTCCAAGTCTTCCAGTAGGTTGAATGCAACTCTCGGTTCCAGCGTCGAACACCGACACGGATCTGAAATATTTTCAGACCCAAGGTGTGCGCGTCTGAAACTCATTTCCCCGCAGCCTGAGGTGCCTGCCATCCCTATGTAAATTTAAAACAGCATTTCGTGGGCACCTAGTGCAAACCCACGGCGACCAAGAGCACCATCAGTAAATTTAAGACTGTGAACTTATGCATGTTTTCGTCTGTAAATACATGAACATGAGTAACTTATTGTTATACAATAAGTAGTATTATAAAAACTCATTCATTTTTGCGTATCTCCAAACCCGTGGAGATCGGCATTTTTAGGAGCCGAAGTAGCTGATTTATACAACTTTGTTTGTTAACTATATTTATAAATATAAATTACTTGACACCATGTGCAACAGCTTAAATTGTAGCTTTCAGTCCGTTTTATAATAATTTTAGCTATTTTCATATTATTTTCTGTGTTATGAAGCAACAAATGCGACATTTTAATGATATAGCTCCCGTACATATGAAAACTAAGTAAAATAAGCATATTTATTGAATTTAGCATAACCTGTAACTTATAGATTACGAAGTCGATTCTATAAGACATAACCCTAAATATGATATCTTTGTTGTTATTAAAAACTTTTTAAAAAAGGATGTCAATCTTATGTTGACGTTATTCCTCGTGTATATTAAGCGCATTATTTACGACAGATATAGTAATGGTAAGTACAAGCAGTCAAATAAAGTAATATTTACATATTTTATTACGTTGCATAATATGGACATAAATTATGAAACACCCGGACATCATGCGATTGCACTATTTCATAATACGTACAATGGATCACTTCAGTATTTTATTAATATAATCGATTATTCACGTTTAATTTGTATTTTAAAGGAATTATCTGTTCAAGGAAAGCCTTGTTCTTCGACTACTATCAAAAGTTTTGACGTTATACACGCATACAATCCCAATTTTACAAAAGTATAAAATGCACCCTGAAATCCGTTCCATAATACGTACTTTTACCTACTGGAATGTTTATGTTATATTGCATTATATAGAAGGTACGAGTATAAACCATTTTTTTAATAAGTAAAATAAAATATCCTCCAATTGTATATTAAATAAAAAAAGAAGCAAATAACTGCATAGTTTGATCAAATGATGTGTTATAAATAAATAAATTATTGGAATTATTTTTTTTTATGTAACAAATATATTACTAAGAGGGTAAACAAATAAAAATGTTGTTAAAACAAATAGCAAAATACCAACGCTAAACACGTGTCCCACCGGTCACCGATCCAAGAACAACCGCGCCCCAACGTTGCTTAACCCTTTGCGGGGCGAATTTAATCCAAAAAATCGAAGTTTTTTCATCTTAAATTGTTTATAGCTAATTATATAGAAAAATATTTTAGCGATATTGAGCTCAAACTGTCTAAGTTATGCACAAAAAACTAAACAAAAATAGGGTGCCACTATAGTGGCACCCGCCCCCCAAAGGGTTAACTTTGGTGATCGGAAGAGAAAACTGCCTGCGTTCAACGTGGTATAGCAATCGGCGACAGAGAAAACTTGCAGAATGTATAAGTACTATTTAGATGTCCAATTTTTTAATATTTTGTAAAAAATTGAATTGTCAATGTTTAGCGAAAACGCAAATACAAACTGTTTTGCTACGTAAATTTATAGAAAATACCAATAGATGTGCTTCTTTCTATCATTGTAGCTCCAATAATCCCTATGGTCATTATAAAAGGATTGTGACTTTATCAACAGTACACAACATCCGGATCATCAGTCCTTAGCTTTACCGACTGGGCGCTTTTTTCTTATTATTTATTACATTTATAGAACTTTAACGTAACAATCTTATATTATAAGGTGTATATAAAGAAATATTATGCCTAACTATTTCTATAATAAAATTACTTTGTAAAACTGTATTAATCTGTGTAAAAAATTATTATAATTAAAACGAGAATATTAAAAATGTATTTTATGTTTAAATATAAATTATAATATGTTTTTTAACTTCGTATGATAAAAATATGAAACTTTCTGTTTCATAGATGTAAATTAAACAATAATTCAAACATAAGCATATTTAAAGCAGTTATTTACAGTTAGAATTTATTTTCATTTCAGTAAAACTATCAGTGAATGGAATTCGATGAAAATCTAATAAAAATAAAAAAATAATATATATCTAATAAATACAAATAAATAACTCCGGAATGCCTTATTAAATACCATTTTCTAAAACTACAAATTAATGATAAATTGAGACATATAAATAATCCATAATATAATTAGTAAAAAATTGTAGTATTTTTAACTTGAAATTTATTAAACATATAATATTTAATTTCCTTATTTAATTTGTTACAAATTAACGAATAATGTTTATACTAATATAATTACATTAATGATACAAGTGAGATAATGCACAAAATAGAAACTTTGTTACCACTTGTTGATAAATGAATTTTTAAATATGAAGCGCGAAATGTGATCAAATTATTATTGCGCAGCAATTAAGATTTGCTTATTATAGACTTTAATACGAGCTTTATTACGTAAGATTATTTATTTGCTTTACGATTCTTCAGTGATCAAGATGAATAATTATAGAGTGAGTGTTTAATAACTATTAATTTAAAATAAAATGATGGTGAAGTTAATGCGTCATAGATTAAAAATTAGAAATTAGGAAAGGTATTTTCCGAACATTAATAACTTTATATTCATAATTTTATAAAACGCTCACCGCTTGAATTTGAATATCGTTCATCTTTTATTACCAATGAATATAGACGCATATCTATAGTCATTGTTATTACTATCCTTCTCATTCAACTGCCTTCACAGCAGCTAATCTCTCTCTCTCTCTCTCTCTCTCTTTCTCGCGAGAAAGTCGATAGAATCACAGTCACAAGATCACAAAAAAAGATAAGACTGAAGAAGTTACCTACTACACAGCAAACATCAGTGCACATAGTAGAAAACTACTTTACTGATGGAGTGCCTCAGTGCTTCTAAGCGCATACTCTTGAATGCTTCGAAATCTTCTCACCAGAGGTTCAGATAATATTTTCTCATTGATGAATTGAAAGTTTATGATTTGCTGTAGGTAGAACAAATCAAAATTATCTTTTAATGACCAAAACCGAATTAACTGTTAAAGCTAATTTGAAGGTTTTTATTTCTTCCGCAGAAATATATTACCCGTTTACTTGAACTTAATGCTATAAAGCAGAAATATTAATTTTTTAGTCATAAATTTATTACCACATGTTAATTATTTAAAAAATGGCCAATTCAAACATTGCACAAATTTTCACATTTTATTTTTTAATGTGCAAAAAAATCAGTTTTGAAAATATATGTGACAGGTGAACATTTCTTAGACTTTTAAAATATTACTCAAATTAAAAAAAATTCAGTTTGTAATAAGGTTTTATAGCGAAATTTCATTAAAAGTGGTTATTCAGTGTAATATTGGGAAATTTAAGTGAACGGGTAAAATAGTATAAACATATATTGGATTAACTTTCATTATTAAATATCAAATCCAAATCGAATTTTTGTTAGTATAAGTAGGATGAATTTCAGATGATTTCGTGTTTAATCAATACAAAATCTGTACTTACGTAAAAGTGTCAGATGTAATAAAAGATTATAGTATTATTAAAAGAATAGGATATATTGATTGTAACGTACTTATATATTAAAAGAATAGGATTACAAGTTACTTATATAATTGCAAAAAAGAATTATATTTTAAAGCGCAAGAAAACATAGTTATATATGCTGACTATAAATATAGTAAATGGAAAATAATTAGTTTCTTTGCGCTATATTGAGTTTAATTAATGAAACAATATTTCATCCAAAAAAAAAATAGAGTTCAGAGAATCATTGTACGTGATCTTAAGAAAATAATTATTGAAATGTAATCAACCCAGCTGTCAAATACAGCTATTAAACATTTCACATGTATTTTAATGATTATTTAATATTATCTTATAATAAGTTGCAAAACATATTACTTAGATTTCGTAAAATGTTGTATCACACTGAAATATATTTGTGAGAGATTAATATTTACGTGCCTTATTGCGGCAAAGTCAATTAATTATTTATTTATTAAGTTTCAAAACGTCATATATACTTAAATACATCCGGGTATCTTTTTATAATATAAAGAATCGGAAAATGTTTCTGATATTTTAATGTTAAAGTGCCTAATTTATTATGAAAAGAACAATATTGTATCGATACGTTTAGAATTGTCTACAATTAAATTATGTATAATAAATTGTTAAAATACCAGTGTTATAAGTACTGGAATGTCATAAAATATATAACAGTAGAACGAAACATTAAAAAAACAATTTTAGATCTTCCCCTAAATATAAATAATATTTCTCTTCAAAAAAATATAAAACATTTATATAAAAACATCATTTAAAAATATTTAATAATGTGTTTATGTGATATAGCAAAAATCGGTAAGAAAACTGAATAATAAAATTTTAAAATTTTATTCATTAATAGATGTGGCATAGAATTTCAATAAAATAGTAGATTATAAAATCGTTGCCTCCGAATAAAAAGTTACTAACTCAGAATCCGCCTGAAAAAATACAAACTCGAAAACCGTTTGGAAAATGTAACAATTCACGAAACATTTGTATCTGAATTTAAATTTACAAAATGATACTTTATATCCTAACAGCTCCCGAGTTGGTGTAATTTATTTTGTACCTACCTTATTCGAAAACGACGAAATATTAAAATGTTAGGCACATTAAAATCTGAAACAACATGACCCACCGTCTCTACCACCTAAAAAATCCCACCCGCAACTATAAACAACAAATTCCCGCTTCACCCTTTCCCCCATCAAAACCTGTTTTACTAACCGAGCGACCCAAACCTCCTGCATCCTCCCATGGCACAATCTACCTCTCTCGCCGCGGTCGGTACACACCTTCATCCAACACACCCACGTATAACGATCGAGACGAGATCTCCAGTTCTCCTCCTGCGCGCATAGGTATAGCTCTTCCCTCTCGGACCCCAAGTGGAGTTTCGCCGAGCTCGTCAGCAGGTCGCGCGGCAGGTGGTCACAAACGCTCGGGCCCCTGCTGCTGCTGCTGCTCTTCTCCCCTCCCGTACACCCTGGTCCCTCCGCCGCGATTGGTCGCCGCCGGCAGGCAGGTCAAAACGGCAGCGGCGCGCTATATAGCACACTACACACCGAGAGATCGGTTGGCGTTCGCTGGGGCAACGGAACAGCTCCACGCGGCTCTCGTATACATGTATTCACAGACACACACACCCTGTACACTCCGCAGTGAGCGAGAGCGAGAGAGGGATATACATGAGGGACTCGAGACGCGGCTTTTCAAAGTATAAGCTGTTGGCGTATAGTAGTGAGTGCTCGGCAGCAGCGACGCGCGTACACGCGTGCTTCATTACCGCATTTGCATTTCCCGCCGGTGCAGTCGCGGAAAATCGGTACCGATCTCTCTCTCTCTCTCTCTCTCGCTCTCTCTCTTCTCAGGGCTTCCTCGTCGCGGGTGACAAAGTCAGTTTGGTATTTTTACGCGAGTACCTTTTCGACGCAGAGTGCGAAATTCGCGTGTATAGTGGGTGCGCCGCCGGAGAGAAGAAGAAGAAGAAGAAACATCGCGAGACGCGCGAGCGCGCGAGATGCTGCGCGTTGTTTTGTATAGTTCGTAAGTGGTGGATGTGTGTTATCGTGATGATGGTGATTGTGGTGCAGTGCAGCAGCAGCAGTAGCAGCAGCAGCAGCGTCGTGAGTGCGGAGTAAAAAAGAAAAAGAGGTGTATTATAGGGAACTGGACGTTATGAGCCAGACCCAGTGTTAGTTTATTGCGGGGACCAAGTTGGAGTCGGCAGAGGACGGGGATCGTTTTTCGTGGCAGTTGCTGCGACCGCGGTTGCTTCTGGCTGCCGAAGGTGAGTCAGAAAAACACATTGTCGCGTGTTCAAAATTACGAGCCGCGTCTCCCCGGGGCATAGTGTATGTACGACTTCGACTCCGGATTTTATAAGGCGGCGTAAGGTTAGGTTTGCGCTGTGCGCGAGAAGGGCCCCCTGTATATAAGTGCTTTCGTACATGCCCCCTGTGTGTATATACAGTACAGTGTATATTGTACGTATATATCTCTGGGTATATACAGTTTATACTTTCTCCCCCTCGAACGTATATATACTGCGCGTTGGTCCCTTTTCCCTCTCTCCCTCTTATGCCTACCGTCTATCTTTCTCTCCTTCTCTTACTCCGCGTATCTCTCTTCATCTCTCTTTCTTTTACTCTCTGTTTATCTTCCTCTCTCTCTCTCTCTCTCTCTCTCTCTCTCTCTCTCTCTCTCTCTCTCTCTTTCTCTCTCTACAGTCCCGGCTGCGCATGCAGGTTTGAGGCTTCGTTTTATCCGAATAAAACGAAACTCCCTTTTTATCCTCCTTTTTTCCCTTGCGCATATACTCGTTCTCTTCTCCACTCTCTTCTTTCTCCTACTCTGCATCTCTGTCTCTCTTCGAGATGCTGCTCTTTTTTTGCTTCTTATTATCTCTTTATCTTGCGCATTTCTTGCTCCTTCTCTCTCTCTCTCTCTCTCTCTCTCTCTCTCTCTCTCTCTCTCTCTCTCTCTCTCTTTCTCTCTACCTACCGTCCCTCTTCGTTTTATCTTTTTCTCTCGCGGCGGCTGCGACGCTGAGGATTATATATATATCTCCGTCTTCCTCGCACTCACCTACACACGTATGTATACAGTAGAACCTCTATAAGTCGAAGATTTTCGAAGATTTCCTCGAAGCATAACTAAAAAAATCATAAATGTTTGGGTCGCGTTCAGGGCGAAATCCTCTGTGACTCGATTTTCCAATAACCAAAACATCTATAAGTGAAATGTATAGCACATCTGTTATTATACTGGCTCGATTTCGACCTATACAAATACATTTATAAAATTAGTAAAAATTAGAAGTCAAAAAGCGAACATTAACAACATAACTACAGCATGAAAAATTAAATTTATTAAAATTGTAGAAACTAATGTAAAAAGGAAAATAAACTATATTGCAAATAACGTCTATTTCCTTTCAAAGTAGAAATATCAGGGTAGAAGAAAATGAAACATTTCATTTTTATTTCTTATATCACTTTATTGAACTGAATTTGATAAATAAGTAAATAAGATAGATTTGATGTGATCGCACTTCGAAGATGAAAATATTACTACTCTTTAATCAAAAGGTATTATATTTTACGATTCCAGTCGATATTAACAATAAGTATACTTTTCTAATTATTTATTTATTATTCAATAAAATTCTGGCATATCATCTGGCACAGTCTCCAATGCCAAAATTCCACCATACTTATTTAGTCAGACATTCGCCAGACTAGTACCAGGACTAATATTTTTCCACGGGGTCAACAAGTAGATCTATAAATATTGCTCAAAATTTAAATTACATTCTAATTGAACGATATCTAATTTTGCTATAAAACATATGATTGTAATTCATAAATAATTATTCACTTATATTACAGTAAAAATATACCTTTTATAAAAATATAATAGGATTCAGGATTATCCGTATGAAAGCAAGCTTCGAAACTCAAATTTTCTACTCTCTTACCACTGCAACTTGAAAGCCTCCATAAGTCGAACATTCATTTTTTTTCGTTCCCTTGCGATTCGAGTTATCGAGGTTCTACTGTACATAAACCGGGAGAGGAGAGGAGAGCGAAGCAGGAGCAGAGACTGCGAGGGCCCCGAACAATACTGTCCTCTCGGACGAGGCCAGGGACCCCCGAGCCTTTGCCTTATACCTCTCTCGATCGTCCTTTCCTTTCATGGTGTACCTATGCATGTGTGCCGTGTGCTATGTGTGTGAGAGAGGTACAGAGGCTGCGGGCTCCGGGAATTTTCGGTCGGTTGGAATATACTTTAAGACTCGCGCGAAGAGCTGTGAATGATGCGGAGGTTTGATTTTTTTGGTTCTTCTCTTTTTGGAGAGAAGGATTTTTGGTTCTTTGTGCGAGAGGATTCAGTGGTTGTCGAGGACGTGCGAATTGAATATAAATGTTGGATTTAAGAGAGAGGAAATAAAGATATACTTGCACGTAACGAAAAGTTTACTTAAATACAATTTTAAGATATTAAAAAGTTTAATTAACATTCATCATAATGAACGGTAAAGTTATTATATTTGCTATTCCATATTAAATTATTGTACTAGGCACTTTCTCGTTCATCTAATTTTAGTACTATTAATTAAAAGCTGTAACAAGTATTTATCATTTATCTAAATTGAAGATTGTGTTATCGATAAAGTAAGTAGAATAAATAATAATGCATAGTTTTTTATATTTTTGCAAAAATATTATGTACATTTTTACATAACCTTTTATATTCGTTTACGTTATTGCATAATATGATCATGCATTCTTTTGTAATAATACACTCCATGATAAAGCAAAGAAAATTTAAATAAAATGTGTACTGTTTATTATTTTAATACCGGCCTAGTATTCATAAGATTAATCGTAATCAATATTTATGATTGAAAAAGGAGGTATGACTTTTTAGTCATAGAAAATTAATATTCAGAATAACTGTTAACCATATACTGCAACATGAATTAGTTATGGTATCATTCCGTTACCTCTACTGCTTCTGTCATTTCACTCTTGTTTTCTACTACAGATATTTTATATACGTCAATCCTATAATATTTTTCCGCGCTTATTTACTGAGATCTCATCTTCATTCGCCTCTTATAATATTAAATGCTATCAATACTTGAATAGATAAAAAGTACTTAAAGTAGTCATTTTATTTTCAAGTACGACGTTTTCACTTCATTATAAGATACATTTCAATTTCACTTCTATTAAAAATTTTCTCAGGATAAAGAATAAATATTCACTCTCCACACAAAGTACAAACCCTCTTAATGAACGGAATATTTCATTTCAGCATGAATATGGAAATACTTTTACCCCATTTTAAATGTAGGTATATAATTCCATCACAAGCGTTTGTTAGCACGATTATTAATTTTCTCAGAAGTGTGGGAAGGAATTCTCAAACTCGCTTTTTCCAACTCAACAAGCCAAATCGCATTACTCATACCCTCGAGACCCTCAGCTACTAAAAAACCTCTTTATATTTTCGGCACACGTGCAGCCACGAAAGAAACACGTTTACTTCTCTTAATAAACCAACCGACTAAAAAAAAAGAAACCCGTGTATCCCCATCCACTCTCCACCTCGAAAAGGACAAAAATAATCCCTCTATCCTGGCATCTACCTACCCTGTTAAAACCACACACAATACACGCGCACTGCACGCGCAGGTATAAATAACCAAAATCCACCACCCCTCACGAGTCTCTCCCAACCGCATTCTTCTTACCTCCCGGCCACGCTCGTGATGCACACCATGTGGACCCAATCCTGGGGGGGACGGGGACCCACGCGGAGAACGCATGCGTCGCTTCCTGCCCCTAATGTCGACGACAGGTCCTACACACATCGCGCACTTATTATATAGACCGCCCCTGCGGCGAGAAAGTCCCCCTCTCGCTTTGTATACATATATCTTTTACGAGCGCGCGGGCTGCGGCACACGTGTGAAAACGAGCATTGTGTTTTATGCCGCGCACGTTTCTCCGGGCTTTTATTACTTGCGGGCCATGCGCGAAGCACTTGTTGGAGGTAGACGAACGACGTGAGAAAAACGCGAGCGCGCTCGCAAACTATTCCGGAATTGGGTTATATGGGTTGTGGGTGTACAGAGAGGTGAGACAGAGGGGTACAAGGTGTTTTACATTTTAAATTGAATCAGCTGGCGCGGAGTAGTTTTCTCGCTCTGGTGGTGATTGTTGCTTTTTTCTCTTTCTTGCTCGCTGGGGAGAATTACAAGGCGGTGCGGGGTAATCGCGGATAATACGCCGTATAATTAAGCAGTTAGGAGGCAGTTGTGTTCTTACGCTTGTTTACGTGTAATATGTGTGATTTTAATATTTTATACACGGTGCGTGATTTAGGGAGGCGACGTGTGCAGGTAGGGAAACGAGCAGAGTGGCTAATTTTTACTTCCTAGTGGATCTGTTTGAATTGTTATTATGTGTTTATGGCACAGCATTATACTTGTATGGTTAAAGTTTGAAAAGATTGTGAAATTTTAATAGCGATATGTTAGCCTGATACCAAGTCTCTATATTTATCATCTACTTTAACGTACATTTTTTCACGTATTTAACTTCTAACATTTTCTTAGCATTTTAAAAATATACTGATTTGTGGCACTTTGTACACTATGTACATTAACAAAAAAGATATGTTACACGAAGTAACTATGGATATTATATAAAATATTAAAAAAGTAGCTACAGCCATCTCGCTAAAAAGTTTATATGACGTTCGATTTCGGCAATTTTTTAAATTTTCACATTATTTATGTATGTTTTATGCTAAAGTTAATTATATAATTATCATCTTGAAGCACAAATAACCCTATTATATGATAATTAAGAATAAAATAAAATTTTTAATCAATACGAAGGACTCTAACTACCTTAATTCGTTCTCGCTTGCAATTGAGATGATTCGATGATACGAGGTATCGATATTTTGATGGATTTGTAATTAACGCTTTGATTTGCATACGCGCGTGTTAGCGCGTGCGATCGTATGCATAGAGAGTGTGGTAGCCGTATTTTCCGCGCTGGGTAATTATTGGTTGTAAAATCTTGGGACTTTGCAATTAAGCATTGCGCTTTCTTCATGACTGTAATTAAACGCGGGTCTGTATCATTACGACGTGCGGTGTCATCCTTGCAATCGTAATGCTCAAGATGGCGAAGTATACGTTTTTCGAGCAGTAAATCATAAGCTTTACATGACTTTGTGTAATGAAAGATTTAAATTATATTATAAATCAAAGAAGTAATTTGTCATTTCTTCTAATACGTAGTATTTGAAACTTTCCAAGCGATTATAAATATATGTCGTATAAACGGCGTGAGATATATGTAAAACAAACTGCAAAAGTTTTTCTTACTTGCCAAATAGATTTATTTACATCCATTTTATATGTTAAATGCTAAATTATATGTGATAAAAATATCACGTAATTGACTACTGTACAATTTAATATAAGTTACTATTTCGATAAATGTAAATATACATTATTATAAATCTTAGGCTTATAGTGATACATAAATGTAAACTATAAATAATTTATAGAACAATATCAATGTTAATATTATTTCTACGCAGTAGCTGATATAAAATAGTGCAATGACTTGCTACAACAAACTTTATAAACTAGGATTCACGCATTTAAGACTGAAATAATTTACGAATCACTGCTTACTCACGCTATGCACTAGAACGCGCTAATAAAACGGTAAACGCTTCAAGAAACAGAACCGCATCTCGCTCATAAAAACCATAGAAACCGCATACTCTTGTAACTTCTGCAGAATCAATCGAACTGCAACTGGAAAAGCCCTACAATCTTCAACGAAACTTGTTTGGATTCTTACGTTTTTCTCGTAGTTTTAAATGGTTTCGATTTTTCAGTATATCTTGGCTAAAATGTATTATTTATTTAAAATTTAAAACGCTTTTATATTAAGAAAGGTTAGAAATAATGCCATAATTACTAGCCGATAATACTAGTAATAAAAAAGTATTCATTTAAAATAATTTTGCTAAAAATAAATGTAAAATGGGTTTTGTAGTTCAAACTACAAAATAGCCATTTATATTTTTATATCCATTTATTAATATTAAGAGCTCTACCTTTTAAGCTTGTTTTTACATATTTCTTAAATGTTTCTCAAGAACGTCTTTTATGGCTTTTGGCAATATCAATTGAAGCTTTAACACGATACATATTGCCAAAGAGCAATAATCAGAGGTGCCTCTACTTAAAGACAAAAATCATTTCATTCGACTATCCGATAAAATCATCCATCAAATCATACTTTCCACGCACAGAACACTTCGCTTATCCCGCGAGCGATCAAGCTCGCGCTCCGCGCAGAGCCGAATAAATTTGAATGCGTAATATCCCCGAGTCCAAAATCTCAGCAGCGAAACCCTCTGGACCTTGACTAAAAGGCCTCCTCCAACCAAACCAAGATTCCTACCAGCGCACATAATACGAAGTGTACACGTTGCACACGGGCAGATAACTGCAGCCTCGTGGTAACATCGCCAGTCTCGTCGTCGGGACATTCCGCGGATGCCGTCTCGCACTGTTATGAGCTCTCTTGGGGAGAGTGAGAGCCTTAACGCGCGCCTCGCATGCTTAATCGGACGAGGCGTACATTATGCGGCTCGCGTGACGAGAGCTGCAGTGTGCGACACACGCCGGCGGAGAGAAGGAGCCGTTGGACGCGGCTCGCTCTGGCCGATGTGCACGTGCCGAGTGAATGCAGGGCATAATGGGTATCAAAGGGATGAGGGATGAGAGGCAAGGAGATAGAGCTTCAGATGGCTAGAGAGAGGTCTCTGGATTTATGGGAATTGTTGGATTGTATATTAAGTGATTTTTCGAAATTTTGCGCTTTTGGGGCCCATGCGTGTTTTATAATTGAGTGGAATATAATTTCATTTTATATGGGTAGGTTGAACATCCGCTGATTTTGTCTTATGTGATTCATGTGTGATTTTTACAGTGAGTTGGTTATGAATTAAATCATAGTGCTTCTAAAACGTAAGAATAGTGAGTGTTCTGAAACTAAAAATAAAGAACGTATTATTACGTGAGAGGCTGCAATTTCTTGAACTTATTTAATTACAAATTGATATGCCTTGTATTGAATTCGACTTTGTTTTAAAATATATATTTCACATATATTTTATGACAGAGAGTGTGTCTTATACCAGCTGCATATATTAGAGATTTGATACACTGATTATAAAGGATTTTTATGTCTCAAAATTAAAAGAATCATATTTAGAGACCAAATAATACATACAAACAATAAGGTTGTTACATAAAATTCGCTTTATTTAAAGGAAAACAGCTTATTATAAATATAAATTGGATTTGTTATGTAAACTGGAGTTAGCAGTACAAATCGTTGCTAAGATTGCAAATAATTCTTTTTATTATGATTTTTTTGTCAAATATTGAAGAGCTAGGCAATAATGATACACGCGTTTTAAGAAAATAAAAAGTTGTCGAAGTCCTTATTAATATCTTGTGATTTTATAACAATATAATGGAATCGTTTCCTTACGCACAAAGAGTTGTAATTATCAGAATAAGTTGAGCATATCTAATAGTGATGAGTGCTCTTTCTGTTTGATCGACGGGGGAATCCGAGTAGTAGGCGAAAAAATAATGGGGATGAAAGAAACATTTTATTTTTTATGTAATGATGACTCACACTAACTTTTTTTGTTAGTAAAATTCAATCAATTGTACTATTAGTTAATACGGAAAAAATTGTCAGTATTTTTATATGTATTGATAGCCAAATCATATCTAATATATCTAGTTAATTCATGAAAAACTTTTTACAGTTTAGAAATAATCAATTTTAATAAAAATCGGTAAGATACTGTTACTGTTATAGTTTAAAAATCGTTTTACCTTAACTCAAATTGGTCACTTTTTTATCGGGGACAAAGTGCACATTATTTTGAAGCTAATTTACTGTGCTAGTTGAAAATTGCAGTGATTTACCGACTAAAAGAATGCACAAAATGTTACAATTTTTAATGTATGTAAAGGAATCGGGTCAACAAACTATTAAAGTTATCTGTGTAATACTAAGACAGTAAGGCTCACAGATCTGTACAGCTTGCAAAGATAAATATGTTCACGAGAATCATCTTGATAAAACAAGTTGAATGTGACCATAGCAACGGAATATAATTTAACTACATGAGGATAAGCGCAGATAAAAAAAATAAGATCTTCAACTGAAAAAAGAAATTCACGACTAGAGATTTATCAAGTGCCTTGCATGATAACTACATGTTTCCCACAGTAGAAAGAGTTCAGATTACCTGAATCTTGAACTTTCGTTTAGAAAATTAGAAAATTATGCTTATTGTGCGTACTCGGTGGCTGATTAAGCTTTCTATAGTTCTTATCGTACTGATTTGTCAAAACAATACGACAGTCTTACAATTTAAGTTAAATGGTGTGCGTAAACAAACAGCTGAAACTTTCTGCTTTTTATAATGCATTAAATTAATAGCAAATTCAATTTTCAAAGGAAATGCGGCG
Organism: Gastracanthus pulcherrimus; assembly: GCA_949152435.1. Taxonomy (NCBI): domain Eukaryota; kingdom Metazoa; phylum Arthropoda; class Insecta; order Hymenoptera; family Pteromalidae; genus Gastracanthus; species Gastracanthus pulcherrimus. The sequence continues at coordinate 30,760,244 of OX424574.1, forward strand.
AAAAATCGATGCTATATTTTATAAACAACTTTCTTCTATTTCGTGTAAACGTATAAATCTTAATATGAAATGCTGCTTTCTTTTTTGATCCAAATAAGTATTGGAAGTAAAACCCCAGACTAATTAGAAATACAGATTCCGAGGTTGAAAAGTTTAGTAAAAACAATCATTTATAATTTAATTTATCCTGCCAAATCTCGCAACACACAGCAATAATCCATAAGGCACCCGAGAACAATATAAAATAGATTGGCATTGTTCGGTGCATTTTTCGAATAGCATTGCGTTAATTTTGCAGCTCCAGTTCGGTATTGGAAAAAATGAGCAGCCCGAAGAAAAGCAATAGCCGCTCTCTCTCCCCCCTACAAGCCATTTCAATCGCGCATAAGCGAACAACACTGACCTAGAATGCGAAAGCGCAAAGACAATGGGATTATTATGGTGGTGCTCGTGTGTCCCACATAATGCAACCCAAATTACCAAAGCGACGCGACTGGCAGTCTTTTAGGCTCTTGGATTATGGTGACGGTTTAATACACCTGCGCCTTGCAAATGCATTATTATTATGATAATTATTCCCTTTACAGTGATAACTCTTAGTGTAAAAACCTTTTACATGCGACAAAATGTATTCCTACATTGCACATTTTATAATCTATTTTAATCAAAATTTGTTACCGTATCTTAATTTAAGAGCAATTTAATAATTATATACGATATATTGAATATATATGTTGCAAACAGAAGTAATGTTAATTATTGTAAAACAATATTGGTGGCGAATATAATGATGCTAAATGGATAATAAGTAAATATGTAATGTTAAACTCTTGACAAGCAATAGCTACAGCACTATGGAAGAAAGAGTGCGTTTTCCCGAAAGAAGGTCGTATAAAAAGGGCAAGTGGTGACGCTCTCGACAACGGCGGGAAGTGCAGCTTTGACTCTAGATAGGTTTAGACGTGTAACTAGCAGGAAAAGCATCGGCTTTTAGCGTAAATGCGTCACAGGAATATATCGGCTAGGCATGTGAATATATATATCATTTTGAAAGTTTAAATTGTCATCGAATTATTAATTTCTCCTCTTGTGAATCCTGCTTTGTGCCGGAACAATATATATATAAAGTAAGGATATAATTCTTGTAGAGTAGTTTGGAACTAATGTTGCTTTTCGGACATTGTATGTTCTTATTTACTATACGAATGTGTATATTGAGTTGGAGTATATTTATATGCTTTCTGTGTTGCGAGAAGAGAATGTACGTAGTGAGTCGAGCGATGTAATGTATGCAAAACAGATGCGCTAATAAAATATTTACAGTTAGGAAATAAGAAATGAGAATTATTCGGTTATTCTGAACTTTAAAATAAACAAAACATAAATAGAGCACTTTTTAAAGCTTTACCACAACAAAAATACCTATCAACATTACTAATAATCTATTGATTAAATTAATTAACCATGGTGAATGGTTATGAACCAATGAAACCAATTGAACCAATCATGAATTTAATAATTTAATCATCTTAATACATGGACAAACATATACATAACTGGTACAAATTTTATGGATATGAGCCAGCTTTATCTATTACTCAAAAAATAACAAGTAATCGGTTACTAAAAAGAAGTACGTTTTTTAATGCAAATTCAGTAAAACAACATTTTTATCAGTAATAATAACTAAGACATTTTGATTAACATACTTATAAAGAAGTATCATCAAATATTTTTTTAAACATGAAAATTTTAGAATTAAAACTTAAATACAAAAATGATAAAAATTTTAATTTACTTTGCAATATTTCAGCTTATGAAGATAATCGAGTTTCTACAATATTTTTTACTAAAAGCATTGATTTAGAATCACAACAAGACTGTCGATTTCTACTAAAATAAACTGGCAATCACAAAAAATTGTGGTTTACCAGTATATCTAAGTACGACTATCGTTAATCGGATTTTTCTCAGTGTTGAACAAAAAAATAACAGTTAATTGGTTATATAAGAATTCATTCTTTATTCTCTTGCCATATTTTAGTAGTAGTGATTAGTTATGAAATTAATTCTTAGTAAATTCAATTAATCCACTTTTCTAGTTTGAGTTATATTAGTAATTCAATTAGTATTATTAGCAAAATATCTATAATATTTTAGATTACAAAGCGCAAAATTAACCCTTTGTCGTCCACAGTGATATTTAAGTCAATCCTGTGTTGCTAAAATAATCCCTAAAAGAAATAAGGGTTTTAAATTATGTGACTCTTCTGCTTAAATCCGTTAGTATCTTTAGAATAAGAAATAAATTTAATTGTTTGTCGTGAAATTTAAAATGTCCATGTTGCCTTAACAAAGCAACTTGTATAATATAAAAAATTGTATAAGAACCTTTTTCTCATACCCTGCCGTAAAATATTGTGTTTATTCCCCGTTGTCAGGGAATGAAACGCCACATTCTCTCACGCCTAGAAACTACCACGTGTATGCGCGTCTCTCTACTTTTCCTCCCGGCTAACGCTGCCTGAGTGTTGCCATTCCCTCGCTTCGCACGGGCTGCAAATGACGCAGACGGCATTAGTCGGGAAAAAAGTGCAGAGGAACATCCGTGTCGCATTTTCTAGAAGTGAGGTTATGTGACATTTTCGACCCGTAAATCGGGGATTAAACACAAATAACTTTCCGCCGGGCATGAGGAAAAGTTATACACTGCACTCGGGAACAATGTGGTTCCGCTCTCCTCTCGCTTCGCTCGGGCAGCAACTGTTCGCGGGCGTCAATAGCCTACTTTAGTTATTAAAATTTAATAAATTTATGATCAGAACGACATTTAGTTGTCTTCCATGGCCACTTAAAAAAAATAACTTTAAAAGCTTTGTTTTTAATTAAATAATCTATAGGATGCATATTGTGGATATTACCAAAATAGTATGGTACATTCTGAGAACGTTCCAGGAACGTTGCTTTTGCGACTATAGAACGTTGCTATGAATGGTGACAAGAACGTCGTGGCAACGTTACTAGAACGTGAATATGTCCACGTTTGTAACAAAAGACACGTTAATAGAACGTTCTTAACAGGATGTAGGTACGTTGCAAGAACGTTGCACCAGCAACGTACTAAAAATAAATAAAATAAATATTTTAAACAATGAAATATGAAGGCATGAAGATATATAGTTCACCATTCTGGTAGTACCATTCAAATGATAACACCAAAACTCAAGGACTAACGCTTCTAACTTTAATTTTTTTTATTTTGTAACAGACAATTTGAATTAGATTTTGGATTTCTCAAGCTTAGTCTCTGAGTTTTGGTGTTATCATCCAGATAATACTACTAAAATGGTGAACTATCTTAAAGTCTTAAAGTGTAATATCTTAAAGTCTTTATATAGCCTTTTTTTAAATATTTTTTAAATTTATTTTCAGTACGTTGCTAGTGCAACGTTCTGGCAACGTACCTACAACGCGTTAAGAATGTTCCATTAACGTGCCTTTTGTTACAAACGCGGACATATTCATGTTTTAGTAACGTTGCCACGACGTTCTTGTCACCGTTCATAGCAACGTTCTATAGTTGCAAAAGCAACGTTCCTGGAACGTTCTCAAAACGTACCGTTCTATTTCATAGGGCCATTCTAAGGATAATAAATAGATCACTTGCCGTATTAAAAACTTAGTAAAATTTTAATTTACAATAAAAGCAAGTAATAAAAATATAGTTTATAAAACGAACCATTATTCTGAATTCTTCAACCCAATCCCATTCAAAATCATAAAAAATAAGATCCCAAAGACCGGCAGCTGCATCAAAAGAAATTATACGCCAGCACCTTGCGCTATGAAATGCCGCACAATCGCTATCCTCAACCCGAGCGACTACGTATACCTAGACTATAAGTCTCGACCGAGCAAGTGTCCGCGGCAGCGGAACGAAAGCTCGGCACTACTCCGATGCTCGCGGAATCGGAAAGTCGTCATGGTCAGTCCGCTCGCGTAATCGGGCCAACAGTAGTGATAGCAGACCCCACGTCCATCCTGCAACTGCACTGCCACTCACGCGTGTGCGAACACGTACCTATATACATATACCATCGGAGAAAGAGAATAAGAGAGACAGCCCATGAGTGCATCTGCAGCCGCGGTTATACTGTTGACAGCTCGCGCGGCACCGCGGCTAACAGTACATACCTATATATGTACACACACAGACACGAGTTGCGTTTACGAGCCAGCGAACTCTCCGAGTCAGGAAAATACATAAATCGCGGACTGTATCGTTCGACTTCGTGATGGTGGCTTTTTTATTTCTTACTCGCGGGGGCAATCCCGAGAGAACAGCAGGTATAGCTCGAAGAGAGAGGGAGAGAGAGAGAGAGAGAGAGAGAGAGAGCGAGAGAGAGAGAGAGAGAGAGATATTGCGCACGAGAGTGTGTGCTCTTTTTCTGCGCGCTGATTTTCCCGGGAATCGGCGTTTGACTTTTTGTAGAGCACGGCGGTTGTTGTTGTTGCTCGTTGGCTCGCCGAGGTGTAGAATGCGCGTTTAATTGATCCGATTTTAACGATGGAGCGTTGCGGAGTTTTGGTCAGAGGTAGAGCTTATCTGTTAACCGTGAGAATTTTCTGGTTTCCAATTGATTGGTTATGGTCCCCCATAACCAATCAATTGGAACTCCCGTTAGAATAAAATTTCATGAAAAAGGTTTTTTTAATTTTTTTTCTTATACAGCAAAAATGCTTTGATTAATGTAGTTTTAGTCGTGGAACCGATAATTATCATTTTTTGGAAAAGCAAGAATTAATCAACATTATTACGTTTTCCACTATTAGTATTTAGAATGAACGTTTTATTGAACATGTAGTGCTGAGTGTTTAGAAGAGTATATTGTCTAAAAGAAAGTAATTATCAATCTGCAAATTTCGTAATTACAAAAATCAAGTTAATTTATGTGCTTTAATTTGTTGGATGTTCATAAAGATGTTATCTCATATCTTCTTTAATTTTAAAGTACGCATTATTCGTTATACTTGCCGAAGTGATCACTCTTCCATGATCCTCTATCGATGAAGACGTTCAGATCTTTCATCTCATAAAGAAGCTGATGATAAAGAAGTATTACGTGACGAATTTTTTCTCATTACGTAAAAGAGTTGAATACTCCTTGAAATTGTATATATCATTTGAATTTTATAATGGAATGCAAAATTAATAATGTGTATTGTACATATAATAACTTTTCTTTTTTTATACAAGTAAATAAAAAACTAATTAGTTCAAAATTATGTTTTTTATTATAAATTTAATTTGCAGTAAACTGGCAATTTGTATATACATACTGTTGATACATTTTACTTTCTCAAAAAGAAAGATTTGTAACTAAAAATGTCTGTATGTATTTACTTATGTGTAAGACTTTTTGAAGACGTAGATCTCAAATCTTAAGTCAAAATAAAAACGAAACAATTTGTGTCGCCACAACCATTATAGCGGTTGCACCGAGAGAAAAATATTAATAAGTTCGTGTACAGACAATAGCGAAGGCAATATCTTTAAAAATAGAACCCGGCATTTATTTGCCCATTTACTCCTTAAAACAAACAGTTTCGTGCAAATACCTCATAAAAAAGTTGAAACATCCATTTTTTCCAATCATTAACTTCTCTCTAACAGAAGATCTCTTTCATTTCCCGCTCTGATCCTCCACCACCATTTGTGATCAGCACCTGCGCCGCCAAACAATCGAAAAATCGAATGCGCCTGCATTCATTCCAAATTCAAAACTCCACTCCTCAATAACTGTGCATCCGCGAGAGGGGCATTAAATACAGAAACGAACTTTCCGAATGGATACTCCTCGGGCACGCGCTCGTGTTCCATTTTGACGAGCGCCTTGAATTCGTAATTCTACTAGCCGGCCATGAAACATATATATACACGCGGGTCGTTTATATATACATGCGTTTCTGATTAGCACGCGTGTACAGCCGTGCAATTGCACCCGCGGCTGATTTTATATAATACAACTGCTGGAAAGCGCGACGAGACGTTTGCGAACGAATTAGAGCAGCAGTGCGCAAAACTCGCGAGGAGAATAGTAGCAAAGTGACTTCCTGCTTTCAGTGGCAGCGATCAAAGGCGCGTTTTCCTCTTCTACTCGCGAGTGTACGCGTGCAGGTAGTCATTGATCGTGCGTGGATGTGTTGGATAGTGGAGATCGTTGCACTTGACCTAGAAAAAGAGAGCGACTTTTATTGTTGTTTTACATTGTTTCGGTACTGGGCATGCACGTTACGAGATTTTGATCGCTAACGGATTACTTTATTAGGCAATTATTATTGTGATTTTATATGGAAGTTAGCTAGTTACGAATAGAATCTAAGAAAAGTAATGAGATTTTTGCTATTTGTTTTTATGGCGATGAAATGCATTTATTCCGTTAATACTTTACTCGAGTGATAATCATGGATGTATAAATAACTAGGAATTATTTGTTTCTTTTTATAGGCATCTTGTAGTTTATGATATAGTTTTTTATACACAATACTAATCAGCAAGTATAAAATAGGTGTACAGCTCTGCAATAAAAACTTCAATGAAAACGAACGGTAACATTCGTTCTAGTATAAGTTTATCTAAAAGATCGTTTACAAATTCAAGAATCATGATTATTAACATATCATTCTACTTTTTTAATGTGCATAACGGGTTTGTTTGATTACGACTTCGATATATAAAACTGAAATTACACCTGAATCTTGGCATTTGGCATATTAAATACGGTACCTAGACTGCTTCCGTCTGTCAATGGCTTAAACGCAGTTTGATAGATGATGTAACGCTACCTTGCTAAATGTGTAATTTCTGTCTTGCGTTTCAAACGCTGCCCCATTGTTTAGATGAACTTAAATGCACGCACAAAGCACGTTCAGCTGGATCTATAAATATTCATTTCACATCTAAATTTAATACTGTGGCATCCGGTCATTTATAATTGTATTGCAACGAGCATTTATCCGTTTCCGCATTGCATTGTACAATGAATCGTGATGATTAAAAATGTTATCATATTAATAATATCGTTGTCAAATATGATGGTATTTTATTTCTTTGTTGGGTATACTAAATATAATATCATTCTGTAAGATCACAAGAATTAATATTTAATAATTATCAATTTCTATATAATAGATGTAGGTATATTACATTATTTCTATTTGTATTTGTGCATACAATAAGCATGCAAATTAAAAATATATCATGATTGTTATAAAATAATTCTCATTCAAGACTAAAATAAAATTTCAAATTTCTGTGAAGGTCATACACTCAAAGTACATACATAAATAAACGTGCACAACATCTTGAAGTTTGCTTTTTTATTCAATTTACTGTACAGCTTACAAAAAAGTTTTATCTGAGAGTTACATTCGAATATGATGACTTTCATGCGTCACCGCTAAACAGAGCTTCATTTGTCATCTTCTTCTAAGCTTATTCATGTTGACACTTAAAATTATAGCTTTTTTTATAAATATCTCACAGATATAGCTAGACAGAACCAGAATATAATTACAAGGAAATTGAAATACAAATGAATTTCTAATACAGAATGATACCCTAAATAATTAATATCTGCATTTCCAGATTATACAATTGTAGCTATTTAACTGCTTTTTGACTACTTTATTAAAATAGATAACACATAAATTTAAATATCTCATCAAGTTCACAATATACACTCACAATATACAGTCAATTGCAAATTAATTATACACACTTCATATATTAAAAAGGCATTATTATATGTCTATATCATACGTCGATGTTAAAATTTTGGATAATTAATTTGTATTTTTACCTAAACAAACATCTGAGTGAAAATACGATACCTGCATTTTGAAAAATTGTTTTTAAAATACTCTCTTTACTAGAATATTATATATATGCTAAATTTGTAGTTGAAATAAACACCACTGAGTTTGCTATTTATAATCAATGATAACATACTTTGGAGGATCTCAATGTAATACTTATAATTAATATCCTTACTTATATTATAATAGTAAAAATAATGTGTATTGGCTACTTATAATTATGCATCAATGATAGAATAAAATCCATAGTTAATATATAAATGTAAAAATTTGTTTTATTCCCGACTCAACCGTAATGGCCACTTTATTGACCTCAAAATTTGGACAAAAGTAGCATATGATTTCCTCTCATCTACTTGTTTCCCACTCGGGAAACTTACTTTTTATACTATCTTTTTTTAATATAAATTTTCAATAAATTCTAGTATTTTTCATGAGTCTCACGTTTGAAGTGAATAGAGTGGCCACAGTTAAGTCGGGCATAAAATTCTATGCATCACGGGAATAAAGTCGATTTTATTCTCTTGTTCTATAATGTACTATGCTATTTAATCACAAATTAGTTAAGTAATATAATGATTTCAGAACTTTTGAATGGTTTTCGTCATTCAAGTCTCGAGAACAACATAAGGCTACGTGTAATAGAAATTTTATAGATAATGTTTTGGGGGTTGAACTCTGAATAACGAAGAAACAAAATTACGAATAAATAAAACTTCGAAAATCAAAAGAATCATAAATTAAAACTACGAATTGCAAAAATATAAACGAACAAACTTCCGAAGCTCAAACAACGAAAAACTTTAATAATAAAAAACATAATTACAAAAAATAATACTGCGTAGATCAAGCGAAGATCAGATAAATAAAACTCCGAATAAAAACCGACACCGGTAACATTGCTTTTAAATTGTCTAATTTTATTTTCGGAGTTTTGATCCTCTTAAGGGGGCACACCACCTTTGAACCTAAAAACAGAACTTATTTGTATCAGACCATAAAAGTTCGTCCTTTCAAAAGCAATCATTCTGAATTTCTTTTACTATACATACTTGATAATACCTTTAATTTTACCGTAAAAAACCTCAATATATTGATCCAGCACGACACATAAATTCTTTTATTGAGTTATTACTTTTCAATACATTAGTTATGGTATGAATATAAGAAATTAATTTTCAGTACGTAGAAATTATATTACATACATACGTTAGTTGTTTAATTGCATCAATCTTAAACGCAATATTACCAATATATCTTTGAAGCTTAAATGTTTTAAACTCGTATATCCAAGTTTTATTTTTTAGTTTAAAGGATATGTTTAATATTTTGAGAGCATTTTTAAGAGAACAAAATTTCAAAATATTATTTTTTTTCAACTTGATAACCACTTGGGTCTCAGAGGATGAAGTACATTTTTTTCGCTTTTAAAGCTACTTAATGTATAAAAATGTTTTGCAACAACTTCAACGATTTTCTTTCATTTGAACATGAGAAAAAACTGACCTACTGTATCAGCAATAAATTTCAACTCGCGATCATATGCTTTTCAATTTCACAATCCAAGCTCAAAAAGTTACGTGAAAGAGAAACATAAACTGTTAAATATAATTACTGGCTTTTAAATTAAATTTTCATATTTAACAACAAAACAGAATAATTCCACTTATTTTCAATCCTAAGAAAATTAAGAAAAACTGATACATTTTTATTATAGCTCAAATAGAATAACGTATTTTTATATGCCTGTTTAATGGCTAAAACAACGAATTACGATGCAAAAACACAAAATCAATTTTGACCAATTATTCGTAATAGGTTCGCACACTCCTCACATATACTTTAAAACTGTTTTCAAACAATTACCTTCCACTCTAATATCATTCCCCATGCCTCCACCTCGCAAAAAACCCCGTAACGACAATCCATCCCATAACCATCTGAACAGGTGAAAATCACTGTCGCACAAATCACCTTTCCTACCAGCTTACTATAATAATCAACGACAATCTAAGGCCAGGGCCGCGTCTCTTCGCAGGACGGATCGTCGTCGAGCGTGAGCGGGCAGAATTCCTCCTCGGACAGTCTGTCGAGGTCGTAAACATCGATAGCCGGCTTGTACGGCAGATCGGCCAGCGGTATCCACGTCCTTTCCTCCTCCTCGTCCTTCCCGTCCAGGAAGCTTGTCGATAGCCCCGCGAGCGCATCATCGTCCTCGTCCTCGAACTCGGAAAACTCCTGGTCGAAGACGTTGCCGTATTCGTCGATGAATCGGCGCTTCTTCCGGTTGACGGTGTTGAAGTCATCGTCCGTGAAAGATAGAGGCGCGACTCTATCGCGATGGGTTTTTTCGTCCATATCGGCGGATGCTACTTTCTCCGGCTTCGCACCAATCTGTGGTCGGCCGCTTAGTTTTCGCTTTTTACCGATTTTGGGCTTTTGTTGTTGAGTCTGCTGGTTTCGCTGTTTTTGTTGATTTTGTTGTTCTTCACGTTTCTGTTGTTGCGGTTCCGATTGCTGTATATGTTGTTGTTGTTGCTGCTGTTGTTGTTGTTGTTGCTGCTGCTGTTGTTGTTGTTGTTGTTGTTGTTGCTGTTGTTGTTGTTGTTGCTGCTGTTGTTGTTGATGTGGTTGTTGTTGTTGTTGTTGTTGTTGTTGTTGTTGTTGTTGTTGTTGTTCTTGCTGTTGTTGTTGCTGATGTTGTTGCTGTTGTTGTTGTTGTTGATCTTGTTGTTGTTGTTGTTGTTGTTGATCTTGTTGTTGTTGTTGTTGTTGTTGTTGTTGTTGTTGTTCTGGTTGTTCTGGTTGTTGTTGTTGTAGTTGTTGTTGTTGTTGATGTTGTTGTCGTTGATTTGGTTGCTGTTGTGTTAGTTGTTCTATTTGTTGCTGATGTGACTGCTCTACATCTTCTATTGTCCCTAAGTCTTGATATTCATCAATTCTGTAAAAATTCATCGAAATATAATTGTTAACATCGATTTAAAGTTCACCAGTTAACAATAAAGGTTTCGTAAAGAAAAGTGCTTTCGCGCAAACATTATCGAATTAAGTAGTGATAAAGGCAATGAATCTTTTACTTAATAATTACAGCAACTCTTAAAGTTTGAAAATTGTAAGTACTAAACTGGTAGCGCATACACCTTTTTCGTTTCCGCACCTTCAATAGTTAAGTAATTGTTACTTAGCAAATAAATCTTTAGCACCCAATATTTTCGCAAGATTGATACAAGTATACCGCAAGATTGGCACAGATTTGTTAGATTCGTTAATATTTTTATATGAGCGATATAACCTCGCTACAATCTTAAAGCAATATTATCATGAAATATTATGTGCGTTATTATATTTATTTCCTAAAGTTCGTATTTGTCTTCTAACTATAATATTTCTTGAAGGTAATGTGCAATATTAAAGCAATATTAAAGCAATTTTATAATTATTGATAAAAAATGATAAAGTAAAAAGGATTGGTTCTCCTGTATTCGTATACCCTTTCGACACGTACCATCTGCATGATGGTTGATACCGAATATAATAGTTCGTAGCAATATTGTCTAAAGCTTGAAAAAAATGTCACGTATTACTCACGTAGAATATTAACGAATCTATCAAATTCATAAACATAGTTTTAGGACAATATTCTGAAAATATTAAGTGCAGTATAGAAAAGTTATAAAAGAACGAATAAACAAAGTTTAGTAAATATATTTAGTTATAATATTTTTAATTATAATCATTCCGTTTCTATGTGAATGTTTATATTAATTAGGGTTTATGTGAAATCTATAATTTCTATAGTATTAAAAGGCTTCTGATAACGTTTTCTCTTTAAAATGTCCATTAAACACGTAAACTCATTATGGTATTCAACAGGTTACTTTCTGTTTCAATGAATGAGCAGACAGGCAGATTTAATCAAATCAGTATGGCTTTTTTGTAACGCTTTCAGCATGCCTTTTTTACACATGGTTAATTTGATTAACATAGCATGAATATATAAACGTTTAAAAGGACAATTTATCATAAGATTGTATTTATAAAATTTAATCTGACAGAATTATTTTTCATTTTTATTCATAATAATTTTCAACAAATATTGAAAGAAAGTTTTTTTTAATGAAACAACATTTTTGCAAAGCTTAAAAGTATGTAATATAGGTAAAATTTAACGAATTATCATTATTGGCAGAGAATGTAAGTAACTAAAAAACAGACTATAACAATAATTCATTGAAAGTATATATTTGTAAAGAATAAAAATCTACCAATTCTTTAGTTTATAAATCGTAAATTTAAGAAGCTTGATATTATAAAATAAACTATTGTAATATACAATGTCAAATTAGGTACTCCAAATATTGATTGAATGGATTTTAATGATTTTGTTATAAAGTAGAAATGAGTACTGAATTTCAATATTACTCGAATTATATCCACCTGTTATAATCATGATAGCCATCTTTAAATTATGAAGTGACTACTCGAGTTGCTTATACTAAAATTGAGGCTTTATACCAAGATGTTAAATTGATTTTAGATTGATATATCTCTCTCTAAATAATACCTCAAAAAGGATGTGCATTTTTATCATTGATGGTTTGACAAAAGATAATTTTTAACTAGAATTACATAACGTATATAAGTAATAAACCTTATCACAGCAATTTTTTCTCTGTACGTAATTTATTGAAATTATTTATATATTTAAATTAACTGTCATCAGATGTTAGTACATAGATTTACTGAATTCGTAATCATTTAAAATTTTATGAACGTTTTGCCATCATAGATTTCCGAGATATAGCCGCTTAACTTAAAATTTGTGGTTGTAGAAGATAGGTAATTATATGCTCTGTTTAATGCATTTACACTAAATTGATCATAATATTTCTAACATACCAAAAAACTCGAAAAATTAAAACTCAAAAATCCAAAAATCAAACATTGTTATAAAGAAAGAAACGAGTCGATGAATCTTTAAATTTCAAATCTTCATTAAAAAACGAAAAAATTGAATCTTGTTTGGTAAGATATAAGCGATTAAAAAAATTTTTTAAAACAAATAACCTCAAATATCTTTAAATATAAAGGTCGTTGTGACCTGAGCTTAGAACTCGTTCAAAAGATACTATAGAGCTATCGTTTTAGAAAGGTTCAGATCAAATGCTGCCGATTTACTCCAGAATTCGCTATTGAATGCAAATCAATTTTTCTTACAAAAAGATTTTTTCTCTCCAAAAGAAAAAGATAACGCCTCAAATTTTACATAATATGCTTCTTCATATTCCTAATCATCTAAATTTTTTACAAATTTTTTTCGTGTTATATTTCCCAGATATAACCGTTTGAAAAAAATGACGATTTCATGAATCACAAAACAAGGGAAATAGCTTATTCAAAATTTTGGGTGGAAAAAGATAGATAATTTTATGCTCTTTCAAATGCATTATCACTTAGTAACGTATATATACTCAGTAATGTATGATCAATTATTTAAGTGCTCTTTCAGCTTAGAAAGTAAAAAATTAGGCAAACAATCGAACAAAATAGATTTTATGACGTTACTACTACTAATTCACGATTCAAGTTAATGGGTTAATGGATAATATTTTAATATGTTTTTTACAATATACTCAGATAACAGGTGTTTATATGCAACTAAAACGGCCAATGAGTACGGTCATTGAAACTTTGATTCAAGCCCTTTAATGAGCAGTGCTACTTTTTATATATTACATGAACTGTAACTATTTTCCTGCTTTATAAATAACTGTTACACAATTATAACAGTATAAAAAATAAAACAAGTAATAAAATGTATCAATTTCTAATACAACATAACTTTATCAATTTCTATTTAACAGTTTCAAAATTTTAAATTATTTATCTCTTCTTAAAGTAGCATATTTTGAAAAATGGTATTTTGATGTAACCGATCCATACATAAAAAAATATTACAATAATTAAGAAAAATTATTATTCAGAAGCACATATCTATTGTCTCATCAATCTTACAAGTTCTATAAAATACGAAACTGTATTTTTTAATTTCTATGCAATAATTCCTTGCATCACTTAACCAAAGATAATAGATCATCAAACCAAAATGAAAACAATATAATAAAACCAAATAATAAAAACTAAACAAAAACCATCATTTATTACTCTATCGCCGGGGGCATCGTCTCCTCCACTTCGTCCGGAGGCTCGGCGTCGCGTTCCCGCGCCGGTCTCTCGCGGAATGCCGGCTCCCCGTTCGCGTTCTCTAACCCGGCGACCTCCTTTTCGGCTCCCGCTGCCTCCTCCTCCACCTTCTCCTCCTCCGCAATCCCAGCTGCTGCACCTGCTGCAAAGGCATCCGCCGGCGGCGGTGGCGGCCGCGTCGTCGTCGACTTCGACCCACTTCCCTCCGTACTCCTCTCTAACTCGCTCTCTTCCTCACCGACCGCGCAAGCACCTCCCTCCGCCTCCAGTCCACAGGACTGGAGTATCCGGCGCAGCTCGCCGGCACCGTCGGTAACGGGCATCTTGAACTTATCGACCGGCGCGTGCACGCGCACGTCCTCGCGCATCTTCGGGTTCCTCTGGTACTCCTCCTCGAGGTAACGCTGGAACTGGTGCTTGAAGTAGCCGTCTATCATGCGCCAGAGGCTCGAGCTGTACCAGCCCATCACCGTCAGCAGGAAGAAGCCCCGGACCAGCACCGCGAGCATTGTTCACTGCGAAAAAGAGTTATTTGCCCTACTGAAAAGAACGGGTGTAGAATCTGGTAATAACTCGCTTGATGTTTTAACGCGATGTCTTGTCTGATGGAATCTCTTGATAAAATCACGTGGTATGATCGCTTGCATCATCTAAAAGCAGTTTTACGAAAAAATGTCCAACGAGTGCGGAAAACTTCCCGTTATATTGGCTCCTTGACAATTAACGTATTTAAAGAAACTGTTTTTAATGATGTTTTTAAGTGACAAATTAGCTAATAATTTAAATTTTATGATTACATTAGGTAATTTAATCAGTTGACAAAATCAGTTAATAAACCAAGTTACCAGATTAGGTAATTTTATTACGGGAGGTAAATTATCAATTAACTCGGATGATTTAATCAGGTTATTATATCAGGTGGCATATTATGTAAAAACATCAGGTGATTTATCTGTTTTTTTTAGTAGGTTTCATACCTAATACGATTCTTTGACTGTCGTGTCACCAAACTTGAAATACAGATAACTGGATATTTCTTTCTGTAGTTAGTATATCTGACTTTGAAAATATTTAACCTAACCCCCTTTTCGACAGTTGGACGCCGATTTCTTGATAGTTAAAGAATCTAATTTATAATAAAATGCGTTTTTCATAATATTTCAAATGCATCAAATTGTTCATATGGCAATTATATTATTTGGGTACATATCGGACAGACTATTATGTACCTATAATCCGACTGACTGGATGGGAGAGAAGAAATAATGTCCTCGCGACTTCTCGTGCGGATTATAGGTGTGCGAGATGCCATGTATGCATGTGGGACGCACGTGAGGGAGAAAGGCAGAGTGTTATTATGGAACGGGAGTTTGCGCGGAGTTAGGCTGTAAGGGTAGAGGGCTTTGCTGTTTGTGTTCGCGCGCTGGTTGCGCACAGACGATTTTGCGTGATTGGGATTAGCGCCCGAGAAGTTTGGCGCGAGAGGTGACGCGCACTGAGGTGGTGTTTACGTTGGTTGCCTTGGATTACTTAATTAATAAGCTGTTCGACGGTTTAAGTAGCGAGTTGCTTGAATGCGGTGTATCATAGGATTAAAAGTACCTTATATGTTTAATGAAAATGGATTACGAAGCTTTGAAAACGTAATGAATGAAATAAATTAAAATTTAATTTGAACTAAATGGAAGAAATGTTCGTTGATAATGCAGATATGAAAAATAGAGGACAGTTTCAAGTCACAAAACAGAAGTTATCATATAGTAGTTTACTCAAGAGCAAAAGTATGATTATAAGAAACACAGCTTTAGCTTACAGACACAGACATATATCAAATTTACATCATCACAACACTATATTCTTCACTTCGCGTATATTAACAATAAGTAAATTCTCCCCTTCTCATAAGCATCGAGGTCTAATTCACAAAACAGCAGTACTTCGATAAAAAGTATTCAATATTCTTTGCTTCTCCAATAAAACGACGAACATAATCTATCCGTCGATCAAGCGTCACGAGCGCACGCTATATATCCCAAGAATCACGAAACAAGAAAAAAGCTCTCCCTCGCGAGCTTCCAGGAAACACAAACCCATGCATAAAACACACTCGCCTCCTCCCCAGCTGAAAGAAATGCAATTTCTCTCGGAAGTGGAGATCCGAGGCGATATATCTCCGTTTTTTCCTCTCTCTAGTACTCGTCCTCGCCGAAGATGAGCTCACGTATCGCCGCGTAGGTCTGCTGCACGTGGGGCCAGGCCATGGTGAGCAGGACAACGAAGGAGTTGGCGACGACGAATAGTCGCATCATGTCGACCCCGTCGCCCGAGCGCAGCCACTCGGCGAAGCCCTGATTGTCGACATCGTCGTCCAGCGGAGGCAAGGGTGGCTGGGCCGGTGTCAGGGCTTTGCTTCTTTTGTCGTCTTTGCCGTCGGATTTGGAGTTGGCCTTCTGCTGGCTCTTCGAGGAGTTGGAAGGGTCTTTGGTGTCGAAGGTTATGCGCTTTTTTCCTGTTGACCTGGGCTCCCGTCTGAAAATGAGGAAATAGTGATTTATTGCGGGGGTGCTTTGTTTAGTAAATTCTGATTCAATATTAGTTATCCGACTGGAAAGAGAACTCATATATGATCATACATCAAAATTGTGTATGATTACTACAACGTATTACAGTATAATCGTAAATAAAACAGTGTAAATGTAAATTTACTTGATGATGTAGAAGAATACTTGTTCATGATATACTGTATTATTGTTATTATTATTATTATGTGCTTTAATATATTATTAATATATAATTATTACTACTTTGGCCGAAAAATAAATATGTATGAGCATGTATGATTAAGGTTATTATCGATCTAGTTATATCGCCATGCCTGATCGAAAATTGTAAAAGTTTATTTATTATATTTCATTTTTCATAATATATGCATTTCTTTTTCATTTCAAAAAGTCTGTCTTTATTTCTTATACACTAATTCTGCTATATCTCATACAGTGACATGAGTTCGCGAATCTCGTATAAAATATAGATTGTGTGTGCTATAGCTACGTGAATTTAGATGATTTCTGGCGTTAAAATATTAATATACTATCATCAGATTCATCCTTTGTGTATAATATGAGTTATTAAATGAAAATGGTCTCGAAAATTATGAAACGGTCTTACAAGGCATGTACATTTCAGTATTCTATTACATTTACGGTACATGGTATAAATTTCAGTAAAGTGTATCGAACCTTGTCCCGCTGCAGACCCTTCAAAGGTGATCTGCAAATTGCTTTCATGAATAATACGGTGGCGAATATGGAATAACATTCGAGAAAATTACTTTTCACGTTAAATACAAAAAATATACAAGTAAATTTACTTTTTTGTTTAAAATATTGAACGAATTGAAATAAGTCTTCTTATTATACAATTATTTAAAAATATACGTTTACAATAAATTATCCTTTCGTTTAACCTTACCATATATTTACTACATGTAATAATTTTCTTGATGTATTTTCATGTACTTTGAATGTGCAATATGAAATATGCAAAAGTATTAATATTTCGTGTCATATCTTACGTATGTTTAGAAATTAAATACATTTTTAAAGTCCGAGACGCAAAATTATTTCCCTCACTCATCTGTGTCACCCGCACGAGCATTTAAACACCCTAGCTACGACTCGAATACATGAACGTGTAAGGAAAGATAATGCTCATGTCCGCACTCATATATGCGCGCGACAGCTGGTGCTTGTTCCTTCCAGCTCTCTGTCGCGTTTCTCTACGCTCTCCCTTTATCTAAGAGAAACGGAGGGATGATGGCTCTGATCGATCCTCGTAAATCTCGAGGCTCGGGGCATCAGAATAATACATAAAAGAAAGATAAAAAATGATAGTATCGAGAAGCGAACAACCTAGCAGTAAACGCTTCCGCCGAGTAGATTTTTAGATCGTAGAATTTCCAAATGTAGGTAAACGTGTTTCATGACGTTAATCGAATGCTCGTATTTGCTATGATAGCTGTTGGAATGGTGGACATATAATTTATTTATAGAAGGACGCTAGAGCTACCCTCTACATCGAGAAGGTCTAGAAAAATGGTTTGAAATATTAAGAAAAATATTTTGCAAGGATATTACAATAAAAATTATTTTACTAGAAGAGAATCACCTAGTTATTTTAACGTAGGCAGTTTCACTGTATTATATCATGGGTCATAGTATGTAATCTAGGCATGTGTTTCTCGCAATATTAGAAGAAACTCATGCGAATATAGCGTGGATCTCCTTACCCTATAAACAATTGCATGAGCTTTGCGCTATTTCAAGGTAAAGCTCGAGCAATTAAGTAACCAGAAGGAGGGGGATAGTAACAGTGCGCCTGCGAGCTCTCACAAAACAGTCTACATATCCTTCCGCCTAGCGACTTAGTTGCTCAAGCTTCACTCTGCAAAAGTATAAAGCTCATGCAATAATAGGATGAGAGCTACGCAAGATATTTGCATGAGCTCATTCTAATATCGCGTGAAACTCATGCTTAGATCGTATGCTACGGTCCATGTTATAGAACAGTGAAACTATCTACGCTAAAATAGCTTCATATTTCTCTCCGTGCAGTAGACGTTTGAAGAACATTGAATTATACTCTGCATAATACTTTTGAAACTATAACTATAAAATACGGTTGAATCCTTGTTAACAAAAAATTAATGTTATAAAAAAAGCATTACGTTTGAAAAATTGAGATGAATATTTGGAAAAATATGAATTTTAAAACGAACCAACTCTCTCAATAACGAAAATTAATAAACTTTTTAACAAACAATAATTTTAGTGATCTTCCGGTTATATGGACAAATCCACAAAACTTTTAACTTTGGATGTTAGTTTTTTTCATTATCTAAAAGCTGGAATTTGGTCTACTGATGAGGCACATGATTAAACCAGGGCTTAAATTTTTTGTTTTCATGTCAAGGAATGATTCCTGCCATTTTAACGAGGGTACACCGAAGGACAATAATTATATTTCTATGAAATAACCAAAGACTAACACTTTTAGAGAAAATGCTAGATTTTCGCGTATTAAAGTACTAGGACTCATTATTTTATATCAAAATAAAAAATTCAAGTTCTGGCTCAGACAAAAAAAGAACCACCATCCAAAGTCAAAAGTTTTCTGGATTTGCACACATAGCTTCATTATAAAATATTGTACACGGCACTCATAAATCACGCCCGAAAAGCACAATTCATAAACGACAATAGAAAGAAAATTCAACTTTATTTCTCTTTCCCGCAAAATACTCGAAATCGCCTTTTTCTCGCAGCCGTTTCCATTCATCTCGCACAAATCGCCAGCCTCGCCACGCGCTCTTAAAGAAAGCTCGCGCTGGTGGCTGCACACTGCGCAGCTGTTTATAAAATCCCCGCCCGCGTACAACTTATACCTAATCGGGCAAATCAATAGCCCACCGCGAGAGCAGACTAAATCAGAGCAGCACGATACTGCATGTGTAGATGGCAAATTGAAATTTTCGTCGGTCGGAATCCGATAAACGCGGGAGACCGCTATCTTCGCGCGCGCGCGTCTCGTGCAGTTTAACGATGTCAAACGTGACTGTGCCAGATATTCGCGGGCAGACCGCTCGCGCGAAAACCGTGGTCAGCTGCTGGACTATATACCGCGCCATCCCCGGAGCGAGAAATATAGCCGCGGTGGAGAGGGCGAGAGGAGGCAGAGAAAAGCTAATGTTATCAGCGGGTGGCAGACTCGCGCGCATATTGCATTCAGCGAAATTTCTGCTCGTTCTGTCCTTATTTCGGCGTTGGGTGCTACCGTGGACTGTTGAACTGGTTGGCGCTCTCGTTGTGTAGCTCAAATTTTGCCACTGTTTTGGAAGGTTCATTTTGCCTTGTTTTCGATGGTCACGTTGTCTTTCGTGGGAGCTTGTCGTAGTTTTTGTGTCTTTTGTCGTTCTGCAGGTACTTTATTTGAATTGGATTTTTGTATTTTTCGCCTGCTCGTATCTTTCAACGGGATTTTGAAACATATGGAATTTCTTTTTATATGAGTATTTCTTATTTCTTTCTATTACACGTTTAAAATATGATTTGTTATCTAAAGTTTCTTTTTTTTATTTAACTATTGATTTGTTTTTTAAATTATATTATAATACGTTACATTATGTTACTTTTTAGTCTCACTTATTTATTCTTTAAAAATTAAAATTGAAAGAATATAATATTTCTTCTGAAATCTTTATCAAGAGCTCTAGTTAATCTTATTATTCATTCTCAAGTGAATATTTTATTTCTCATTAGACTTCGTGGGTATGTATTTTGGATGCATTTGAAAAATTTTAAGAGTCTGTAAATAATATGCAAATTTAATGTTGTAATTCGTTTTTCTGCGAAAGGCGCGTAATTAATGTTGATGAATTGTTAATAAATTGTAATAAAAAATTTGTTAATCAATTTAGTACGCTTGCTATACATTATATTGTATATATAGAGAATGTTAAACGTATTAACAACGTATAATATTAGTGGGATACTGTACTTAATTTTCAATTTTTAAAGTACAAAGAAATCTCTTTCGCATTATTTTCAAGAAACTTGCGGTTCAAAGTTTGAGCTTCAAACTTCCATAGCTTTTGGTCTAATGTACTATATCTCACATCGGCTCATCAAAAAACCATGCAAAATAATACAAATAAAACAAAACAAAAGAACCATAATTGCACCCATTTTACGCTAAAAAAGTTAGTATTCACTTTATTATCAACACGTACTTTTTCTTCTCCTCGCTATACATTCATCTCATTCCCTCAATTTTTCGACAGAAAGATCCATTTCCCATCAAACATCTCTCTACATAAATACCCGTGCATATAGCCAGGTCGAATCGCGAGCAGTCGCGTCGGAAGCAGCCGCGAAGTTTGTCGTTGCATTATTCGCTGACTTGATCGCGCGCGGCTGGCCGAGAGCGCGTAAATGCACAGACACGCGGCCGAACTTGGCCGAGCGACAAAAAGCGATCCACCGGCAATTTTGCCGAAAGTTGTCGGCAACGGATTAGGATATCCGCTGGCTGCGAAAACGAGAACTTCCATATGTGGCCCAACCGTTCGATTTGCCATTTCCCCGGCCGGCAAAAGTTCGCTACACCGCTTAAAACTTGAGCACCCTTTATCGCGGTTAGCCAGTAGGTAGTGGGTGAAAGTGGCGAAGTGGAAAAAAGCGTTTGGAGGGATTTCCGCGATTGAAAGCGACGATTATCGCTGCTAAACCGTTTATTGAATAATTAGTTAGTTATATAATTAATATTTATAATGATTATAATATTTAAAGTTTTTTTATTAATAAAAATAGTTCACACAAGTTCTAACTGTGTTGGAATACCTAGACATAACAAGTACACTGCACTTCACGGTGTTGTATAACGTTGTGATATACGAAACTACAACAAAAAGGGACAAATGAACGTTTTAAATTCACACCTAACTGGGTGATTTTTTTTCTACCGACGAAACTAATTTACCCTAAAAGCTTTTCTTTCTACCTTTTATTTCTATTTTTATGTTTCTGTCATTTATTTTCAACCAATTATTTGCTTGTAACAAAAATAAATCTTTTGAATTTTTGAATATTTTATAAAAGAAAAATACAAAACTGTAGATCATTATTTTATTGATTTTCAAATAATTGATTTCATCTCTAATCTTTATTGCTTACTTCTGACATGAACGAGAAATACTTTGGAGTGTCTGATATTAAAGTTTGAATTCTCCAATTAAATGTATAATTTTATATAGAAATAATTTGTAAACTTTTTTTTAACCACAATGTTTTTTTTTTTGTTACAGGTGAGTTACCGAAAACTTCATTCTATCAAGTCTTTTACATCATGTAAACTACTGGATAAACGATTAATAGAATTATTAAAGCTGGACATTTTATATACTTAGGTAATGATTTATATACTTCTTTTATTAATCTTGAAACTGCTCCTAATCGAGAGAAATGATTTTGATTCAAAAAGAATACTAAATCAAAATGATTACTTTTAAATTTACAAAAGGAGGTTTAGATTCACAATGGTTTTGATCTTAGCCACTTATTCATGATTATTCTCTTTGGTTGAAGAGATTATTTTCCTGAAGGTACCGTAAAACGGGGTGACTTTGTCTGGTGGGCAGACTTTAATCCAGCCCTTCAAAGACTTATAGGTGAGACATTAGAATTATAATTTAAGTAAAAACACTTAAAGAGGATATTTTATACCAATTGAAAGATACTTGAGTACTTAATTTTTTTTATGTGAACAATGCACAATAACAAAAATTTGGTAAAGTGACTCTTCCAGCCAAAGTCATTACGTTTTACGAGACGTAAACATGTCTTTTATGATAGTGCATTAAATTTAATCGAATCTAATGTATCTTTTCTATATTCAGTTGAATCATACATGTGTTATATGAATATCAAAATTATCTTCTACTTGATCAAATCAACTAAAGAATCCACAAAAATAGAAGAAGTGCTAAGCTTTGAAATTAAGTTAAGCTTGGCACTCCTGTCCATTTTTCTTTGCGCGCGGCTTTATCACTTACTGGAACTACCATTGCAAGTCAAACCAGCAAAGCGTAACAAGTGTTAAAAAAACACACCACACATTAACAAAAATGACAAAAAATCGAATTACATGAAAAAATCAAATTTCTATTCAAAGCATAACCTCGACAATCCCCCATTATCCCGTGAACCCTTCATATGTCTACGTTCGCAACTACACAAACTACGAAATCCACCAACCACTCTCTACAACTACCAATGAAACGTGAAACTCCTACTGACTTTTACCCCTCTTACTTCTGGCGTCCGGTGTCAAACTTCACAGTATGATCCAGGCCCGACATGTCCGCTGATGCTCGGCGCACGCATAACGCGCCTCCGCCCCACTGATTATATCGACGTAACTACACCCGGTTCAGCAACAGCAGCGTCCTCCCTGTCTCCGTGCGGCCCAGGAAATTGGATTGTGCCAAATATGAGAGGCGACACATACACACCCACGCGCACGCTCTCGCGCACTCCGCTAAGAGGATAACATCCGTTATGTAATGCACTTGATCTGCACGCGCGCATTTACGATCGCACCGCGCCCCGCGCGCAGTTAATGTCTAACGCTTGACTCGCCAGCGCGAGCGATGATTGGGATCGCGTAGCTGCATGGATGCGGAACACTGGCGGATTCGAGATTCGACCGTGATGCTTCAACAAGTCCGTGGCGTAAAAGCTCGAGGGACGAAAATTCGGCGAACAGCGCGACGCGTGGCTCTGGACACTACATTCTCGTGAACTTTGATACCGCAGGATGGGTACATATAACGACGTATCGCGAGCAAATTATGAAATGTTGGTTCGGGAAATGGGCGTGCGCGCGTGTGTGTGTGTGTCGTGGTGGCGCGGTTTGATTTACGGTGTCTGGATACACGCGAGCGCGCGTTGACTGAAGGGCCCGTGCTTTGAGCGCTCGCTCGGCAAGGCTCTGGCTGCGCTCGGAGCGCGCTAAAAGCTGGTAAGGTTTCTTTTGCTCCCTGTCGCGCTTGCTTTGCGTGGCTGTACTATTCTATCGCTCTCTCTCTCTCTCTCGCGCGCGCTCTCGCTTTTGCTTTACTGTAATCTCATTAGAGATGCCCTACGGCTGCTGACGGTTCTCATTTGTGTTTTGTTACCGTTAAGGAGGGTAAATATAATATTTTATTAGGAGAGAGTGCAATGTTTGTAATTGGACGAGTTCTTTGGAGGAAGATTGTGCGATGTGATAAATGAAAAATTAATGATTTAATCGATGATTGTTGAGTGAATGTGAGGTAAAAGTAGGAAAATCAGAGTTTTTGAAAAATGACACCAATACACTCACAATTCTTATACCTACTACAGAGTATTGATTGGCTTCTCTACTAAATATAATGTAATAAGTTAAAAGGAATTTAAAAATAGTTAGAATTTTTTGTATATAGCATATTGTTGACTGTGTTGAACATATCCTGAAAGTTTCCAATTCGTTTATCGACAATTTGAAAGTTCGTAAAAAGTTAGTTATATCAGGATTCGATTTTGATAGACAGGCAGACAAACAAGTAAAGTATTATAAAAGTATTATAAAAGAAAGTTTAATCGCTACTCATTCAGAATTCAATTTCAGATTTTCAAAATTTCTTCACTGGTATTCAATATACCTGCTTAATATCAACGTATAATTACTAATTTAGAAATAACTATTAATTACTAGCCGCACCTTTGATTCTTTTTTGCAAAATGGAAAATTCAATAATGTGATCGAATATTTGAATAATAATGTTGTAATATATTTTTCAGGTTACTAAAATTTAATTTATTGTGTTAATTTTTTTATTTTTTCCGAAAACTATCCATTATCTAAATACTCGATTAGGAAGTGATCCTCTATATAAAAGTGATTACCGGAAAAATATAGCATTTAACCCATTTTATTCCCAAATTATTTTCTGAAAATCATAATTTCTCTATAAAAAATCCACTGTAAAAATAATTCATTAAAAAACAATCTCCGCTTAGTAAAATATGTTTTCTCTAGACGTACTGGAATACAACTATATTTAGAAGTTCCACCTAGATGGTACAGGATCTCATAAATGCAATATCTTTTTTATGTGCCAAATGTACCATATGGATACAGTGGGCATGAAAAGTTTAAAAACAGGATATATGTTCAGTTAAGTTGGATTTTAAATTTAAAAAAATAATAGGTTTAAAGTTGTTTTATTCACTTATTTAATTTATTGTAAAATTTTATTTGCACACGATAAATAATCATTTAAAAAAATAATATTGCTGTAGATTTTTTGGTTGTTTATAATTTATAGTATTATCACTACGTTTAGTCTTCGAAATATATTTGATATATTATGCTTTCGCCTATTATTGACATAATTAAGTGTACATCAGTATGTTCATATTTCTAATCTGAAATTTTAATGTTAATTATATAATCATCAAATTTTGATTCTATAAATAATTTAAAAAAAAGAGGTATTTAATTAACAAAAACAAGAAATTAATAGAAAACAGTTGTATGCAGAGCGTAGAATCGACCTTATAATTTTAAATTATGAAATATATTTGTATGTTTAGAATTCAAAACATCACATTAAAGTTTATAACTGATATACGCAGCTCTGAAACATACCAGATTTAATATTTCAAAATGAAGAAGCCCATTCACATATCGAAAATCCATAAAAGAAGATTTTCACAGTTCCAGAGCACTATTCCTCCTTCATCTCCTCTCTCAAGCAAAATTCATCTCAGCCTCGCACTAGTCGCAGTCGTACAATCAAACAAATTTCTCCTCCTTATATATAATACTGATAATACCGACTACGCGAGCAGGAACTTTCTTCCGTCTCTAACGCCCGATCTTCAATTACAGCCCTGCGGAGAGTACGTGTAAGAGTAAGCGCACAGAAAGAGAGAGAGAGAGAGAGAGAGAGAGAGAGAGAGAGAGAGAGAGAGAGAGAGAGAGAGAGAGAGAGAGAGAGATAGAGTGTGTAGAGAAGCTGAGCAAGCAAGATTGAGAAATTTACGCGCCGTCGTTCCTTCAAACCGTCGGCCGAACTCTACCTACATACACCCATCCACCTTCCGGGGATAATAGATCGACGAACGGGCGACGCGCGCGTCTCTTCTCCTCGACTCGATCAACGTCTCGAAGCATCTCCTCGAGCCATTTCTTCTATCTCTCTCTCTCACACACTTCCTTTGCGCGTCATATCGTAAAAGTGTCGAACCCGTAGCCGGGACCGCCGCGGGTCTCGCCTTCTCCCTTCCCCTGTCGAATTAATCGCTAATCACTTCCGCAATTAGCGTCGCGCGCGTTCTCTCTCGCAAAAAAAGTTGGCCTATAAAAACCGTCGAGCTTTCGTTGCGTCGCGTCGGCGCGTCAGGAATCTCTTTTCGCGCGTGGCGCCCGAGTGCGCGTAATCGTTACACGTCGTCCGAGAGGGATGAAAAAAGAGGGGGGAAGACGGAGAGGACGAGTGGGAAGTGCACAGGGGAAGGAAGCGGCTTTTGGGTTTACGAGGGGCTCGGAGGATTTTCAACTTTATATGAATTGTATGAGAGGTAGTAAATCAGGTTATAAATGTTAGAGAGGATGTAAAATATGTCGTTGGCCATTGATGAAATCATTTTTGCCGGGCTGGAATGTCGCGAGTTACAGCGCCGTTCTCTTTTTAATCGTAGTTTTATACAGGATCAAGCAGAGGTAGGTGCTTTTAGGTTATTTGATGGATTTTTAATTGCCGTTTAATCTGTTTAACAATTACCTTAGTAATTGTTATTACCAATTGTTAATGGAAAAATATGTGTAGTCTACATGTTTGAAAAAAAATCTAATTAATAAGATTCTCTATTCAACCTTTAAAAAACGAGGGTCACCAAATCTTGTTTTTATCAAAATATCATTTTAATCCTATCTTTCGATGGAGAAGTCGTTTGGAAAATTAATATGGGCAGATTTTATGAAACTGTTAGTTTATAGTCAGCTCCGTGGCACCATACTTTGTTATTCACTGACCTATGTATCCATCAAAGGGTGCATATTATACATGTACATAAAGACAAATTTATGGACAGGTAGACTATTTGTACATGGGATACAAATTAACTCATTTTTTAGAAATGGAATTGAATAATTAATATTTCTGATTGGTACAAAACAATAGGTAGGTATATTTCAAACTCACTGTAACTTTACAACAAAAATATGACACGAAGCCGTCATTTTGGGCATAATTAATTCACTTGTTTATTGTACGAATAATGCTGATTTGTATAACTAATGTTATTGAACACTACCTTTGTAAAAATATTATATTTGTTGTAAACATCGCAGGAT
Organism: Gastracanthus pulcherrimus; assembly: GCA_949152435.1. NCBI lineage: Eukaryota > Metazoa > Arthropoda > Insecta > Hymenoptera > Pteromalidae > Gastracanthus > Gastracanthus pulcherrimus. The sequence goes on from OX424574.1 coordinate 30,787,265, forward strand.
TTAAATTATTTTGCTCATATCATAAAAACTAACAGTTAATGAATAATATCATAAATTCGTCTATTTTTGAAGTCGAAAGGTTCGTAAATATTTTTCCTGACTATTTTTTATAAATTGCGAACTGTTGTAAATTATTCTTGGTAAAAATACGTAATGAGCTGGAAACGAGTTAATGACTATGATAAATAGCTAGTTTTTTGATTGGTATTAAATGCTTATTCTCCCATTTTTATAGAGCATTTTATGGAGCATTTTATGGAGTAAAACAATGCGCCACATAATTCTTAAAGTATTTTGAAACTAATTTTCGATTTATTATTGCATTAATATTTGAAGAATCTAGTTAAGAAATATTGGTATTCAGTCTATTTATATTTCAATTTGAGTGCATATCAGAAGGCATTCATAATATCTCTTATGCGTGTATCATTCATAAGTAGGCAGGTTTGCTATTTATTTCATAATAAGTACCCAGGAAAAAGCTTAAGTTTTGTGTCAAGTTAACCTTTTTGTATAAGCTCGAAAATGCGTAATAATAAATAGGTTAATATCAAGAAACAGATTTTTCTATTCTACTATTAATGCTGTAATAATGTGCGAAAAATCTTTTCATCGCAACCGCTAAACTGCACCCTTTTTTGAGCATTTTGGATTTAAACTAGCTATTTACTGGTCTAAAAATGGAATCCATTTCCACCAGAGTTACAACCGTAACTATTTACAGTAAACCTTAAGCATCACTTTCGCGCTCCTCAATCGCGCCAATAAACTCTTTCCGAAAATTTCTCCTTCCTATAAACCCAACTTTACAAGCAATCCCGTAAACCAAACAATGAAGCAATTACAAACAATTCCCAAGTCACTTGCCTTTGTATACACACTCCGGGTCAAAACAATGCAAAATACCAACAATAACTCAAGCAACTATCTCCCGTTCGCGCGCGCGCGAGAAAACAGGCGCTAAACCGGAAGCCGTAATCTAGAACCCGCTAAATGCCGGTAAGAAGGCCGAACTATACTGCACCGTGCCAGCGGAATATTAATTCGGGAAGGGAGAACGTCCGCGGGAGAGCAAACTTTATCCGGAATAGGAAAGTCGTTCGATTGAGGGTGTGAGAGAGAGAGTGAGAGAGAGAGGAAACTTCTCCTTTGGGGTGTATTTGTATTGGAACTGGTGGAGAAAAGTTGCGCCGGGAGCAGAAAGATATTTAGTTCGACGTTTACGGAAAGTTTTGGTTTGAAACGTTGTCAATTAAGCGATTTAGTTGGGATATAGTGAAATTCTGCGTATTGAATAGATCATTCCACTTGAGTTTATGGAAATTATGCACAGATTAAAAAGACTACGACAACGCTAATTTCTATGTTTTTGTGAAACCAAGAAAATACCTGAAAAGTTTTCATAAAATAAATGTTTTACTTGCTTTTTGTTATTGTTTTGCAGTTTCTCAACGCTTTTTAACGACTTTTTTAGGTGTTTGAAGGGCTTCTATTTTCTTACGATCTATTTTGTGTAGAAAAATAAAGTTATTAAAGTTTTGTACTGGGGGTGCGTACGATATAATATTTGTTATTTAAACATAATATGTTCTAAAATGTTATAGGAATTAAAAAGTTAATACAAACATTTGAGTATTAGTAGAAAATTATAAGTAATTTGTATGAAGTTTTAATATTTTTTGCAGTTTTGCAAAAGGAACATAAGATGCACTGCTGAAATTACATACATACGATTGCAACCATCTTTTATTTAGAAAATTATAAAATCTTTTGAGAATAAACATAGTATAATTTTTATAAAAGAAATAACTGTTATATAAGAATATATATTAAATTCTAATGGGATAGTCTAGGGGCCAGCTAGGTTTCTATGGCCTCTTTGATGTAGATAGATGCACCAAAGCTTTTTACGAGGGTAGTTCAATAAGTCTTTAGAATGACCAACAGATGGCGCGCGAATCGCTCCAAATCATCTGTTTTCAGTCAGCACCACTCCCGACTAGATATATGGTGCAGTCACAGTCCACATCTTCTGAGTTTACGTGTTTTTATAACCAATTGAAAAAAAAAAATTGCTCGTTAAGAAAAATGGAAAAAAACGAGTTCAGAGCGGTAATTAAACATTTTCATTTAAAGGGTTTAACTCCATATGAGATAAAAAATGAATTGGACTCAGTTCATGGCACATCTGCCCCTGCCTTAGCAACGGTTTATAACTGGGTAAATGAATTTAAGCGTGGTCGTACATCAATAAGTGACGAACCACGTTCAGGAAGGCCCGTAGAAGCAACTACTCCCGAAATCATCAATAAAATCCACGATATGGTGTTGAAGGATAGAAGATTAAAAGTGCGTGAGTTAGCTGAGGCTACAAGGATATCTATAGGTGCAGTTGTTTCAATTCTACATGAAAAATTAGGCATGAAAAAGCTATCGGCAAGATGGGTGCCGCGTTTGCTCTCAGCTGAGAATAAACGCAATAGAGTGGTCGCCTCTGAGGCTCTTTTGGCGCGCATAAGTCGGAATCCTGAGGAATTTTTTCGTCGATTTGTGACTGTGGATGAAACATGGATACACCACTACACTCCTGAGACAAAGGAACAATCCAAACAGTGGATTTCCACAGGCGAACCAGCTCCAAAGAAGGCAAAGACCGTAAAGTCAGCTGGTAAGGTTATGGCTACAGTTTTTTGGGATGCACGTGGAATTATACTTATTGACTACTTGGAAAAGGGTAAAACAATTACTGGTGAGTATTATGCATCATTATTAGGGCAGCTGAAAGAAGAAATTAAAAAAAAACGACCACATTTGGCGAGAAAAAAAATTCTCTTTCATCACGACAACGCCCGAGTTCACACATGCTTCGTTTCAATGGCTAAAATTGAAGAACTAAAATTCGAATTGGTCGAACACCCACCGTATTCACCAGATTTAGCCCCCAGTGACTTTTTCTTATTTCCAAACTTGAAAAAATGGCTCGGTGGACAGAGATTTACGAACAACGAAGACGTCATTGCCTCTGTAAGTGCTTATTTTGAGGAACTTCCGAAAACGCACTTTTCTGAAGGATTAAAAAAACTTAAAAAGCGATTGACCAAGTGTATAGAGCTCCAAGGAGATTATGTTGAAAAATAAAAAAAAATTTACCCAAAAAAATTGTTTTTATACTTTATTCTAAAGACTTATTGAACTACCCTCGTAGATGTATTGAGCCCTCCTGAATCCGATTTTTTATGGTGCATTGTCGCCAAAGTGGTCAATAATTTGTTATAAACAATTTAATTGTTTAAATCGCTATAGTTACCGTTCTTTGATAGCTATCAAAAAAATTTTCTTTATAAAATTGTTGGCGCTTAAATAATTGTCAAATCTTAACTATATGTAATAAGTATAAACCAGTATTATAAAACATTATTTATTTGCAAAGTTGTTTGTTATTCACTGACGAATATGCTGAACTTTTATTTTTTCAATCGGTTAATTAGAAAAAAGTTATTGCAAATTTAGTGCAAAAAAGTCCCGTTTTCGATCATGGCCTATAGCTTTAGTTCGAATTAGATTTCTTTTATCTATTAACCCCTAATTTTAAAGTAGAAATAATGTTTTATAACACTGGTTTATTCTTATTATATATAGTTAAGATTCTACAATTATTTAAGCACCAACAACTTTGTAAAGAAAATTTTTTTGATAGCTACCAAAGAACGGTAAATTAGCGATTTAAACAATTAAATTGTTTATAACAAATTATTGACCACTCTGGCGACAATGCACCATCAAAAATCGGATTCAGGAGGGCAAAATACATCTAAAAAACTTTGGTGTATCTATCTACATCAAAGAGGCCACGGTAACCTAACTGGCCCCTAGACTAGAATCAAACATTAATCGATTAGAACGTGTTCGAGTGTACATTAATATTTATTTATTTTGCATATAATAAATTGAGAGACAGCATTATGAAGTAATTCTTGTCGTTGATAATAATATAAATTCAGTATTATTTTTATACCTTGTTGTGAATTCATCAGAAGAAAAATCGATGTTTTTCTTGCCGCAAATCTATAACAATCTCGAATAAAGCGCGAAAAAATGCATGATGTTGATATATAAATTATTTTAAGAACTCTACTTACCGTATATTCTTACTTCGAACGGAAACAAAATCTATTGATAACTGCAGTGAATTATTAATAGTTACCACTTTTATCGTTCCCTTTTTAAAGGATATTAACTTTATCATCCTATTTTAAATACAAAACCTATTTTGAATTTAATTTTTCAGTTTTTTCAGCGAATCATACTATTTGTATAATCTAGTGTAAAAATAAGCTACATAAATTGCGCTAAACAGATCACTACAGTCATTTAAAGTTACAAAACTCAATAAGGAAAAATCGTTGTAAGGATCAAAATATGCGCATTTATGAAACAGCGCACTTAAGAACCTTGCATGCAAACCTTAGAATGTCTCTTCCGTGATGTTTGTCCAGTGATATGGAGAAAAATATTTTCACTAATTAACAGGTACCTACAATATACACTGCTTTATAAATACGTATATTTTCTTTCCAAAAATTAAACTATGCACAATGCATTACTATATTGCTACTGAATTAATGAAAAATCTACTGATTTAGTAGTGAATATTTGATAATTTTGAAACATGCCATGGAAGTGACATTCTTAGTAACTATTTAAAAAATACGCACAATGTTATTGTTACAAAGTTAAAGAATAACTAAAAACAGCAAACGAGCTGTAGATCATTTTCAAACTTAAGCATTGACGGACACAAGAAAATCACAATATTAATTGAAAATCAGCCTAACACCTTCCTGCTGTTCCATCGATTGAACACAATCATCTCGTGACATGACCATATTCGCCACCAGACCTCTATTACCCCCCTCACTCTCTCTCTCTATATATAATATATAATACATCGAATTGATCGATCGTCGAGAGCTCAAATTCGCCGAGGGCGCGAGCTGCCACTTGATAGCCGAGTGATTTGCGATTTCCCGGACTAATTAGTCGTTGCTCGCCGCAGGTCTTCTTGCAACTCTCCTGCGCCGAGAGAAAACAGACAGCTTCTTATCGCTCGTAATGAGTTCGCAGCGGGAAAATTGATTGGAAAATGTAACGCACGAGGTGAATTCTTTGTTGCTTTCGTTAATACTAATGCGCAACGACTGTAGTGTGTTTATCGCGACTGTATGGGAAAAAGTGCACGCGAGAGGTACCAATGATTGATCGTCTTTTTTCAGGGGTAGTAATTTAATAAAGTTATTATGTTACGATGTTTTATGAGATGGCTATTATAGGTTTCTTAAAAATATAGCTAAAACTCATAATACCTATGATTATAATAATTTTTATTTATTGGTAATGAACGTAATATTGGAAGAATGTTACAGTAAAATATTAATTCTACGCAGAAAAATATGACTGTATATTAATTCAGTCGCCTCCAAGTATCATGTAATAACGCAAGCTCAAACTTTTCAAAGTAAAGTACACATATAATACGCCTATTTCGTTAACGTTGTACAAACAAAACTCATTCATGCCAAATCCCGACAAAGCGAGTTTATTTTCAGCAGTAAACAGTTTCCCCGTTGCGTACAAATAATTTTTCCAAATCACTCTTTCAAAACGTACACAAATCTGCACTTCTGAGGGCACGAAATAAGTCTACAGTAAACAATCTTGGGGTAGGCGAGAGCAGTAACCGAGAGTTTATGCCTTATTTCAAATAAATCGTCAATTTAGTTTCATCGCGGATATAATACCAGAGGTTCCGCGCGAGGAGCTTCCCTTGGCTCGAGATTATTCCGAACAACTTGCACGGTTAGCTCTATATATATATATATATATATATATATATATATATATATATATATATATATATATGTCTTTATTCAGGAGGTGTATATGTGTATACGTATGATCCTGACAACTTCCCGCTAATACGTTTTCCAGAGTCAATACATCCGGCTGCATTTGGTAAGGATGGATATATTTACGGCAATTCAGTTGTATAGAAGGGATCTCTGCTAGGGGCATATCTACGCTTTATACAAAGACTATCGTGTTTCTTTTTTTTTAAAGAATGCCAAGATTTTGTTTTACGTTACCACAGAGTATATATTATGTTTAAATTTTAAAAATTAAATGCTTTATTGGAATGTTGTTTTTGTTTTGCATATCAGTAAATGCCAGACAGTTTTGTTAAAAAATTAGACGCGATAGTTTTCACAAGTCGATACATGCTTAGGTAGTTAAGAAATCGAGGAGAACAGTTCTCACTAAATAAGTTTCCTTCTTTTAAAGTTATAATTATTGTGCATACTTCTAATTTTATGTTTTACATAATATGTAAGAATAACATTATTGAAATAACTGTGTCGTGACAAACATTATACAATTATTGTGGTTACATCACCAAATAGGTCTTTAGATTATGCAATAATTTTTTTATATAATCCTATATTGAGATATACAAAATATTTATTTTGTAGACAAGTCTAGGAACTCAAATAAAACATCAATTTCATATACAAAGAATTGCTGTTGATAGAAAGAATTTTGTTAAAAACTATGATTTTATAAGCAGTATTGTGCAGACGGCCCGTAAGTATCAATTGAATATTGATACATGAACCATTTAAATTTCTGTGAAAATTTAATTTCCACTTCGTCAGGTATCGGAAAGAGATTTTCCCTTGACAAAACCATACATTATCAAGAGACTTTTCAAAGCACATTCGGCTAGTAATAAATAAATCTTGATCAAAATCAGTATGGAGAAAATAATTTTGTACATTTATTATCCCCCCTGCGCAGAGAGCCGAGTATACTCGTCCAAACCGCACGTCATTTTTGTATACATTTTGTATCACAAATTTAAATCTTTACTTTGTTGGGATATCTACAACCTCTCAAATTGAAGCTAAATAGTATAGCTATTATTTAGAAAATGTTACGAATTTGCAGAAAATATTGTTGCAGACTTACATTCGATCTAGTCCATATACACGAAAATAAACTTCTGCGCAGGAGGGTTATACAAATATATTTCTTATACTTTCTTTCATATTAATGTTTAGTATTATCATAAATGTATAAACATATTTTTATATTTTTGTATGTTGTTTTATTTAAATGTTATATTGTAATAATAATCAATTATGAATCATAAAAATAATTTAATAACTTTGTTGCTGACCAAATTTATTCACATCATAACTGATTTTATGAAGCGTTTGAGATTTCTTATGTTTTTATTATGCAAAATTGCTCCCATTTCAGCCATTAACGGTGCATTTTAAATGAGATACTTCTCCTTTAAAACATTTTCCAATAAACTTTAATGCTCTTAAATCGAAATTTCTTGTTCTCACAAGATACATCTTTAAAACTTATGTTTATTACATATAAAATATAATATATAATATATAATATATAAATGAAAAATTCGTAAGTACATTTTATTTGAAATAAGTATAATTCAGCAACTACTTAAGATTTGTTCTTCGTTGACCTCTATTAATAAAGATATACTACTAAGCTTTAAGATGAGATGATAAAAGTGTTCACAGAGTGGTTGCTTTTAATATTACATTAAAAAGTGCAAACTAAAATCAGAAATTTTACCCCGAGTCTGTCTGGAGTCTGACTGGGGTTAAATAGCAGGGGCGTTAATAATGAAATCTTTAAATTTGAGCTGGAGATTTCTTGTCTAAATTCGAAAGGGACAAAATAGTAATAAAAAAACAAATAAGTTATATAAGCAAATAGTCGGTATACAGAATGAAATAAATCCGATCAGTATGTTAGGTGTGCTAAGTTTATTGACCTAAGCGAACGTTAACGAGTGAGAAATATTTCACCAGTTCCTGATTAATCGTCAGACTCTTGTAAAATGTATAACACGGACAGTATATTCCACCATACACATATAACATCCATCTGCTTTAAGCACAACATATCATCTCGATACACCTTTAAATACGCAGGTCAGTTCATATGGGAATAAAATAAGGAAGCTTTATCGTATATATTGTTTATCGGGTTGTCGCCGAAATCGAGCGGATAATCCTCCTAACCAACGCTAAACCTTATACGCAATTGTGCTGAAAGCTCTCTCTCTCTCTCTCTCTCTCTCTCTCTCTCTCCCCCCCTCTCTCTCTCTCTCTCTCTCTCTCTCTCTCTCTCTCTCTCTCTCTCTCTCTCTCTCTCTCTCTCTCTCTCTCTCTCTCTCTCTCTCTCCCTCTCTCTCTCTCCCCCCATTATCCGTGTTCGCTTGTATCTGCGCGTCGCGCGAGGTATACTCAACGGAGGATAGACGTCTCAGAAGCTTTACCTGCTATGTACCGACACGTAGATATATGTCCGTGCTTACACCACACATACGCGTGCGTACGTAGAAGAGACTAAGGTTCCATGGGTCACTGAATTGTATGGTTTCTCAAACTTGCTATAAAGCTTTGTTTGGAATTACACAATATTGCATTTATTTATGATCTGTTTAAAGAATATTATACTGCAAAATCGACTAAAAATAATGTTTTCTTTAGCATTTTTCAAAAACAATTGGATAAAACGGATTACTCATACTTAAAAGGATTTAAAATATGATTTTTGTAATATAGTAGATTTGCAAAATGTAAGATATAGCTTCTATTCTACAAAAAAGTGCGATCTGATTCTTACAATTAATCAATAATATAATTAGTAATTATAATATCTTTTTAATAGTTTCAAGAATCTCTTTTATACTATAATTTTGTTCTGTTTTTAAATTTATATTAATCCTGTATCTAGTTAAATATGAATGGTAAATTTTCTCACAATACTGTCAGACATTCATTACTACAAAGAGATAATTTGTCTAGTCTAGTCAGTAGAACATAAGACTATCAATATCAGGGTCATTGATTAGAGCCCCACGTTGGGCGCCAAACTTCAGTGTCTCTTCATAGTGTGCAATGCCCTACTGACCATCCCAGCCAATAGTTCTAGGACGAAATGCATTACGTTACATTTCCAATTCGACAATCTAACCTTTTTCTCTTTACTCCAGTCTCCCTTAAGTACATACGCACTAGACGTTTGTTCGATCTAGGTGTGTGTGTGTGTGTGTGTGTGTGTGTGTGTGTGTGTGTGTGTGTGTGTGTGTGTGTGTGTGTGTGTGTGTGTGTGTGTGTTTGTGTAGAGAAAGTGATTGACGCCTTAAGGCCATTTGTGCGGCGCGTTGTTCTGGAGATTCTTCGCTTAAGAAGTAGATTGATTCGTAATGGAATTACCGACGTTCATCGTCATTGTCATTGTCGTTCCTCCTCTCCTCGACGAGTGTATAGTAGCTTCGAGGAGCTCCTGCTGGTAGTAATTTCATTCACACTGTACTTAATGCGATTTGAATCGACGTTTTCGTTTTGTTTCTGAGACGGGCAGACAGGCGAGCGCGACGTGTTTTTCAGCGTGAACGCTGAAATGGCCGTAAACGTCGTTACGAGGACGACGAGCTTCGATTACACAGGCGAGGAACTCGCTGATTATTTACGCGTAAATGGATTTTAGCTGTATTCAATGGTAATAAAGTTTCCTTTCTGGAAATTTAGGATTTGTTTGAATTCCTAAGTCTTTGGTTCATAAAGTTACATAGGTACCTTAATGCTAGAAAGAAGCGATTTGAACTATTATCTAGAAGCTATATAATGTCAGTTTCGAAATCTGCAAGTATATTTGATACTGTAGGGTTAAGGACTAGGTTTAAGATTCACTATTAACTTGCAATGCTGAAACTGTGACAGTAAAGCAGCAGTTTGTTGGTCCTTACCATCACTAGTAAAGTTATACAGGCTGATCTTGGGTACGGCTCGTTAATTGTATTTAATTAGTTAATTTATTTTTATATTATCTATGGAAAATGAATAGAAAAATCTAAATTTTCAAATAAAATGTTTAGTGCTGCAGAATAAAAATTCTTTTTTGCTGCAGCGAAAATGACTTTTGCCAAAATGGAAATCCATTTATTACTTTGACAAATCATTTTACTGCAAATATCTATGCAATAAAAATATTTCAAAATTTTTCTGTACTCGATGATATTTGCGATATTTTTTCTACTTCTAAAAATTTTTACTGTTCGAAACCTTTAATAAAAGAATTGGCGATGCTAAGCAAAGATTTATAGAAATTTTATTCCCCGCTTAAATACTTATTGGTTTTTTCAAAATAATAAAAAAATACAATGTGTTTGCTTTTACTTAATCATTACGTACATGATGAATAAATAATTAATTGTGATTAATTATTCATTATTATTATTATTATTATTATTATTATTATTATTATTATTATTATTATTATTATTATTATTATTATTATTATTATTATTATTAATTATTGTTATTATTATTATTATTAATTATTAATATTAATTAATTAATTGTTGTAATTAACTTGAATTAATAAAAATTAAGTTCATAAAAGACGCAGTTCATGATCATGATTTAATCTTTGATAAGTTTGTTTACATAAATTGTTACCTCTAATTTCTATTGTAACGAAAGATTTTTTTTAAACTTAAGAAGTAATTATTAACTATCTAAAAATGTATAGTTAGTCTAATAAATTAAAATTTACTTTCTTGGAAACAGGAACTGATGAGGAATTAACTGGAATAAGCTGATAAAAAACAGAGTCCGTGATAGTTATATAATATAATCTATAATGCTTACACGTGAAACATAAATGAATGAGCTCGCCGTATCCCATTCCCTCGTTCGGCATTCACTGCTGGTCAACGGTCATTAATAGAACAACCGATTCCCAGAGACCTATGCAATTCGAACTCGCACCAAAAACCATACACCACCAGCGAATGTGTTGTCATTACGCTACCTCTCGGATGCTCCTTTACACAAGAAAATAAACTTACCTTACCACCACAATGCTTCTTCGTCAATTAAAACCGCGCATATAAGTACGCCATAGCACATTGCTATTACACACAATATATGTATACACACTTATTTGTTGAGCTGAGGTTAAATGCCGTTCGCCGACATTCCCTCTCTCTCTCTCTCTCTATCTCTCTCTCTCTCTCTCTCTCTCTCTCTCTCTCTCTCTATCTCTCTCTCTCTCTCTCTCTCTCTCTCTCTCTATCTCTCTCTCTCTCTCTCTCTCTCTCTCTCTCTCTCTCTCTCTCTCTCTAAAGATAAAAAGATAATTACTTAAATGTATGTATTAAAATGTATTAAAAAATGTATATATTTAATTCAAATACTTCTACGTAATTCATAATGAACGTTTTAATGTATTACACTATATCATGTACTTCGAAATTTACTCATTCTAATTATAACTCAAATATTATTAAAAATGTTATTTAGTTTTAAGTGAAATTATTGTATACTACTCTGTACTGTAAGATAGAGCCAGATAGGGTTATACCCCAAGGTTCAAATAAATACAAATATCAATCAATCAATCAATCTCTCTCTCTATCTCTCTTTCTCTCTCTCTCTCTCTCTATCTCTCTCTCTCTCTCTCTATCTCTCTCTCTCTCTCTCTCCCTCTCTCTCTCTATTGAGATATCGACTCGCGAGCAGTGGCAACTATATAGCCTTCGCTAATCGAGATCAGATAGCACACAGAGGGAGAGAGAGAGAGAGAGAGATCCATAGCTGCAGCCGAGATGTTAGCAGCCGAGAGCAGCCGAGATCTGCTTCGGTATTAGCCGCCGCCGTCGCCGATCTAATACGTGGACAAAAAGAGACAGGGCCGAATGGGAGGAAGAGAAAGAGAGAGAAAACCGTTCGTAAAAAGTCCAAGGGAACGGTAGCTGCAGGGCAAAGAGAGCGAATGAAGAGAGAGAGAGAGAGAGAGAGGTCGGAGTGTATCAGCAGGAAGCGCTACAATTGGAATGCGCAGGATATCGATAAGATTTTCCAGGTCACTTGAGCAGCAGTGTGTACGTGTGGTGTGTGTATATATATAGGCGTATATCGCGGGTGCTGGCTGGCTGTGCATTGCTGCACGCTCGACGAAAACGACTTCTTAATAAGATCCGATGGAAAGTCGCTCTCCCACGTTCCCTGTACACCGCTTTTTCCATTCTCTCTTACTCTCTCGCTCACTTGGTCCTTCCTTGCTCCGTCCTTCTCTAAAGAGAGATCTATTGTTGCGAACGCTTCATGCGAACGCGTTCCACGGCGAAGGTTGGCCCATTACTCTAATCATTTTGCGTTTAATCTAATTGCAAATCGTTAGATTTAATAGAGGTGTTGTGCGTTAGAATACTTAGTAATTATTATATAATACCTGTAATAATCGTACAGTTCTTGAGGTGGTTTGTGAAATTACTTGTTTTTCGATGGATTTTAACTTGAATGGAATTTTAACTACTCCAACATGTGAATGGATGTATTATTTAATACTATTACTGTAAGTTCACTAAATTTTATAGAAATAAATCGTTATTCAAGACAGTGAACTATATATATATTTGACTGTTTCTAAACTAACTTAAATCGACGTAATAAATGAACATTATATATCCATACTTCTATTCGCGATGCTCTAAATCCATCTATTCAAGAGTAATTAGTAGTTCCCTAACTTTCTCCTCGTGCCATCTAGTGTCTCCCCTCCAAGGAGTTTACGTCTCCAGAGTACTATTGTAACTGTGTGACAGAAATTTGATATGTTCGATATTCATGACAACAGCACGATTGTAATACATAAACAGCAACATCCATTAAATTAATTATTACAATATAATGAAGTAATACAGAAAGTTGGTATTTTATAATTTATTTTTAAGTAAATTTGTACAAATATATATTACGACAATAAAAAATGATACACCAACATAATATTAATAATTATACATCATTTAAAGCATTATAACTTTTTATCTCTAAGAGTTTGATACTTGTTTGTATCCTAATCCACTAAAAGTGTCTGCTTTTGCATGATAATTAATCTTGTTTTTAGCAGCTTACACTGCCGTTTGCATTAGCATTTCTTGAGAATGCAAGCGGGTTCAACTCTTCATAATATGCATTCTATGTAAAGGCCTTCTCTAAGACAAAGTCAAGTAACTGATTTGCTTCAAAGTTGATGCATCTTTTGCAGATACACTATACATGGTGTTTATTGTCTTGTCTCCTAACCGTACCTCATTAATTATAGCATGTAATTTTGGGTACTATAACTACTACTTTACTGACAATGAGAAACCCAACTTTCTATATCATGAATGTTAATTGTATTCTGAAAGGTGTTCTATAATCATGGAAATTAAATCTATTTTTTGTGTCGTTGGTTCATTATATTCAAGCAATATAAATTAAGATATATTGATAATACATTTTACAAAAACTTAATCAATGACTCTGAATTGAACTTTACTTTATCTTCAATAATTCGATAATGAACTATTGATGAAATACAGTTTTGTTACAATTTAAAAACAGACAAGAAGGTGCTAAATTCTATAAGTGACAAATCTGGTTTAAACTCTAAGAAATGATTCTTTGGACAAAAAATGAAACCCATGTTTAAGAATTTGTAAGAATAGGATTTGGTTTTCAATATATGACCCATTATAATCAAAATGTATACTACATTTGGAAAAATCGATAGCTCTAGATATTCATCATTCATCCCTCGACAACTATTGAAACTGTTAATTATATATATTATGCATACAAAAAGACGTTATAAGCTTTAATTTAACATGTGCCGGATGTCCTAAGGTGTCCTTTTTAGATCATTAATTTTTTGTCAAATGCATTATTCCGGAGTGTTTGAGCCAAATATCTGACTCGTAAGGTCAAGCCTATCATTTTAATCTTTCCTTAAAATAAGCGAGTTTCATGAAACTGCAAGAAATATTGACCCAATTTTACATACAAAATCATTCCACAGAAGCCTCAAAGCTTACAATTCCTTCAATCCCTCACTACCGCCAATCATACGCTCAAAAAGCATTTTTCAATCTACTACCGCATCTACTTCCAGCACACAAGCATCACCTTCAATTCCACATTTTAACCCCCGCTACACAAACTCAACTCTCCATTCGAAAACGTCTCGTCCGGCTATACATTTGCGCACAACGTTTCGCCCTCGACAATGGACAGCTGCAGCAGCAACTCCCTGCATGCACCAATAAATCAATTTTTAATTTCTCCCTCTTCCTCCTTCTACCTCCTCCTCGTCGCCCGGACTTTCGTATTCTCGCGACTCGCATCCGTCCTCTCTCCCTCTCTCATGTGCTGCTGCCCCTCTTTTGTCGATACGGCCGAGAGATCGAGAATAGAATCCGTGTATCCCCTCGAGGAGGTGGACTACTGCACACTGGAGAGAGGTCAACTTCGTGCGAAGGAAGCAGCAGCAGCAGCAGCAGCAGCGAAACTCGGCTACTGGTTCCTTCCTTCGGTCTGCAGACTGCTGCTGCGTTGCCGGACGCGATTAAAAGTCCAACTGAGAGATGGCTTTTCTCTCTTCTGTCCTGCTTCTTTGGTAGAGTATACTGGGCTGCTGCCCCCAGGAATCACGTGGATACTTCAGGAAGACCGGAAGAAGTCCGCCGGGCATTTAAAACGGGGCACGTGAAAAGTAGAGGATGAGGAGGTGAGGATGAAGGAGGTATAGGTGGGAGAGGTCAAGGTGTGCTTATTCAGGGAGTGTGTCTTTTTTAGCGAGAACGCTTGAAGGAAGCTGGAAGGCAGTATAAAAATTCTACAAGACTTGGGTTCAGAAATATTGTTATCACTGAATAAAGTATTGCGTTAGATTAACTAAATTTAAAAGGAAAAGTGAAACTTGAGAAATGCATGATAAATTATATTAAAAATTTTTAAATCATTCTCTCTTGCAAGTATAAATAAAATTATTTGAAACTTTCACCTGAGGTTATTTTTTATGGTCCTACCAGAGCACTTTTTTCGAAATAGTTCATAGAAACGCAGGTATTTAAAAAATACGGAAAGCGCGTAAGGTAGAATCCTACAAAAAATTATTTACCTACGACTTTTGAAAAAATTCTCTAATAGGACCTTCGAAATATAAGTAGCCTCTGGTTGAGATGTCAAGCAATTTAATTCATATTTTTGTTAGAGAAAAGTGATTTCCAACAAATCGCGTCCTCATACCATTAAAATACACATTTTGTTCGAAATTTAATACAGTTCATTCTCCTTTGATAGATTACATCATTTTGTCTCGTATGGTAGTACTAAAATAGATACGCATTTTAGCATTAGCAATAGTCACAAAATGCAAGTATATTTTCACTATATTATTTGTCAAATTCATAAATTACATTGAAAGTGCAATTCTTAGTAATAACACGTTCTCAATTGATTTCAATGAAGTCAGAAGTTTAAGGCGTGATTCGAGAGCACACCCGCATACACAAAAAGCGATCGACTACATTAAATAGACAAATCGACTAATATATTTATCACCAACGTTTTACTGCTTTAACAGTTTCTCTTCTGCATTTTACCGCTTTACCGCTTTATAATTAATATAGTTGTAAAATGTTCATACACATCGATCGCCTGTTTGTTTTGTTTTAATTTAATTTCAGTATTATTCAATAAAGAAATATATATGCATTAAAAATGAATATATATATAAATCATATGTATTAATGGCAATTCTAGGGGATAACTTGGTATATGAGATAACCGTTTGTTGCACTCGGCTCTTCGTTTGCATATTATCGAATAAATATACAAATAACGTTATATAAATTGCAAAATATCCATGTTTATGTTTACACATGCAGGAAATTTACAATTTTCGATCTCATTATGATTATAGGTATACTCATAAAGGTATATATATTGTTATTCACTTTTTGTCAGTATATTATCACGTTATTTTGTTGTAATCGCAATTGTTATATGATTACGATCATGCCCCTAATACGACTTTGTTAATTTTGTGAAGAGATCAATAAATATGTTTAACATTCGATCTTAAAATAAGAGACCTACACATCAAAATGCATTTAAAATCAATGTATAATTAAATTCCATTCTAACATTTAATATTGAAAATTAATTTTCCGAGTAACACAACATTTCTGAAACTACGAAAAGTAGAAAGTATTTAATTCGAAACTCGCCGAATTAAAACGGAAAAAAAATTTTCTCAAATAACCCGGACTAACTCGCAATTCTCCTCGCTTTGTCTCGAGAAAATAAAAGCTAAATAAAAACACAGAGAAGCGTCTCTCCTTCCTCACCAGCTATAAAACCTTATATGTACTGCCCCCACCCTCCGCGTCGTAATTCATAATTTTGACCCTTAGCGGCGCTTCAGCTCGTATTTGTCGTCACAAAAATAGAGCCTCGGGAGTGCAGTTGGCGTTGAAAAAACTTAGCCCTACTCTCTCTTCTCTCTTCTCTCTTCTCTCCCGCTCGCCACCATATTTTTCTAACTTCTTCCTCCGGATCTCGCGTCGCGCTCACTCGGACGTCGCCTAACATACATATACCTACACCCACGGCGTGGTAAAAAAAGGCGCCTCGGGCAAAGTTTCGCAAGTACACTTCGCGCTGCCAGCGCGAGTTATACGGCGCGCCTCTCGTTTTTTTCGCGGGGAAACTCGTTCTCCGCCGAGGAGGTGTCGCCGCGGATGAATCGTCTTCTTGCTCGCTTTTGAGCGCGCCAAAGTTCGAGGCGCGCGCGCGCGATGCAACCGGGAAGTTCCTAGGGGGATGATCTTTCTGTACCGGAGATCGCTTACCCCTGAAATATGCATGGGAGGCGAGCTTCGTTCGCGGAGTTGTACGTACGTGGCGTGCGCATCGATCTAGGCTTGGCGCGGGATGGACGGGGGAGAAAGTGGCGGTATTCGATTTATGGGAGCGGGAGATTTACCGCAGGGTGAGGTTGAAAAGTGTTTCCGATATTTTGAAGAATTTGAAGGGAGTTTGATGGAGTGGCAAGTGTAGACGAATTTTATGATGCTCCTTGCAATTCTTTTGTGGAATGTACTTACATAATACTCTTATTGATTTAAAAATAAAAGCACTTTTGTAGTGAAACAGCGAAATTTAAGGTTTAGATAAAACTATATATTTGATAGTAATTGGTCTCTATCATCGAAATAAACAGTGTCTGATATGAAAAGCATTTTTTAATTGTCTGATTTTTACCATATTATTAAATAATATATGTTCATAGAATAATATTCCGACATTGCTTTTAAGAATGGAGTTCAAATGATATACAATATATACAAAACAATAAGACTGATTCGGGGTCATTCATAAATTATGTTACGCTTTGAGCGGGGATCGGGGGAGGGATGGGTCGTTGTTAGTGTAACGGTGTGTACTAAATACATAGGGAAATCAGTGAAAATGAGTTACTTAGGGGGAAGGGGGATCAAAAATTCTCAAAAACAGTATGACATAATTTATGAAGATCCCTTACATGAAACCAAATCAAATTACTTATACCGACTACATCAAATTAAATCAAAATATAGTAATTCCTAATATTTTTTAAACACGTCCTCCTCTACGTTTTCACTTATACCGCTTGGCTTTTAAAAACTGGCTTTTAATCGTGTACAAAATGAATTTATCAGAATCATATACACTGGACTTTAGAATATCTGATGAAATTTGTTTGAATTTTTCATAATTTAGGAAAGAGGTTAGCGAGAACCAGCATCTGATCCAATGAAGTTACAGCATTTCAAAAAAATTTAAATAAATTCGACCATGTATTTTTAACGTCGAGTGTATGTAGCATTTTATTCAAAGTTTATATATTTATCTAAACTGCATATTAAAATTGTATACAGAAAAATAACTTTAAATGTTCATAAAAAATATTATTTATGATCTGGATGGAAGCGCATTCGTGCTGCAACTATTAAGTTCGCGACTTGAGTCTTTCACCAAATGCGCTTGGAAACGGCAGTTTCCGGCGTTGCGTTTCAGCCAAATTGCTCCCCTGCTATTTACTATCACTATCAACATAGTAAAAATTATACTCCAGAGTATGTAAAGCCATTAGAATGCAGAATCACTTTATGTGTTCAGATTTTATATTTAACTGAACGAAAATTGCTTAAAATTCTATACTTTATTTATCTTCTTTATTGTTTCTCAAAAAAATATTGATAATATTCTATAATCTCATTTTTACTATTATAAATATTAATACTTAAACAATAGATAAATTAAAAATGGTTTTCTATATAGACATACTTTCATTCATAATTATACTGTTTTTGTAAGTAGGTTCTCCGTTGGGTATTAAGTTTGCTCTTAGTAATGGAAAAGAGTTTTGAAAGTGCAGAAATAGACTGAAAGTATGATTCTCTTTAGCGACAAACTTTTGGAGGTTAATTGGTTATATTTTAGCGCAATTAAAGTTTTCGTCATTTTACTTTTGAAATCCTTCTCTCAGAAGATAATTTGAAAATTTTGAGAGAAGAATTACAGTTGGATAATAATGATAAGTGATACAATAAAAGAATATCACTCGTATAATTTCTTGACAATAAACATTTCACAAAATTTTATGCATTAAATATGATAATTTAATAAAGATTAATAAAAATTAGTAAGATAAACCAACTCACCGCTAATACAGAATAATAAAATGAATAATACAAAATTATAAAGTTTAGTAATTCCAGATATATAAAATTTTGTATATAAAAGAGATTATAAAGAATAATAGTTTTTTCTAGAGAAAGCTATTTATAAAGGTATAGATAATATAGTATCTTTTTCCATAAAGTACAAAATTTTAAATAAAATTTACTACACTACACGTATTTTACATAACGCAAAGTCTACTTTCAAAGAATCAACATAAAAGTTTTCCAAGACTATCTTGTTTTATCCGAATCCTTGTATATTTTTGACTCATCGTACATATTTCTAGTCTAAATTTTGAAATTCATACATTACATGCGCCATTCATATCCAGACGCTATCTCGCTTATAACGGAAATACACGTATTAATCCTTATCGAATCAAATTTATATATTCTTTTTGGAAATGCTTTTCAAAATAGTAATGGTTTAACTAATGAAAAGCATTAGTAGCAGCGACAGAATTAGCCATCGTTTACACGTATGTACCTATACCCTTAAAATTTTAAAAGCCTTTGGTAATCCGCGAGTTGTGAGCCATAAGAATAGCAAAAATAAAGTGAAAGTTATAAAAAAATTGGCAATGCTTAGCAAATATTTGAAAGATATTATATAACACACTAAAGAACACATTGGTTATGCAAAGCAATTAAAAATGTATTATTGATTTCCATCCGATGGATTATTAATTATAAGTACAATGGGGAATAAAGTGAGCCAGTAAATGTCCGCGTGTGGTTCGGCGCCCAATCGCTTGCTCACTTTATTCACGCGTGCAATATACAATTTTTTAACATATCTACCAAAAAGTTCGTACTCGTTCACCGCCGACAAGGGAAAATAGTGCTACATAGTAACTCCCTAATCTCACTCTAGTCCCCGCCGCGCCACGCGCTGTTTGTGCCCGAGCCGAAGGCAAGGGTACATGCGCGTAGCGGCGGGGACTAGAGTGGGGGTAGGGATTTAATGTAGCGCTTTATTCCCGGCTCGGCGGAGATAAAGTACGTACTTTATGGCTGGGTGTGTTAAAAAAACTTTATTATGAAGCTCGACAGATTCTCATAAAGTTTGGTTAATAATTGAAATATCAATACAGAAACCGATCCAGTTTTAAATCAGGATCCAACTGCCGATTATTTTTTTAACATAAATTGTTAACTGTAATTTATTGTTACAAAAACTCGTTTTAAGGTTTGAAAAATATTCATTAACTATCTAAATAGATAAGTAAATTGAAAGTTTAAAGGAACATTTACTTTTTGGAAACAAGAACTGATAAGTAATTACTCTTAGCTGATCAGAAACTAGATTCAGGACATCCAGGCAAACCATGTACTAAGTACAAAACATAAATAAATGAGTTATCTGCATTTATACATACACCATACCAATTCAGACCCCATCATTCTGATAACGAAGATATAATAATATAACATCTTCGAATCAAAAACGTATAATTTTATCGAAAACGCCTTTGAAATCAATTAACGCAAAGCAACAACAGTAGCTACAAAAGTAGTATTAACGAGTAGTAATAACGAAGCATCCGGACTTATAAACAGAAAGCAACAGTAAAGTAGCGCATCAGGGCAACTACTTGCGCCTGTATGAGGGTTACCGGGGGTGTTTATTTCCGTAATAACCAGCCAAGTCGTAATTGCATCCAAGTCTCCTCTAGCTAAACGTCATATCGCGTCCGGATCACCACCGCTTTAGCCGGGGGGATGCCCGTTATACTCCCCCGTTTAGCGTCAGTGCGCTGCCTGCTGAAGAGCAGCAGTCAGCGTCTAACTTCGTCAATCCCCTTTGAATTGCCTTTGATATAAATGCTCCCCGTGACGATGAAATGACGCTAAAGACCTTATGTACGAGGTATATTTAATGCGCTTTAGGCCCCCGCGAATGAAAACTCGCTATGACGGTGTATTGTGTAGGTGATTTTATTTTAGCGAAGCTCTCTTTCTGGACCTTTGATGCGAAGTTCTGGACGGGGAAGCTTCAATATTTTTATTCTTTCTTCGCTGGTGTATTTCGCAGGATAAACGTTTCACGAGATAATAGAAAAACTTGGTTTTACGTATCTTATATGTAATCCTATTTGAGAATCATGACCCTTTAACTGAATCTTATTTTAGAGAGCTTTACTTTTGTTTGTGGCTCGTATTTTTAACTAGAATTGCAATCCGACCGCAAAAGTAACGACAAGATTGAAATATTTTGATTAGTTTACTGTGATTATTAAATATTTTCTTAATTATGTATAAAATGTGTACTCTAAATTCCTTGGACTAAAATTTTAATCCAAAAAATAAGGTAATCATGATTTTAACTCCATTGGATTTAATTTTGAACCCAATATGGTTGTAGCATTTTTTGATGGATCTAATTGTTTCAGAATATTATAAAATAAGAAGATACAGCACTACATGAATGTTTGTATAATGTCATCTATTAGTATCGATGGTCTTTGTAGCGTAAGGACTGCTATTTGTAACATGTAACTTCATCAAATTTATACGTGATATCAGATTTTTCTATGTTTAAAAATTTAAACTGACTTTAAAATAAATGTTTCTATTCTTATCACAGTCACCTAATAAAGAAAAATATTTCATGCGCATTCCCAATTAGGATCAAAATTAAATCCAATCAAGTAAAAATGATTGATCCACTCCTATTGTAATTTGGGTCAAAATAATGTAGAGTCTAAGTTAGGCGGATATAGCAATAACTTAATAACAATAGAATTCGTATTATATATTGATATTTATGATTTATTTGTGATTACTTTTACCTATGATACCCATAAACTCAATAATATCCAATAATACAAATTTATATGTTTAATCGCGTTGTTTACATAAAATTTGGTTGATGCGTGATGTTTTAACGATGTATCCCGAAACACTTGAACGTTAATGAGCTGCGACGAGCAGCCAGAGTTGTGACTTTGTGTTGGGAGGAACTCGCACGTTGAAACTGATCCTCGAAGTTCCCAGACTGTATGGTTCATCGCAGGCTACGGCAAAACTATTCTTTTCATTGGTTACACTAAGGTAATGAATTGTCCCTGGAATAATAGAACAAGAATTCTTTTTTAAGAGAAACTGTTATAATGCTGTTTTTTATTTTATTATATAAACTATTTTTATATTAATATTACTTTAATTTTAATTAATCTTAACCAGTACATTTTTAAAATTAACAGCATTTCAACTGAATTTGTATCCTTTAATAATACGATATTGACAAATATAAATGTGGTTAAATTCGTGATTTTGTAAGTAATATTAAATCATTATAACACGGAACATTGATTTTCTATTTTATTTTGTTCTGCTTAAGAAAATAGTAAAATATGTATTAAATGAGACATTAAGCTATACTTTATGCAGCTTTTATATCGATTATGTTATTATATAAATATATTTATAAAATTATATAATTTAGTGGAATTAAATTTAGGAGCACGAATATTTTTCTTATGGGATAAAAGAAATCTATCCATTGACTTAATTCTAACTAGATAATCTTATTAACCTAATCTTTTTAACATCAAATTCATGACATATAATGCTTTTGCAGTTTTAATAATTTAGTCGCATTAAAAATATTAAAATTTGTATTATAAATTGAAATAAATCTTATAATATAATACATTTACACTTATTTTCGATCCTCAGATGTTTAATCTCAATGTAAAAATGCAGTTCATTATTTTATCTTTCTCAAAGGGAAAGCTTTTTTTACGTCACAAAGATTGCATTCCATTGAAAATAATTCAGAAGCTTTCATGAAAAATATTCCTGCATCCGTACAAATAAATCCCCTCCAATGTAATCCTCTCTTTGAATCTAATCACATACAAAGTAAGCAAGTAAGCGCATGCAAAATTCTAAAAGCTTTGTCAAAAAAGTTAATCGGAAGATTCCGCATCAGTGCTTCGTGAAATGGCTTTCCCCCCGTAAACATACGCGTACTCCCGTATAAACAGAATCACTACCGGCTGTTCCAAACAATATGTACACTAGCGATATAATATACGCTGAAATCCAAAATCCAGATGCGCTCCAACACTCAAAACTCTAATTGCGAGTGCTTCGCTATTCAAAGGGTTAATTACGAAACGCGTACAATAATGAGCGCGAGTGTGTACGTCGTCGCGTGTGTGTACATTACACTCGAGTGTCGAGTTGCGCCCTGGCTTCTCGGACTACATATTATAATAACAGCACAGCGCAACGAGCTTATTTCGTACAAAGGACGGCGAGAGTGTATATAAAGCGGAACTTACCTCTTTCGACGTTCAGCATTATTGCCGAGCTGTAAACCTGATCGGTGGGGTTCGATATTTCCACGGAGCGCCGGAAAATCGTTTCGTCCGCATGACGATCCCCAATTACCAGGTCCCCGATGAATCTGGACTCCCGTTTAGGTTCTTTATTGTCTCGAAGTTTGGATTCCTTCAACGAAATTTTTTGGCGTTTTCTTTTTTGTTTCAATCGTTTTTCTTTTTCGAAAAATAATTTATCGGTGTATCCGAATCATTATATTTAAAATTATAAAATCGTTATCGTTTTTACTTTGTTATATAAAGAAAATATTTGCAAATATAATGTCAAAATCGGTTATTGACACAAAAAGTATTATAATCTATACTTATAACTTATACTACACATACTAATCTTATCTGGCTTGTTGTGGTGAAGAAATGTTAATTTTAATATTACCCGTATTATTAAATCTAATTTAGATACGTTTTCTTGTCATATTTTTTATTAATTTTTATTAATGAAAATTATATTTTTTTAAATTCTTTAGAGCGAACAAATTGTGTAACATAATTATAGTTTCATTTATTAATTAGATATAATGTTATATAGAAATAGTTGCGAAACGATATAAGCAATATTTTTATAGCGAATAACAAATATATATAATAATTCCATATTAGAAAGTTATTTAGGAAATACTCTATGCACTTCAAATAAAAATAAAAAATAAGCAACAAAATTAAGTATAAAGTGAAATAAAAATTGACATTTTAAAATATTTGCTCTGCTAATTTAATGAAATTCAGTTATTTTAAATTAAACTAATTGTATATAAATGAAAATTTAGTCTTCTAAATAGATTCATAAAAACGCAAAAAAATAAAATTGCTTTCTCATGCCCACGGTATTGATCTTTATTGAATATGTAAAATGTTCTAACAGATAATTAATAAGAATATATGAATAAATTCTTATTTAATTTCAACCGCGGTGATAAATAAAAGAACTAAAAAATGTTCATGTTATACAAGCTTATGTTAAAATTGGTTATATTGATATTTACTTGCAGGGGCAGTAGTTGGTAAAACTTATAGAATGTTACGTTATATCAAGTACTATTAGAAATTTCTTAGTCAATGACTTTTTATTTTTCAGCCAACGACTATAGTCAGTTAAGCGTGAAAAATATCAATACGTCAGTAAGAAAATGTAGTAATGAAAAATAGAAATATTCTAACAAAATTGTAGGAAACTGTACACTTTAAACCCAAAAAGTAGACATTGACGCAAAAACGTGCAAAAGTAGTAATTCACTTTCATGCGTTGATATTTAGGTACTCTTATAGGTGTAGAGTCTACATCTTAAAACTTACAAATATTCATTAACGTTTCATATATTATCTTTGACAAAATAAAACAATAATATTCTATTAGATTCTAATCATTTATAAAAATGTTACATATTTTATGATAACACCGACGAATTTTTAGTACATAATTTGATCTCCAAGTATGATTCCCTTTTAATATAACAATTCAATTTACTTGGGATACAAAAGTCCATTAAAAACAATGTATTGGAACCATTAAAAATAAAATTTATCAGAGAAATACTAAGTGCCATGCTGCTCACGAAAAATGCATGCACGAAAAATACTTCATGTCATAAGCTATAAATGTGAAAACGTACATTTTATAGCATAGTTAAATTAAATAATACTTTATGTTAGTAAATAAAAGTAATTTCCAATTATAATTGAAAAAGTAAAATAGAGTACAGTTTTCTATATAAAAATTTTTTATTGGATACATTAACACCTATACCATTGTTAAAACATTTATCATATAAAATACCACAACTCGACGATTAATGTTCCTATTAAAAAGTAAATTTTCTTTTTCATTTTTAAATATGCGTGGGGTACAAATACGCAACATTTTAATAACTCACCCACTGAAAAACAATTTGGTCGGATTAAATAAATACTCCCCAAAAAATCATTTACTCGAAAGTAGTAAATACTGGTTAATCTCTAATAATGATTTATTAAATTAACATACATTTTATTCCAATATAATAAAGGTTATTTGGTCCAAATAAATTAAAAAAAAAACTCAAAGTTCTTATGACTTCGATAGAAACAATTAAAACCGTGAAAAAGGAAACTTCAATCGTCCAAAGAAACAATTCAATCAATGTAAAAATCAATGCCAATTACCAATTCCTCCTTAGTCACGATATCCTTGTCCGTCAGGTCCACGTGCTCCACCCTCTTCTCGGTAACGTCGAAACCCTCCACAGCGGCCAGACATACTGCCGCCAAACTCACCAGAATTGCCGTGTACTTCGCCATGTCGAACCGATTACTCTCGCACTCTCAAAAGACTCAATCCACGCCGAGTCTTGGCGGCCGGCGACTTTATATAGGCCCGAGTTATCTGAGGCACTCGCGCCACGATAGGGGCGGCACGCGCGCGGAATACCCGAGTATAAAAGCGAGAATCCAAGCGGGCGGCTATCGGACGCGGAAACGTATGCAGCGTATAATGGAGGTTGTCCTTGCGGTGGGGTATATCTTGGTGTGGGGGGGGAGGGGGGCACCTGCTGCGCGTAAGAAGTACGGTTGGCGTAAGCTGTTGACATTCTAATTGTTGGATTTGTAGACTCGGGACGATCCTGTGATTTTTACTAGTGTGCTTTCGAATTAAAATAAGTAGCTTAGCTTAGAATCGAAGAGATATACCATACGTGTTGTTATGGATCGGCGTGATTTATTATTTGTAAAATAAATAGTAATCCTTTTCTTAGATTCATAAAAGTAGTTTAACGCGTAAATTGTATTGTATTCAACAGTAGTAAAATAGAATGTATTAGAAAACATTCGAGTAAACGCCATCGAGCGATCTTTTATGTTGTAATAAACAAATGAGTAGCATTGCGAAACAATTTCGGCTGTTTACAATAATTGCGAGTCCGTTTTGTTTGGATCGTCGTAGAGTTAACACGTCACAGATCGTCCGCTTTATGGTTATTTTGTGAATATTAATAAATTTCGGGAAAAGTGAATAAACGTTCGAGTTTTTATTTTCCTCCTGCAGTAATAATCTGCTTCGTGCAGATAAACCTGTATACTTCACTGTTTCTCTCTTCAAGAGAGTGAAATACAAATATGCCTAATGTTCAAAAACACCTTCACGATATTTCAAGGCTTCCAATTTATATAATACTCGATAGTTCTTTATTTAAAGTAAGATAAGTAAAAGATACAAAAAATCATAAATGAGCACAGTTAAAGAAAAATCGCGATGCTTTCTCGTGATTAGTAATAGTACCTAGTTAGTTAGTTTCGATTAAGTCGGGTATTTTCAAACTTTTGGTGGATCAGTTTGTGACCCGAATTCATAGTCGGGACTTACACTTGCAATATTATACTTACACTCACACTCACACTAAAATCTATACTGAAACTTAGCAGCCAGTCTAGATTGTTCCATACGTTAAGGCGATTATAACAAAATTCTAATGGTAGATATTAACCACAAATTATCTAGTAACCAAGAGTAGAAACTATGAGAGTGAGTGTAAGCGTAAGTGTAAGTGTAAGTCTCGAGTTAGTACGAATCCAGGTTAATTTGTTCACAGTGTCCGTTTAGTCTGGTCTTGTCGTTTCACAGTGCCCAGACTTTACGGGTGTAGAATTGGAGGCATCGGCGTGAATTAATTAATATGGTTGATGAGTAGATACATTTAACGTATTAATATTAATAAACAAAATTACCTTCATTTACACTGTAAATAGAGGTGATTTTAACTATTAGTATGCGTATAATTGCTGATTAATAATAATTAACCCAGCATGGCAAAAGAGTTGTAAATATTAGATAATTAAATTATGCTCACAGAGTTACTGTCTATGTAATAGATAGAGAATAAACATCCTTTTGGTTCAACATTTTCTTTATACGCTTTCGAAGTTAATTTCTTTCACAATTTCGACTACATAATAGAATGCGAATATTTTTGATCCGTGTGCTTTGTTCCGTGACAAAAAAATGGTTGTGCGGAATCTATGTGTGGCATCATCATGGACCGACTTTTATTGCATTCTGAGATCATACGTGACAACGAAACCATGCAATACGTAGATTTCGCGCTACCAGTTTGTTATTACGGCACAAATCACGCGGATCAAAAACGTTCAAATCCTATTATGGAGTCCCTTTAAAACACTGCCAAAAGTCCCTAGGTGTCCACCATATTTTTTTTGTATCACTAGCGCCCATTCAACCGCAGTAATAGTTTTTTTTTAATAATAAACAGCATCTGTAAATTTTCTTATTTAAGTAACCATATTCTTTCTATAATATAATAAGTAATTGTTTCTTATTTTTCTGTTACCAAAACGTAACTTCAAAATACACATAGTAACGCAAGCTACGCAAATAAAGTATATAAGTAATGTCGATTTTTAAAATAAGACTTTTCTTTTCTTATTTCCACAAATATTTCTTTATTTTTGCATGTGGTTTATATATCGAATAAAAATATTGCTTAGAATAAACTATATATATATATATATATATATATATATATATATATATATATGAATAATTTAAAGAACAAGACGATTTTAAGAATTAGCAGAAAACTTTGTTCTGTTACGTAAATGCATATGTATCAACGACTGCATTTCTTATCTCTTTATAATTAAAGTTGCCCGGGTATTACTTTTATATAGAAATCGTTTAAATTATTTATGAGAATTAAATTTACACAATCCGGATTTAAAACCAATGTTTTGAGAGTATCTGTGTGCCCGATATGCGTGTGTTTGTTTATGAAAAGAGGGAAAAGTGTTTTCACAGCGCGATAAAAATTTAGCATTGTTTATCCTTTCTTTGCCTGAATAGCGATACCAAATACTGGCAATGTAGCTTTTTCGAGATATTTTACTGGGTACACATAGGTGAAAATAAACTTTTTTTCGTATAGTTCTACACGGATACAGTAATTTAATAAAAAGACGAATCCACAGGAGAATTTATACATAATAGAAGAGTTTTTCGATGGCAAAAGAAACGTACCTGGCACAAAATAATTTTCTAGGGTAGATATACTCATATCTCGCTGCTCATCCTATGTGCGCAAAGCGACAAGGGACTTAGACAACGGACTTTGACACACATTTCTTTGCGGATTAAGCGGTATTACGGTATTACGTAACTACGATCTATTCTGCATAAAGACAAAAGTTCATTCGCCCCAGGAATTACTATACTTTTTTCTACAACGATAAATAACCTATCTTCAAGTGAAAATTTATAACAATAGTATAATATTTAACTAATATTATTATTGATTCTGAACACTAATATGTATATCTTTCTGTTCCAGGTATGTTGCTGCTTACATTCAAGTTTTAAATTTTTATTACGTACGTAAGTAAATACATAAAAATTACTCTACTCAAAACGGTTAAGAATCTATTTTTTTAATGTATATAAAACCCAAAATTTATTTCAAAATTTCCTTGGTAGAAATTAATCTGATTTATATAGCCTCTAATAAGCTATTTAGCTTTAAATTGCATTTTTCAATATTCACGTTTATAGCTCGTGCATTATCTTTCGTCGAATCATTATGAAACTATATGTATGCATTTTTATATATAATAAATATACTATTTAACCCTGGTAGAAAATTAATCTAGAACTATGTAGATCTATCTAGTTTGCCAAGGAAATAATCGAGGGCCTCGATAAAACTAGATAATTTTCTACCAGGGAATTTACTTTTTCTAGAAATTAATACAACTTTAAATTACTCATTTTGTTTACTTCAAATATGTTTCTAAAATATGGTCGTATTTATTGTTTATTCAGAAAGAATGCATTTCTTTCAGTTAACAAATAAATTGAATTGAACAAAAACTTAATTGGAGAACACAGTTTATATTGGAAAAATGTGAAGGTAACTGTATCACTTTTATCAATATAAATAAAGGTTTCTCAACTAAAATTATTTGCTGTACGACTTATACTAAAAGTATAAGTAAAAAATTAAATATGTAGATACAAAAATACCCAATTTGAAATTTCTCATGTATTGTATTAGAAAGGCACTAAATGAAACGAAATCTCTTAAAATTCTTTTACAGAAGGTTTCCCATTAGTATAGCTAAGCCCGTAGTTTCTTTGTCTCGAACCAAAACATTTAGATACCCACAAGTAATCCCTTCAAAACTACATAATCAACCAAATTGACAGCAGCTTTGTTTCATTCCATACATCTCGATCCACCACGAAACCAAAGACCCCATAAATCAACCGAATCAAAGCACGAAAATAATTTTCACAAAGTCAAGTCCTTCCACCCACTACAGCAGTAGCAGAAGGAGCAGCAGCAGCACTGCAAGAGCAAATTATGTCCTCCTTTCTACGAAAAAGCCCACCACCCCGCGCGCGTGCGCTCTCTCAATGCGAAATCCTATTTGGTGCCGCGCGCAGCAGCGTCAAACGGCGTTAAAGCCAGCTTCGCTCAAACGGTCTGCGCTGCACAAATCCTCGCAAGCAAAAAGATTTCGCTCGTTCAAGCAAAAAGCAGCAGCATTGGCCACCGCCTAGAACGAATTCCCGACACTCGAACACGTACAAAAGCGCGTCGCTGCCGCTGCTGCGCTTCTTCTTCGTCTCTTGCCGGGCCCTCTCGGGCGATTATATCTTGTACGTTTTGTAGACGAAGAGAGATAGAGCTGTTGGGGGTTCTACCACGGTTGAATTTTAAGAACCGCTGCAAATTCATTGGCACTTAGTTTCCTCAAACTTTATACATTGTTGTAATATGAAATTATTTACTCTATTTAATTCTGTGGTGAAAATTCAATATCATCTACTAAAAATTACACTTAATTGATCATAATATTTTTAACATAAAAAATAGAAAAGTAAAACTCAAAAATCGAAAAATCGGAGAATAGCTAAAACAACACGATACTATAACACTAAACAAAAGTCATAATACTGTGACATTATTTTGCATATTTTGATAATTTTCACTTATTTAGCAGCTTATCTTACACTCGCTAGTACATATTAATAGATAAATAGCAATAACTGCTATTAATGTAGCAGTTACTACTAAAATAAAAGTAATTATTGCGATGGTGCAACTAAATCCCGCCATTATCATATGGAATAGTATTTTTTACTAAACGGTTTCCCTCCGTGTAGTCATGTTTTTTTTATTCTAAAAATTATTTAGGAGAAAGAAAAGAGCCTATTCAAAATGTACGGTTCTGAAACATCGGTAATTTTATGCTCATTTTAATGACTTTACAATAGATTTATCATAATATTTCTAATATACCAAAGAAAAAAGGAAAATCTAAACCTCAAAAATCGAAAAATCGAAAAATTGTTATAAAACAAAAACAAGTCGATTAATCTTGAAATTTCTTTTTGATTTAAAATCTTCATTAGAAGACTAAGAAGAAAGTCAACTTTATTCAGTTTACTGAAATGAATTGAATACTAACTGTTGCAAAAGTCATAATACTGTGACATTATTTTGCATATTTCGATAATCTTATTATTACTGAACAATGTCTATCTGATCACGTTTGAAATATTATAAACTTAAAAATAAAAAAATAGGTTAAAGTAGAGTAAGATTTCATTCTACTTAAATGTGAAAGATTTCCACTCTACTTTTAGAGTTAAAAATTCACTATAATTAGAGCGATTTATTTCACTCCGAAATTTGACTTCAACGAGTTTAACGTGTAATTAAATTGTTCATTCGTAGCATTTTTACCCAGATTTATAATAAATAAAACCTAAAAAATACTAATTTACATTATTCCATTAATCTTTAAATACCTTTTCAATCAATATTTCAAAATAACAATGGAAAAGTTATATAAATAAAAATATATGACCGTTTAAGTAATTTTATACTCTTTCGAACATAAATTAAGGCAATCATAGAGCCCCCCTCAGCACAGTAGGTATGGCGCTAGCCTACGGATACAAGACGCTCAAGCAGTCAACGTTCGATTCCCGGCGAAAATTCTCAAGAATTTTTTCTTCGGGTTTTTCGTCGGAAAAAGATCTCCGACTACGCATTATGCTTTATGCAGGACGTATGCGCCCATTATAGCCTCCTCAAAAGTGTCTGAGACGCTAGTAAGCAGGTGATGGATTTCTCTCGACCGACATCGCGCAACACAACAAACAACTGTATAAATGTAGTAAATACAAATGTAAAATACAAAATCATATATGCATTGTAACATATCTGAGTCTCAAAAAAGAGGGGACACATAACCATTAAATACAAAGAAAGAAAGGAAGAATTAAATAATCCTATTATTTCTAAAATACAAAAATAATTTACCTTATCGATTTCAAAATATCGTAAAACTCAACTCTTTTGGTCTCTACGTCCTTTTTAAAGGACATTAACTTTTTTAACTCATAAGTTGAACTATAATTAATTTTTTTTTATTTCGACTTTTATGACATTTATTTAATGCACTATTAAAACGTTGATTTAATTTATAAATGTTATTGTACAGAAATTTGTAACTTTAAACGATCAAACCAAACCTTGCACCAAAATTCTAGTTTGAATGTACTTTAGACTTACGGAAAATCCAATATTAAATTCCGTTGATTAAAAAGTTATAGCCGGAAGGGTTCAACTATATTTCTCCATCAATCCAAGATTATAATATGTTTATGATAAAGATCCTATAATAGTTTTATAATTCAGAAAATTGTGAGTTCACTGTACAACAATTCACCTAAGTAAATTTTAAAACTACCTTAAGCTGTTGCATATTTCCTAACTAAAAATCGCCGAGTGTCTAGCTTCAAAGCAAAAATTCCGGCACGGTCTCAAACGTTTCTCTTCATTTTCAAACTTCAACCCCAGCTTTAGACACCTCGAGCTACACACACTAACCCGTTTGCGCCAGCGAAGTGCGAGGCCCTATACTCCGCCTTTTTTCTTCCCAGCGCATTTTGCGCCCTCCCGAGGCATCGCTCGTGGCCAACTGCCCGCCAACTCGACACTACATGTACACCCACGTGTGAGCGCGGACGTGTTTGGGGATGTACTCGAGAGTGCAGTGCGGAACGATGGCGATGTCGAAGAAGCAGCGTTGCGCACTTTGGCCTTTGTCTCGCGTGTACTCTTCTACGTCTTCTTGCTGCTGCTTCTTCTTCTTCTTCTTCTTGTAATTCTGCTTCGCGAGAAGTTCGCGAGCTTTAAGGCTGGGTGACCTCCTTTTTGGCTTTTGTAGCTCTCGCGGCGAGTGGAGAGTGTAAGTATACAGTGGATGAGAGAGATAGGGGGGTGGGAGAGAGGGGAGACGCGAAGTTCATCGGCGCTCGCGCGAGAGCCAAGATTGATTCGATCGGGGAATTTATGCGCCATGATGGAAATTTAATATGGGCCGTGCCGGCCGGTCGACAGTTTTTTTTTGTACGTACTTCTTGCGACGCTGATGCAGCCGGTCTTTATCCGAGTTCTGGCATGTGAAAGTATGTCTTGAAGAAATGTTCGGAGATTTTCGGAGAATTAATGTTGCCTTTAACATAATTAGTTTTAAATTTTATATTTTGATAAAAATGAAATTGATATAAAATGATTGTATATCCATGGAAGAAAATTAAAGAAAGAAGCAGTAAGAAATTTTTTCGATAAAAACATATGATATATATTTCATAGCGATTACAATTTTTTAAAGTATTTTACAATTTTTGATGATAATTCTTGCAGAATTATAATATAATAACTGTTCGTGTCAATAAACATTATTTTCTGAAATAATCGAATTCTCAGTAGTTACAGATGCTGAGATTGGTGTATTAATTGATAGATAATACATTTAAGATAAATAAGTTCAAAACAAATATTAGTATTGTTGTCATAACTAATATATCTATTATTAACAAAAAACTAATATTTGTTAGCAATCATTTTAAATAAAAATGCTTAGAGATTGACCGACAAAAACGTACTCTTAACCAATAATCAGGAATCAATTTCTTGTTCCAGCTACTTACATACAATTGTATCTACTTCAACAATTTAATTGTAATAAAATGTATCAAATAAATGGCATGCTTAAAAAGAATTCTTCATGGACATTTAAATGTTTTTGGTAATATAGGCTCCTCACTGTTTTGTAGTCTTCATTAAAAAATACTATTCGAAGCATGTACGATTTAATCAGTGTTGTAATTCAATTGCATCACCAGTGTTTGAGTGGCAGATAAAGTAAAAACGTGTCCACCCGTTAGTAGCATTAAAAGAGATTTATAATATGGGTACTAAATGTACATATGGGTACTAAAAACAATATGATAGTGAGTGACATACGATTTTGCAAAATAAAAAGATTATAACTTAAAAAGCATTTGATTTAATTTTTTTCTATATTTAACAAATAATATTAATATAGAAAGTAAGAATTAATTACATATATTTGATTAAAATTGCCTAATATATTGAATTTTTTATTTTGTTATGCATAAAAGCAATAATCCTTATTATAAAATGTACAAAATGCAAAAGTAAAAAATTCAATTTATTAAGTAATCTTCATCGTTACCTGCATTGCAGATACACTTGCACCTGAAAATACAGTTTTATTTTATTCATACAACGTCTAGAAATACATTTATTATTATACATAAAGATAATTTCAAAATCATCGCTTGTCATATAGTAATCATACTTCGTGCAAGCAGCATTTTATACGAGAAAAATATGAGAAAGAAATCTCCGACGTATGGAAGAAATTTTTTCTCCTTGGCTGGACTTCAACACTTCTGACACAGGCAGAAAGCGAAATATTCCTCGGGGGCAAGACAAACGAGAATCAGAACGTGGCGAGTCATCCCGGCTGCTGCCGCCGGCCACTCCACGCATATATAGGCACGTATACATAGCCACTTCTTGGGGCTGAGCGAACGCGTCAGGAATTACGTATATCCTGTCTCTCTCGCTCTCTCTCTCTCTCCCTCTCACTCTCGGAGGATTGCGGAATGTCGAGGACTATAGAGCGCGCTTAGGCTAGGATAGGGTAGCTCGCTGAATGAAGACGTGGCCAGCTTTGGATGGGTAGGCTATATTTATTTATGTGATGTAGTTGTTTAAACTGATAGGAGAATGAACGAAAATATGGCTGTTGTCGAACATTCTGTGAAACTGTATGTTAATTTGTAACTTTAAGACTTGTTAAATTGTAGTTGCATAAGTGAAAATTTGTAAGTTCTATTTATAAATTAAATTTCTATCTTAAAGTAAATTTTTTAAAGGTAAAACAACTTCAGAAACTTATATGTTTCTAAAAAAACATATATGTTTCGTGAAATAGCATGAGTAGTACATTTGTAGACATAATTATGTAAAAAACAGAAGCAACTCTACTGATGCATAATCTTGACGTACCTACCCGGTATAAATGCCTACTTAAAATTGTATACGTAGGTACATACCGTAAATGTTATCTCTTGAATTTCGAATCGGTATTTTTAATATTCCTGACGTAACTGAATTGTTCAGATCGTTTAAAAAGCTGAGAATTATGTATGGTATAAGAATTATATTTATAGATATGATTAAGAGATAATATGTAATAAAAGCTAATTATTTAATTTCATACGAATAAAATGTGTTGCTCATTCATCAATATTCTAATGTAAAATTCATAGTTGTAGTACATTAATTAAGACGGCTATATTACTTTTTAAACGATGAGTTTATTTGAATTGTTTCTAGTTATTCTTTAATAAAATAATCATTTTTATACGACTATTCTGGCAATTTAACTTATCTACATTTATTATGTAAAGATTTCAAATTTTTCTAAATAAATATCAATTTTAAAATTTATCAGTTTTTACAAATTGCGAAATAATATCATATATATATATATATATATATATATATATATATATATATATATATATATATATATATATATATATATATATATATATATATATATATATATATATATATAATATGTATGCACGTGTGTATTCTGTATACTTATTTATATATGTATTTCTACTGTATAGAATAATAATTTTTGGTACTTCTATTTTCATTATCTTTTGATTTCATATATAAATATATTTAATCTATGCACTGTTTTATAAGTTTTAATTAATTTTTAGCATTACTATTATTATTTGGCGATTATTATTCATCATTTATTCGTTCGGTACTCTAACAATCGATAAGAAAATCGAGCTTATTCTACAAAGACATGTACACGCTTGATATGTTCATTTTCAATAATATTCATGTTATGTATCTTAAATTTCGCCGTGTACATTCCACAGCAGCGTGCACCTGTCTTCATATAAAATCAAGCTTTGAAAATACATCGAATTCAAATGCAGCCCTTCGGCATAATATTGTAAATTCGCGCATCTGCGGCAGCTATTGAAAATATAGACATCTTCGATCAAAAACTAAAACGCTTCCTAATTTGTCATTTCATGCCTAAACGCAATGGACCGGATTATCCTTTCGTTTTTTCATGCGACGCGGAGCAAGCAGAAGCGCAAATTTATTTTCCCGAACCAAAGACGGATTTTCACGACTATCAACTCCTTAATCAGCTGCTCGCGATACGTGGTCATCTGCGATTTTTGTCACCACCCACATCGATCACTGATCAATAGGGTGAAAAATGTAAAATATGCTACTACGCAAAATATCTAGCTATAAGCTGCCATGTATTCTCAAGCAGCAGAAAGGTTCAGTACCTTGGCGATGATTGACAGAAAGATGTCATGTCTCGTCCCAAAAATAAACGATCTATATCCACTCACCCAAAATCATTTGTAGTTATTCTCGACTTCTGATAATTATAAATAGCTTTATAAATTCCATTCAATACATTATTCAATTTAAAATGAAATATTGTTTTCTCGGATTAGTTTTCGGAAAACAGCACCTACATGACGGTGCATGGTACATAAAAATATATATAATAAATCAATTTCTCTACCCCTATGACTCGTCGATTTTATTTGCACGTGCAACCTTTACTCAAATCACCTCCCAAACAGTTGCCTTGAAAATCAATCAACATAAAATTTCGAACAATTCCAACGCTTTCTCTAAAATCTTCCACTATACATTCACACACTAACGTTACCCACACACTTATCTTGCACTCCAACATAACGGAACAGATCTACATGTTATTACTCCAAATGATTTCGATACAATGACGTAACATAAAAAACGATTTAAATTAAGTTAATTTGGACTCTTAATATGCCTTGAGAGTTTCACTCCTGCATACTTGAACAAAAATCACTCTTCCCACAAAAACATTCCCTCAAAGTTAATCAATCTAAAATTTCGAGCAACAAAAGCTACAGCACTATCCTCCCACTATACACACTTGCACCAATCCGCCTACTCATCTTGCACTCCAGTAGAGACCTATCTCGTACGTAAGGGCGTTGTTGCGAACGTAAAGGATCTATGCTTTTGAAAAAAAAAACCTTTATAATCAGCGACCTGTATGATGCGAACTGGTCTATTTGGTGTTATAGAACCCTTCATATCACCATAGAAACCCTAATGAATTTCTACTACACAATACGTCAAAAATATTTTTGTAAAACCAAGAAAGTTATTAATGTAAATTGGTGCCTAAATAATTTTTTTCTTTTACTTGAATTTCATTATTGTAGGTATTATAGTTTTTTATTAATAGTATATTGAGCAACGAGGGGGGAAATGACTCGTGTGATGATTTTAGTACTCGACTCTGACTCGTACAAAATCATCCTACCCTTGCTCACACCTCATTACACACTGTATTTTTTTTAAAAATTAAAAAATAATTTAAATTTTGAAAAAATTTTTAATTGTTTTGTACAAGGAAGGAAATGGCTATTTCCGCCCATGGGAATAAATGAAACCATTTATACACAGGTTAGCAACATTCGCTTAACATGCATGGGAAAGGTCCTATTTCTTGCATGTGTTAAAAAAGGACTTTTGAAGATATGTAAAGTAAAATAAAATAGTACATTATGTAACAAGGGAATAAAGTCGAAGATTATTCCCGAGGGCAGTAATTACCTGAGGGAATACTTGATTTTATTCCCGTGTTGCATATAGAACTTTATTCCTGACTTAACTGTGGCCACTTTATTGACTTAAAAAGAGGGACTTCCGGTAAGAACTAGAGTTTATTGAAAAATAATTAAAAAAAGAAACAATGCATTTGCGGAAAAAAGTAAATTTGCATAAAAAAGTAGATTTGCGGGAATTATATGCTACTTTTGTCCCGCTCTGTAGGTCAATAAAGTGGCCATTACGGTTGAGTCGGGAATAAAACATTTTAAGTTGTTAAAATCTTGTCCCGAGGATGCGGTATATAATTATTAACATTCAATGATATCGATACAATAACACTCTAAAATAATGTCAACTTTAATCCCTAGGCTATGACACGCATTCTAAGGTCTGTACATTATAACTATTCATTTGAGCGACTCTCCTTATGGATAAACGCATACTTTATTACAGTTAACGAATTGATATTTGAATTGGTG
Source organism: Gastracanthus pulcherrimus (assembly GCA_949152435.1). Lineage (NCBI taxonomy): Eukaryota > Metazoa > Arthropoda > Insecta > Hymenoptera > Pteromalidae > Gastracanthus > Gastracanthus pulcherrimus. The sequence continues at coordinate 30,824,796 of OX424574.1, forward strand.
AAGTCATAATGCTGAAAGTAAATAAAACATTAGATTGTTATATTGTACTTTTATACATTTAAACATAGGTCCACGCTGGGGATAAAATGCAGTCTTATAATTAGAGTATTAAGCACTGTATAATTTCATAATTTGTTTCATGAAGTCATACAATGAAGAAGCGCGGCAATTTTTATTTTGTACCTATCCTTACCTTATATTTGTTTATCAAACATTTCTCCACACTTAGGATCCGCGTATCTCCCTCAAATCCTACAAACACATTAATCTAAATGCACTTATCACCTCACCCATCAAAAAGCTCTTCCCTCGGACGTGCTAAATCGTTGAGTCAGCCAGTACACGCGCATACATCTCCCTCCAAAATCACTCCCCTCTCAAAAAACCCTCCACCAAAGTCAATCAACGCGAAATTCCCATCGACAAAAGCCACTGCACGCACCATCCTCCCACTATATATCCACTCCACACACCTACACCGCTCGTCCATCCACCCACGCACTCATCTCTCTCGCTCTCGCTGCAAGCGAGTAGGTATATGCACCCCTTCGCCGCTCTTCTGCTCCCTGTGCGTTGTATTCGGTTCCTAGCAAACGCAACAGTTGCGTGGGCGCCTGAATCTCCCTCTCACGCGCGCGCGCGCGCGCGAAACTCACCTATAGCGATCGAGAGAGAGAGAGAGGGAGAGAAATTCACTGGTCCGCTGGTGCCGCCACCGAGGCAAGGGTGGCTGGCGCGCGCATGCAGTGCCATGTCCGCCTGCAGGCCGCGCGCAGCTGCTCGTCGCGGCAGAGCTCCGTCGGTCCTCGTAGTATCGCTCACGGCCGGCTCCGCTCTAACGCCGCGCGCGATAGAAAATCACGCACGCGCTTAGTGTGTAATATAGTTGTACGCGTGTGAGTGTGCATGCACGGAAATTTGGTGTACACGCGGTACTCGGAGAGGGTGGGTTGTGTGCAATAGTGTTGCAAGAGAGGCCAAAGCGAGGAGTAAGGTATTATGAATGATGAAAGCGAGCCGGCGAGGACGAGGAGAGGGTTGAAGCTCTCGGTCATTTCGGAGGGGGTCTTGTTTGCGAGAGGGGTTGAATAGTGGCTGGTCGGTGCTGTAATGGTAATGGTTGTGGATAGCGAGCTGATGCTCTTTGAGGATTTTTGAGCTCCGGGGGGCTGGAGTGAGCGCGAATTTGCGGCTTTTTAGATGAGCGGAAGCGCTGTGATTAATTATGACGAGAGTATTAGTAGACATTAGTGGAGGATCTGGGGTTTTGTTTTAGATGAGCGCTTTTTTTTTTCGTTGAGTTGTTTCTTTTTCTTTTAATCCTTTAGTGCCCATGAGTAGAAAGGAAGTATTTATTCTTTCAGTGAGTATAGATAATTTAATTCTCAATTGGAATTTGAAAAAGATTCGGTCCGCAGAGGGTGCCTAAATATATGTTTATCTGAACATTGCAGAAAGTTACACAGTTAATTTTTTGTGATTGATTACGGATAAAATAGTGAGATACTGTAGTTAATTTAATGTAAAAGTGTGTTAATTTAGGCCTTTGACCAAAATTAGAGTTGTATTTAAGGACTATTTTTGTAAGTTTGACGAGAGACACTGGTTTAATATTGCTACTTTAAGGTGGCTCTCTGGTCAGATTTAAAAAATCTCTAATTTGTATTCTTTTAAATTGCCACTTTACAGGTATATTCGTAATGATTTTACTAAGTTATGTACCAATTTTCAGCCATTTTAATTAAGGCGTTTGAAGTTATCCTCGTGCATTACGCATTCGTACATACTTTTGCAAAAATTTATGTACATACTATGTATGAATACAAATGAAACTGCTGGTTTACATTTTTCTAAATTCAATCATCAACTTTGGAAATAATCGAAATATCATTTAGTTATTAAATTGCTTAAAGAAACCTCATATTTTCGATATAAAGTACCGCCAATGAGCTTTTATATTTGCTTATTTTTAAGTTTAAAGTGTTCATATCAGTATTTAAATACTTTTTGTAGCTGAAGAATGGGTTGAACTATCTTATAATACAATAAAAAGAGAATTCGATATTTTGACCAATATTCGACCAGCTACCTAGACCGGTCGAGAACCTAACTTCTGTAGTTCAATTCCAAGTTCAGTCAAATTTTGCAGTGTTATGTAATATGTGAAAATAGAATTTTATTCAATATTTAAAAGTCCAAATGATGATTTAATTTCATTTTATATGATAAAAACAGGTCAAAAATAGGTAAAAACTAGCCTTTTTTGGTTCACGTTCCGTGATAATATTATTCATTTTTCTTTTTTTTTTAAATATGCACCAAAATAAGAAAATTTGTAGTAAAAATTGTTTGCTATGCTAAAGTTTATGTTTTACAAATTTTTAAACAATTTCTTCTTAAAAAAGTCGATTTTATGATGATTTTTACTACTTTTTTAAAGTAAATACTTAATTTATCTCCTTATAGTAGTTGTAAATAAAGATTGTATTACAAATTTATTAATTATATATACAGTAATTAGCAAAAAAATTTGGATAGAATCTATAGCAAAATTCATCGCAAAATACACTTTGAAACTTATAAATAATAAAATCAAAAAAAGCTATAAATAATTTTGTTTATATAAATTAGATTATAAAAAGAGATTGACTGATACATGAATCTCTTAAAAAGATACTGTCAAAAAAATTACAAAAGTTTTTTTGTAATTTTAAATAATTATCTACCAGAAAATTTATATATACACAATCTTTATACTTTCACCGATTTTCGCAAATCTCGACCGGTCTATATCCTTAATAAAAGAAAAAAGTAAATCAGATTTCTATTAACTTCTATACTTTCGATTTATCTAGAAAAAACAAGGAGGTACATTATCTATTTTATATGTATCTATTGTTGATTTTGCAATATACTCGAAACTTATAAGCCTATGTTAATCCTGATGTGGGCACTAAAGGATTAATTGATAAGTATAATAGTTTTACAGCAGAAGACAATTTTTTGTATATCTTTATAATATTAAATATTTATCTGAATTACATTTTGATCTGGGATTTAATTTTAAATTTCATGATTGTTAAATGTAGATATGGTAAATTCAAACAGTTTTGCTTATCAATGTATTCAGCGTTTAATCATTGAAAAAGCAGTTTAAGATTAACATTCAGCGATCGTCAATTAGAATTGATAACGATCTCATATTGCTGAAAGCTTTTGCAATCGTTACATTGTAATATATTAATCCTTTAAAACCATTTAAGCTGATTTATTGCTACGTTACTGTATTATGCTAATAAGGTGGAGACATTTTGTATTCTGTGTTATTATTAATGTCATAATTATTAATTTTCTATGATTAGATGGTAACTGCAATAACTTTAATCATATTAAATATATTGTTAACCAAAATTACATTAACCTACTGAACAATACCTGAACAATACTGATTTATCTACGTTACCATTTAAGCTGATTTATTACTACGTTTTCTGTTTTATGCTAAAAGGGATGAGAAATTCTGTATTATTATTAATGTCACGGTTATTAATTTTCTATGATTAGATGGTAATTTATACAATAACTTTTATCACATTAAATATATTGTTAACCAAAATTACCTACTGAACAATACCTTTTAATGCTGGAATATAATAATTAATCACTGCACAATTAAAAATCCAGCAAAAATGTTCAATTATTATTCTCTTTACAGCGTTATTAATTCCAAAAAGTACAAGAAAAGTTTAACACTGTGCCTCTACATTATATCCCAAAGTACAACTTTTCAACAATCCCGATGTATAACTTACGTAAGCCTCGGTCTCTCAATAGCGACAGAAAGCCTCTGCCTATGCTATCGACGAAACTTACATAATGAGTTTCGGTTTTAATCTCGACAAAGGGCAGGAAAAAGCCCAACACAAAGCGCAAAAATTAAGAAAAAAAAAAAAAGAACAGAAACCCAAGTGTACGAAACTTCTTCCTCCGTTCTTCCGAATCCTCTTCGCAATCGCGTTCCTTCCTCTTTCCTCGCAGCGCACTCGCCATCAATCCGCGTCTCCCGCGCGTGCGCGCAGAGTTCATCGACGCTATACCCCGCGCGAGTTTTGCATGTAATTATGCGCCAGCCCCCGGCGCGAGTCGTTGGATTGTTTTGCGGCTCTCTCCCGTTGGTATGTATATATATATATATATATATATATATATATATATATATATATATATATATATATATATATATATATATATATATATATATATATATATATATATATATATATATATATATATATATATATATATACGAATCGGCTGCGCGAACACAGTAGGAAGAAGGTACCTATATACTACTTCTTGCGGATGAAAATCCATTAGCGAGATTTATAGCAGCGGGCATTTACCTGCTGTATGCGTGGATCTATGGATGCGGCGCGCGCGCGCCTGCTATACCCGTCGAAAACGTCTTGTAATCGGAAGCGAGCGATATTTCATATGACGGGAGAGAGGGAAAAACACATTGCCCGATACATTTGCAGCGCATACGTGGTACTATAAGGCGCGAGGACGTGTACTTTAGACGTATGGCAGGGACGAAGTGGTTTTAACTTTTATGCGAAAAAAGGAAACTATAACATGCATTGATGCAGTTTTGTTTGACTTTTTACGGTTATGGCATAGTTTTTGATAACCGAAGAACAATTTTTGATCAAATATTTATTTTCATCATAAAAGTGTTACGAATTACTTTTTAACTTCGAATATACAACATCAGCGTATACATCAACTGGTTTATTGATATTTACTTAGTTTCTAATTGAGTATTCGGAATAATAAATTGAAGGGAAGCATTTATTTTAAATAATAATTAGGAATTTGATTTTAACTAATAAATGGGTGCTACGACAGAGTTATGAGATAATAAAATATAATAAATATAATTATAAAATATAACAATAACAAGGTAGTATAATATTGTATTTTTTTAGAATATTCGTTTTCCATTATCATAATAAATTTAAATGATAAATCAATTAATAATTTTAATATATTGAAGGCACATTGTCATAATAACATAATGAATTTTTAGCATGCGTCACTGAACTCATAAAACCTATAATAATGTCTAAAGTTCGTCAATTTGACTTAAATGAATTATTATTAATTTAAATGGAAGAGGCGGCTCAAAGTTAATTAATTTGACGAAATTTAGTGTATAATATTGAAAAGTAGTTATTATTAAAAATATGAAAATAATTATTAATAAAATAAACTAAAAATCTTAATGTTATTAAAATTAATCCTGCCATAAAAATTAATTGATATTTGGGTCAGTACAAAATTTTTTAGGAGATGATATATCAATTTATGGAACACTCGTGTAGGCTGATTGGAATTCGATAACATTTTCTATCGCGACGGGAAGTTTTATTGAAAAATTCATATACTGCCGCTTATACTCTACATCTATAAAAGTTTTCTAATTAATCTATAATACTTTCTCGGAATTATAAAAGTGGTTTAGATTCTTTAAATTTACTGATAATATTTTACAGCGAATCTTTATAATGTGAATTATGAATTAATCATAGGATTTTCTAATAAAAATAATAATTTTTTCGAAATATATGTACAATTAAACTAAGATTACTAATATATATTTTAATTATACATATTGTACTTCCCCTAAAATGTTAGAATTTATGAAATTCCCCAAAGCTGAAACTTTTTAGCCCGCACTACTTGAAGCAAGCGTAAATCAAGCATAACAAATTAATTACTTTTAACGCACGTCCAAAATGTCCAAATTTAACATGCATGTTCCAAACAAATTCTAGAATAATTAAAGCGTACTCTTATTTAATTAAATTTATTAGCATTCCCACCAAATGCACATCCACTTTTAAAAATTTCATTTCCGAATCCGCACACGATTTTTTTTGCCAATTTATATTATACTGAAAATTTGCATATAATTATCAATATTATCCATTTTTTGCATATAATTCTTATAAAAATCTAAGCGGTAGTTTAACCAAAAACCATCTAATTTTGTAAAACTTAGCTTATTTCTAGATAAAATTATGAAAAATAAGAAATGTAAATTATTTTATGCTATTTATTTTTGTAACATCAAAGCTAGTCGATAACGTTTTTGAATAAATTGGTCTGCAGTATTGTCAACGAATTAAATAATATAGCTTTTAAATACCAATAACGATTGGAAATATTAACTAAATATTAGCCAGAATTTAGCTAATTTTCCCTTAATTTGTAGCTAACGAAATTACCTAAAAATTAATATATCAACCTGCTGAACCGGTTAATTCTCCACCCGGAAAAAGTAATGGAAAATTCAACAAGGAAGAAGCTTCAAACCAGATCACCGCGGGATATTTCAATAAACCCTGAATAATCTCTCCAGTAACTCCTAAATTAGCCAACTATAAAACATCTGAAAAAATAAAGAGCCCCGATCCCCTCGCGATCGTCTCTTTGCTCTCGTTTTCGCGCGCTCGGTCGCGCGCGTCAAGCGCCAACGACCGACCATCGATAACATCGACAAAAGCGCGCGCGCCCGCGCGGGGGCTCAATTTTTCATCTTGCCGCTGCTCTCGCTCGCCTCGCCTTGATTGAAAATGTTTGATAACTCGGCGTACACTCGCGCGCCACGAGCGGGTTTTCAATTAGACTCGCTAGCTCGAGACTCGCAGCCGGCCGCTAGAGAGTATAACTTGTTGCCTATATAGTTATAACGACGGTTGGCGGGCCGCGAGATGCTGTATACTCGTATATATAAGCCGTGCAACGGAATGCGGAGCGGACGAGTAATTAATTTAAAGAATTCATTAGGGGGCGGCCGACCGTGTCCGGAATATATCCCCCCTCTCTCACTGGAAAAGAGGCATTGCCGCGTATTTAGAGGTACAAAAAGAGTTGGTGTCTGTTTTTTTTCCCCTTTTTTGCGTGCACGCGAGTTCGCTAAGCAAACGCACGCGCCTCGGAATAGCTGTGCGCTGAATACGAATTACCCTGTTGATCCTGCTGAGCTTTGCGACCATTCAATTTGGACGAATGATAAATTCGCGGCGGAGCTGGAGCGTTTTTCTTGATGGGACCGAGTGCGGTGCTGGCGGCGGCTGGACGCTGTAATTTTTGATTAATTGAAATGGCGAGGAGGATCGAACGTTTGCTTTGTAGTTAGGGAAATTGGAAGGGCTTTTTTATGGGTAAGAGCGAAAAATCGAGCTGACGTGGACGGAATTTTTTGCAGAGGATTTCAAATGTGGGATGATTACAATATTTATTACAAAATTTTAGTGATTTCGAACAGTATTCTATATGGTCAATTTTCGGATGGACTTTTGTTTTTAAAAAGGTGACATTCTTGCGGAACAGAAGTAGTTTAATTGAAAAATCAAGGAGTGGACTGAATATTGAAAAATAATATTCCGAGTGATTTCAAAATGCTTGAAACTTTTTTATAATTCTATAATTCTATCTACAGACTGTCTGGATACTTTTGATATTTACTTATTAGATAAATTTACTTTTAGGCACATTATATTTTTCTGCAACAAAATATTTGTAAGTAACACTCTCGTTGATTGTTTACAAAAATGGCTTTTCCATACAAATGTCAATGCTTTTACATGCTCCATTAGCAGCTAACGGCCTGCAATTAAATTCAAACTTCAACAAAAAATTCATGCCCCGTTGAGTCAATGTTATTTTTTAATCAATATACATGCTTCGAGTTCCCAATGGTCAGCTTATTGTCAAGTTTATTGTGACGTCGGTTTATTGTAAAATCAAGTATACTATAAGTTTAATTAAAATACTATCATATATTTAATTTAATATACATTTTAAATAAAGCATTGTATTGTGGTTGATGCCCTGTAAGGACATGGGTTACTAAAATCATGCAAAATAGATTAGTTTTTAGTTAATATTTCAAATATTGTTTAATTTCTGCTCTTCTAAATTGTATTTTGGAAAAAAAACCAAAGGTAGTTATCTGTTTTGGAACTTAAATAACATATTAAAATATACTTCAGGTTAATCGGTATTAAATTTCTTGGAAAGTACGCTTCGAACACAAAATTGAGTTTTTTTTTAACAAAGGACCACACGAAATCAATAGGAAATGGATCCCAGTCAAATTAGCTGCAAACATTCATGTCGGGTCCACGATGACTTTTGGTCAGAAAGTCATAAACTACATCATATCAAGTTTTCAGCTAATTCGACGGGGATCCATTTCCCATTGGTTTTGCGCAGAGTCCTTGGTTTATTATTAAATAAGCCTGAATGTCACATTTTTATATCTTTGAAATAGTATAAAATAAAATTTAAAAAAAGATAAACTGGATTAAATATAGGTTTATCACTTTCTGAATAAAAAATAGTTATTGAACTCTTCAGCTTTATAAAATATCGATGCAAAGAGAAAAAGAGTTCTAAAGACATAACCCATACATGTACACTCTTCTAATCAACTATGAATTTCTTAAATTACGGTTACCCCAAAAACTCGTAACTCCATCCTTTCGACCACTTCGCTCTTCCACGTCGCTATTTCATCGAGTACCCAACCGTCCCGTGTAACAGTCTCGCGACTCGCGCAAGAAAAACATTAGCTTACCCGGATCAAACCTTACTTCGAGCTCGCACCCCATCGCTTTTCCAACCGACTTCGCTCCTAATCGCACTCGTTCTAAATTTTGCAAGCACATATATAGAGAGCGTTCCATCGCGTTGCATCGCGCGAGAGCGAAGAAAAATACAGTAACTACTTATAACGTCGCTCCTCTCCGAAGGATTCGATCTACTTACACTCGCTCCGCGGGGGGTGTTATAATTCAGTCGTGCACACACGCCCCGGGGAAAGAGCAACACACGCGGTTCATTCGGCAAAGTGCTCATTTATACACTGGCGCCCTTCCCCGTCTTCCTCCGTGTCTTCTTTGTCTTCCTCGTCATGGGGTATACCGCGCGGCTTTCTATTAGATTTAACGGCCCGCTGGCGACACTTTTGCTTTATTTATTGCGGACGATTCGCCGAGCACATGTTTATGCAGATATGCCGGGCGTATTCGGGAAACGGCCTTTTATTTGCAGTGCTCGCGTTGATTGCATTGATTAAATTTTACGCCTCCGGAAAGTGTGTTCAAGTGGTATCGGCATTGTTGTACATAATTAATGTAGTAATGTTGTTATAGATATTTTTTGTAAGAAAAAACAATATAGAATACTATATTATGAAATCGATAGCAATAATTAGCAATTATATTGTGTAAAAAAATAAACATTTATTATGTGATAATTATTTCGAGATAGTGGAAAAGTCGAAAATAAAATGCCGAGTATTTATGGTATTTTACTAGAGAATTTTCAATGTATATAAATAAATATGTTGGAAATAATACAATTATTAAAACGAAATATAATTCAAGAATCAAATTATTTCAGTCAGGTATCGGTATTTCTTTATTTATTCTTTTGTTCTGGTCTTTTGCTGCTGGCATTTACGTCTTCGTAACTTTAATAATATAAACTTGTACATTCCTTTAATTATAGCATTAAGTCTCTTAAACCACTTTCACTATTCTTCATTATGTAAACCCATATTTCGTTATGGCCGAGCTATGCTTTAAATTGTGAAAATTACCTGAAACTATGGGAAAAGTTAAATTCAACACATTGTCTGAAGTGATGTTAGAAAATTAATTTTCCTTGTTTATTAAACTATGTAACATGTTTATATTACATGCAGGATAATGCACTTTCGTTACACGTCGAGATGCTTTATTTAAATTACTTTAGCATTGGAATTTTATATAGTCATATTTATGCATTGTAAATATGTTTAAAATTATTTGCTTTACACATTCCAATAATTATTCATCTATCAATAATTTTTTGTAACGCATGTACGAATTTCGCGTTTTTTTCTCTGAATACCGGGCCTAAAGTAACTGTTTTCCGACCGATGGGTATAAAATATTTACTTTACACCCTAGGGCGTAAAGTGAGTACTTTGCTACTGCTCATTTAACTTTACGCCCGTTCCTTCAGAAGCCAATAGAAATGAGAATAAAACTGGCAAAAATCAACACATGCGTTACAAAAAATATAGTGTGCAGTGCGGGCGAGGGGGTCTTTTGACCTTGTATGTTTTAATTCACACTCGGTCAAAAAATACCTACTTTTTACCCTTGGTACATAATATGCTATAATACAATTTAGGTAATGTTTGTTTTAACGTTATTTACTTATAATAATTTATACGGAATTGCCGTTCGACAATGATTAGTTTATGATCATGTTTATGATGCTAATAAAATAATTAATTTATATTTTAATAATGTATAACCAAAATTAAATGTCATAATATTATATTAATCATACTCATCAATTTGCCTTCGCATTACTTGAAAGCCAGTGATAAAGTACCTCATTATCTTATATCAATTATGAAATTATTGCAAAATATGCAAAATTATTCGAATATACTTTATTATTTAAAATATGCTTAATAAATAAACGCATTGTATGATCATTCAAAAGCGACTTCATTTACAATTCTAACAAATTTATTTCCATCGTATACGTTGCATATTATAATCATTAAACAGTGCTCAAATGAATGCACCTGTTTCAATTTACCTCGCGAACCACCTCGCGATATTTGAGAAGCATAATTACACTCGCATCTCCGATCCAACACTATGCAAACATATGTACGCACCCAAACACGTACGCACGCACACCCAAAAATCAGAATTAATTATTCCGAATGCCAAAATCCCGCTCTTATCTTCTTTTCCGTGTGTACGCGCGCTCACCGCCACGACGACTTACTTATCGACCTGGTTCTCCGAGGCGCACGTCGAGATGTGTGCACGGTGATGTACCAGAGTTTCTAGTTTCAGCAATTTCTGCGCGCCACCCCCGACAAACGCCCCGCAAATTAATCAGCCGGCGCCCGGGTTCGAGTATATATATATATATATATATATATATATATATATATATATATATATATATATATATATATATATATATATATATATATATATATATATATATATATATATATATATATATATATATATATATATATATATATATATATATATATATATATATATATATATATATATATATATATATATATATATATATATATATATATATATATATATATATATATATATATATATATATATATATATATATATATATATATATATATATATATATATATATATATATATATATATATATATATATGTTGCGTCGAGAGAGCTATGAACTGTCGCGGGCGATCGGAATATTCATAGTGATCTCGATTTTGAGACTAATGGGTGGTTCCGTTCGTTCTTGGAAAAATGAGGTCGATAATGAGAGGGTGGTTTTATCGGAGGATGGATTTGAAATTCTGTTTTTGAATGAGAAGGTTTCGGTTGGCGAGGTGGATAGAGTGAAGATTTTCTAATTAAAATGGAAAATGTGGGAGTTCATTTCAAATTTTCGTTTTATAGCAATTTAGTTTTAATTAAAATGTTTATAATTTTTTTAACGTACTGATTATACAATACGTCTTATCAAATGAAATGCAGTTAACGTAATGGATACAATGATTATTCTTAATATTTTAAAATGTTCTATTTTAGTGATATTTATATAAGTTAAATTTAACTCTTTAAGTTATTACAAGTATGATAAATGTTATAATTGGGAAAGTATTTTATTTATCAAAAGTGCTAACACCGTTCTTCAATGGACTTAATTTTATCAAGATCTATTCAAACATTGAACTCTGCCTAAAATGGTCCGTATCTTGAAATAATTAATTTATTCTCTTGAGACTTAAAAGACTAATTTTAATATAATAAATTAAAAGATACATAATTTTTTCGTATCTTTTATTTATTATAAATTGATTTAGTTGGTTATTTAGAATGTTATGTTAATTTTTAAAAATATCGCAATCCATAATAATCAGCTTACAAATTGATATTTAGATACTAAACATTCATGTATGCCTACCATACATTTGACCATAATTTCAAGAAGATTGATAATATAATTCAAAAGACAAATTTTCTTGTTTTCATTATATATTATTATACTTCTTATTCTTTTGCCATAAGAAAACTAAATCAGTCGAAATTAAAAATTCTTTTCTTTATTAAAAAACATAAGATATCACTGTATTTATCAATCCTAAATCAAAAACTATTTTTTTTATATCACTTATACCTTCTATTATTATGATAGTAGTAAAAAAAATTTTAAAGTATTATAGAGCAAACTAACTAGGTAAACAAATCATTCACTTTATAATGAATACATCCTTCAATTAACGGTAACAACGAGTATAACGCGCCATTAAGTAAATACTCATAAACCAGCAACTCTCAGAAAGCAGTACAAAATATACAGTTTCATAAAGTTAAAACCCCGCGCGCGCGTAATTCCTTCCATTTTTCACGCTCCGCATATCGCGGGGCTTCGAAACGCAAATCACCGCCGGTTAACGCACGGTCGTCTTAACCATTTCCGCTCTACCAATTACACTAATTACGCACGGCGCGAAAGTACGCATGCGCGCGCTCGAAAGTGCGAACAACCGCGAGCAACCAACGATTAAAAAATGAAGAAATAAAATTAATCGCCACCTCGAAAAGTCGCGAAATAAAGCGATTCCTTCCTCCGGCGCGCCCGCAGCTTTTTTTTTGCACCGCAGCAGTTTACACCTATAGAGTTAACGCGCGTAATTGAGCTCGCCAGCGCGCGAAACGTTCGTCTCCGTTTACCGCGGTTTCTCGCGCGCTTATTATTTCTCCTTTTCTCGCGCGCTCGAGCCAAAAAATACTCACCGAGTTTCAAACCAAGTATATATACGCCTAGTGTAGCCGGATTTGTTCCGCCGTTAATTTAGCCCCGGCGCTAGGCCAAGATTCAACGCGCTCTTTCCGCCGCTACTTCCCTGTTTTTTTTTCTTTTCGCCCTTCGCGCACACGGTTTCTGCGTTACGACTAACGAGTGTGCAACTTGCCGCGGGTAGGGGGTGAAAAGCTTCAAAGTGCGGACGCGAGCGCGAGCGCGGAGAGAAAGAAAGCGCAGCGGTGAAAAAAATACCGAGAGGGGCACAGCTGCAGCCGCTGCGGGCTAAGCGCCGGGCCGTGATAGGATGTTTTATTCGGCCGGGGGGGGGGGGGGCACAGTCGTCGTGAATTTTCTCGCTTGCGACGACTCGTGTACAGTTTTTTTTGGGGAGAAGGGGGGAGAGTTTATTTAAATTTATAAAGGACTGGAGCAGCTTTTGTGTATTATTATGCTGGATTGAATATTCATAATGTTAGATTGTGTTGCCTTGAAAATTTATGCTTCATGATTGTTTTGTAGAGTATGTTTTTAATTTTTTGAAGAAAAATGAAATAATGAAGTTATGTCACTGGTATGTTGGCATTATATGCGTTTAATAATATAATAATATAATGGTACAAGAAAGGGTAATATGCATTTTAATATGCATTTTAACATTGTTTATTTAATTCCTGCATAAATCCAATTTATTTTAATGACAGATTTTCATCAAAAGAGTAGTCTTTAGTAATTAAAAACAGAATTTATGTTGACGTAAGTATTACAAAAAATTCGTTTAATCAAGGTCTATTTATATTACAAAAATTTGTAAAAGTATTTTATTAAAATAAAATTATAATTTTTTATTAAAGAATAAGTATCCTTTTAAGTTATTTAAACTCACGAAAATTGTTCAGCGATGTAACTGTGAATTTTAACACTCTTGACAAAGGAACTATTTCAGAAACTAGTGGCCGTTTTCTGTTTTCTCTCGGGTCTGTAAGCCTGCAAAATTTCATTTCGAATTAAAACTTTTTTCCGGTAGAAAGCCTCCACAAAGCTAACGAATGCAACATTCCGCGTAGGAAGCAATCTGTAATAAACGAATGTGAGATACAAATGAGAAACTCAGCTATATCTCTTTAAACGGAAAAAAGTAAAACAGGAAATACCACGTTTACAAAATAAATACAACCTTGATTTGATTTCAAATGAAATGTATTTATCGAAAATCTGTAATATTGGAACGTTTACAAATAAATAACATATTTTAACTGGGACAAAATCTTTTAAAATGCTAAGATGAAAATTTTTCTTAATGAAAGCAATTTATCAATATTCAATTTAAATAAATAGCTGTGTATATAATGTTCAGAAACATAGTGGAATAAATCAATTTTGTAAATAATGCTTATTCCATGATTATTTCAAAGTTTGATTAATTTAATAATAATTATCATAAACGATTTCCTGCAATGAAATGAAAATCATCATTATCGTTTGCAAATTTGCAAAATAAAGTTATTCCACTATATGGTTTTGAACAATCCACATATACCTAATACATACCGTATACAGTCTAACAATAATTCAAGCTCATCATCCAACTAGTCTAACATATTTCTACACATAATCATAGCTTCTCGTCGCACAAACATACACGCGTCCAAGATCTACAGCAGCAGTGAATCTCGTAATAAACTACACTCCATCCACCTATAAATACATCACTGTAATTTTTCATATTCAAGGCCAACGAGAGAGAAAGAGAGAGAAAGAAAGCGACGTGCCCCGGCAGCGCAAAAACACGAGCCGAAAACCTGTCAGCCGGCCTTAAACTAGAGAAAAAAAATGAGCCCGAGTCCTCCTCCCTCGCGGTGGACTATACACGGCCGCATATAGGCCTCTACACGAAACTTCCATTAAAAAAGGCTTTCCGCCCGACGCGTATCCGCGCGCGATAAGCGACACACGGACAGCGGCAGAAATGGGAAGGCCTGCATGCGTCGCACGCACAAACAAAGCGTATATTAATCATATTTCTATTCATCTCCCAAGTCGGACTGCTGCTGCGAGCTTGTGCGCCGGGTACGTGAGCGATGTTCCAAGTCCGCGAGGGAGGACGGAAGGGAAAAAGGGCCGATGGCTAAGGGTCCGTTCATAGTAAAATAGCCGATGGGTCTAGATTGGCTGGGTCTGTAACTTGTTTATAATTGAGTATTACATTTTCTATTGAAGTGTGAATTCAAAAGTCAAATATTTATTTATTTTAGAGACTTCATCGTTAATATTGGATTTTATGTTAGACATTGTACATGAACTTCAGGTTAACGAAATATATAAGAAAACTGTCAATTTAAAAAGAATATAAAGTACAACTTAACAACTTTTATTTAGTTTCACTCGATTATTTGTTTGTTTGCTTGTTTGTTAGTTAGTTAAGGTAAAATCTCAAAACTTTCAGAAAAGGAGCAATGCCCCTTCTCTATTGGGACTTTAAGCGAGTCTCGCATTAACTTTCCATGTTAAATATTATTGATACTGTAACAATCAGGCTATTTCGAAGAAGTGCAATCGGTAGAGTGTATTTTACTTTATTTTTTACAACTTAACAAATTTTGTTTACACGAATGGAATAAATATTATTTTAATGTTAAAGCGAGACGCACTTAAAGTGCCATGTGGAGATGGGGCATAAACCAGATAACAAACACATTTTACTGCTTTTTGGGATATGGTTTAACTATATTAAAAGTGGATTGCAAATTTCCTATAATTTATTCATTTTTCCATTTATAGGATGGGGGGGGGGGGGAGCGAGTGAATATTTTATTTACGCTGTTGGAACACTTTAAAACGGTTTTAAAATTGATTGCAGGAAAGATAAAAAAGACGAAAGAGAATAAAATTAAAATAAATTTTTAAAAAATTGCACAGCAAGCTTTTATTAAAATAAATTAAAAATAAAAAAATATGGAATGTTTGTATGATGTTAAAACGAACACTCGTTTCTTAAAAATGATTTGAACGTCTATCTTTGATAAAATTTCGATGATTGTTTCTAACAATCATCGAAATATAATATCATACTATACCGCCGAGTCAGGTATGAATCCGTCTAGTTAGGGCTCTCTATTTCGGTCGGGCCAGCTCTATCCCCAACCACTACTCCCGTGTCTCCGATATCTCACCTATGAAAGGACTCTAAGGAGCTGCTTACGAGCGCATCACAGACTGTCATAAAGGAGATACATACCTACGCGCGCGAACTGCGCACTGTGCAGCGCAGCGACTGCGAACAGCAGCCGAGGAGCTTGCCGTCCGTTTTGTGTCGTGCGCCGCGGTGTATACCTGTATATACACCTGCTATACCTATCGTTTATCTTTGCTGCCGCGAGTTTTCCCGGCGGACCGCATTGCGTTGCGGCGAGAGCGTGTGCGCGTGATGCATGTATATTATACGGGGGAGCGACGAGCGGGTAATACTCCCTCGTGGCTACTGATACGATGCGCTCTTCCTCTTTTTGCTCTTTCCCTCTGCGGCGCGTTTTATGAAGTGCTCGTTTTGATCTTCCGTGAGTTGAGCTCTTTCTCTTGTACCGGGGGTAATATCGCGCGGTTAGCAGCTTGTTCGAGGTTTTATATGGGTGGCGGGATTGCTTTTTCAAATAATACGAATTTATACTTCGATGCGCGAATCGAGCGGAGAAAGCGAATTCGCTTGCATTTTATTAAAGGAATGTGCATAAAATAATGAGTGATAGAATCGTTTTATTGATGATGGATAGGTTCGAGTTTTATTTTGATAAAAAACAAAAATACAATATTAAGTGTAAATTAATAATTAAAAGTAAGTATAGAAGTAAGAATTAAAAGGTGCAAGAGTAGGAAAACATATTTTATGATTGAATATATTCGTTTGACTTCTGAATTTCCATAAAAAATACTGACGATAAATTTTAACGTTTTAAAGCTGTAGCCGATGTTAAAGTACGTCATTTTTTGTGAACATGAAATATTAATAAAGCCGTTAGTCATGTCGACAACATAAAAAGCTTAATTTTCAATAAATCTCCTTATCGAAATAATACACTAAAATGTTCTATAAAATGATTCGTTAATACGGCTTAAAAAGTACACAGTCAAAGAGAATTTAATAGTTATCGGAAATCGTATCCTATACTATATTATTATTGTACTAAAAATTATGTACATAAGTATACTTATTATAACGCATTATTTAATAATTATGGTCTTTGAAGGTCTACACGCTATAATAAAAGTAAAACAAATGTATGTACTTTTAAATATTTTTGAAGTTTTAAAAATAAATCTATAATTAGAATCTTTATGTCAAAAAAGAAATCCATTTTTTAAATCTAAAAGTGGCAGAATAACAGCTGTTTTCAAACATTTGGATCAGTGAACTAAACAGCAGATGCAGTGTCTAATTATCTGATTTATTTAAAATTTTCATAAAATCTCTTTTTCATAAATATTATCTATAGATCATTCGTAGGATCAATTAAAAATTTTAAAATTTCAAATATATATTCATAATTTTTACGAAATAAAAAAATAGAGAGTGCTTCTCTAGATACTTTATTAAAAAAAAACTGAATAAAAATGTTATTATATTACTTTCCAAAAATTAAAAAAAGAAAATTATTTTTACTTTTGAAGACTTGCCTAACAAATTGCTACAACGAAGCATTATAATCATAGGCTATCAATTCAATCTAAATCACTTCCAAATTCACGCTACATTTTTAGACTATTACCGCGGCTTAATCCCTAAATCATTCTCAACTCCAAATATAATAAATAATTCATACGTATCTCACACCCCCCACTCAGCACATTCATTTTAGTAAATAAAGACGCAGTATCAATCCGCTTTTAACCGAATTTCTTTTTTACCAAGCCACATAGCCACGAGACCATCGATAACGGCCCGGTCGCCAAATTCTTCTCCCGCGAACAAACGCCACGCATGCAGATAGCAGCAGCAAGGCCACGACGAGGAAAATAAAAGAAGAAGCAATCCAGAGCCAAATTCCCCGGTAAACTGCATATATATGCGTGCACTCGCGGCAGCAGGCGTCAAAGTTCTCCCTGAAACTTTAATCGGAATTGCCTTCGAGAATACTGCTTCTGCAGAGCCGAGCTCGATATCCGAACGGCTTCTCGTTTTTCTCCCTTTCTCCCTCTTTGGAATCGGAAAATTCAGCGAGAACTCGCGGAAAAGGTATGACGCGAGACGCGCGCGCTCGCGTGGATTAGGACGGCTGCTTTATAACTATATATCGAGAGTGAGGAAGAGAGAGAGAGAGAGAGAGAGAGAGAGAGAGGAAGACAGCGAGATATATATAGAGAGAGCGAGAGAGATAAAAAAGGAAAGGCACGGAGATAGTCAGTTTTTTCCCTCGTTGGAATGCAAATTGCTATTTGTTCGCGTAACGAAAGAGCGCCCACCTTAGGATCTATATAATACCCCTTTTTTTTTTGCAGACGAGGGAGAGAGCTGCCGGAACATGGAATACACTTACGGGATTAAGAATCTCTCGCTCGCTCGTTCTCTCGCTCTCGGGGTTCCTCATTATAAGTATACGTCGGATCGATTTATTGTTAATCATGCTCCCGCGCTTTCGTTGTTTCCTCTGATAGACGGTGTCGTCTTGAAAAAAAAAATTTCAATTTTCTGCTAGTCCTTTTCAGGAAAACGAGTGTAATATACGGGTGATCGATAAAGCTGATTCTATGCATTTACATTTTTTACAGCGGGAAGTGATCGGATATTTGCTTATATTGGTTTTCTGAATTATTGTATTTTAATCCATGTAAATGATCTTTTTTATCTTGCATTGTTGAATATGTAATCTTCTAAAAAATACATCTAACTTTAAAAGGTGGAACTTTTAGTAAATACTCTTAATTCATTATTTATTATTTTATCGTTAAATGTTTGTAATCGTCAATAATAAATTTAATAAAATATTTACTACTTATTAAAATATATATTTTATATTGTGCTTTTTAATTGTATTCAATTATACAGAACCATTATAAATATTGGTACTTGACAGATTAAATGTTAAACAATTCACAATAACAATATAAAAAGCATGTAAACGTGTAATGAGTGTTCGAAAACCAAAATTAGACTTACAAATATCCTACTTTAATAGCATATTCATGAAAAAATCAGGCAGATTGACCGTTCTTTTAATGCATTTTTTTATATGTGTATTAATATTACATTAAAAAAGGTATATTGTGTATTAAAAGACAAACTTTCTAACTTCTTTATCCTAATTCATAATAAGAAAATATTTTCTGTCAACATAAATTCAATGATATTACTTTCGTTCAAAGTAAGGTTCTTAATAAAATTAAGTAATTATAATTACATGTATGTAAAGTAGTTTATTTTTATTTTCAGATCTTTCGATCTATGCAGAAACATAATCTAAATATTATAACCTTTAAAAAATTAAAAATTAAAGCAAAATTGAGAGACTTCATTGTTGCGTGAACTCAAAATTAAATACCAATTCTATAATAGACCTATCGGTAATAACCTTAATTGATACTTTGCTTCCTAAAAGATTATTAAAAAACGGAGCATTCACCTAATTATTTATTTATTATCTCAAACTGTTATATCCGCAGTGGAATTGACACACTTTTCACTGTTTCATTTTTACAGAACAATCTAAATTAAGAGTAACATTGGAATCTATCTCGATCCGATCACACTGCCAGCAAAACTCAACCGGGCAAATCAATTGCATTCCTGTTTTTAAACACCGCGCAATCATCAATTAATAACCCTTGACCTCGTTCGCGCGCAGCCGCGCACAAAGCGAATAACAGGATTAAATCGCATGTGCAGCTAGCGCATGCGTTACACATACAAACCAAAGCCGAAATTTCCGTTGTAACTTTTTCCTCCTATTCTCCCCCTGTACGTGCCTTTCTACACAGCCGCAATACATTAAACAAATCTGGATATTACCTGTAGGGGAAAGTCTTCCAGTATTGGCACTCATGTGTATAGGGCTCATACTGCAAGATAGCAGCAGTTTACATGCTGGATTATATGCATGTTATAATTTCTTTAAATGTGACAAGAGTCTCTTGTTTTTAATTCACTCAAATAAATGTTCTTGCAAAAGTAAGAAACAAATCGTCATTATCCGCGTCAAAATTTAATTCTTTAATCTGGGTCCTGTTTCCATAAATAAGTTTTCATCTAAATAGCAATTACCGCATCATTGTTAGTATTTCATGAATAAGTAAAGCTAACATAAAAGGGTTTCTTCAATTTCTTTGCAAACTAATCTAAAAAACCTTCAACTGCCAATATTTATGCAAAGCAGGACTGCTCGGTAGATGCAACAAGATTTACGGTATATTTAAGATTAAGAAAATACTTAAATTTACAAAGAAGTGGAAATACTTACTGCTTCTTGTACTCCTACTCTCAAACCTCCTATGTATATATCAATTAAAAAACTCATTTCTCTTAAAACGTCAAGTTTCCCCACGCAATTTTAAACGGATATATATATCGGACACAGCTTCTACGCTTCCAACACAGAACACCTCGGATCCCTATCTCCTCCTCACCCACCCCGTTGTACTTGACTTACGCGTGACCCCATATATTTTTTGCCCCCGCGGACGACTTTTTCCCGAGAATCTAAGAAATACCCGCGTCGTACGCGAGCGTCGCCGCGCGTCACCCAGACCGATATAGAAACTGGATCCGCGGTCGAGAGCCAGCACTCGGACATCAGGCGGCCGTCCGAACCTTGGAATCCAATCTCTTATGCCAATCAGGAAGCTCGAAACAGGATTCCCCGCGCCTCGGGGGGAGGGCTCGTAAATGTGATGAAACGCGAATTCGCCGGGTGACGAGTGCGTGGGTTGCCGCGGTGCGATTTATGGTCTGCCCATGGGTGACTGGGCGAAAAGTTTCTTTCGCCGGAATCAATGGGGGAAAGGTATAAGGTGTACCTATCGATAAAGGGATTTGAGCGGGAGCGCGGATTCGTGAGACGTGCCCCACTTTGCGAGGAGCCTGGAGGGGAGAGGGAAAAAAGGGCTTGATTGAATGAGGATGGAATGGGATTGCTTGTTGATGGTGATTTGGTATGAGTTACGTGGCTTGGGATCAGAACGTCGATTTTTGTTGTCTGCGAAGTGATATGACGAATCGATGATTAAACGTATCGGAGTTATGATAGCAATTGTCAGATAATGTAAACGCTAAAATTAATTAAAATAGATTTTTGTTTTATGTTAAAGCTAGCCATGCTGTTATTGCTCGGAGCTTTTTATAAAATTGATTAATTGCAGAAAATTCGCGAATATTATGAAACCAAAGTTTAAGTGTATTTTCAAATCTAATTATGTTACAATTATTATAAGAACTTTTTTCGCTGTAATATTTCAAGGTATAGGTTATCATCCTTACAAACAAGATAAAATTACAATAGAATTCTTCTATCATGATAATTAAGATTACTTATTTCCACTAACTGGGACAAGTTAAAAAGAAATAAATAATTAGTCGGTCTACGAATAAAACTTTATCACAAAGAATTCCCTTCTACCCAAAAAAAATCTCAAACTCCCGAACAAAAGTAAAAAAAATGTAATTAATCGCATTAACTTTAATCACGTTTCGCGCTTGGCACAAAAATCGCCCCCGGTGCGCTAATGGATTCAGTAGAGCAACAATGCAAAGCACTTTCGGCGCCCAAATCCAACGAATCCTCAGGCTTTCGCAGCCGAAGAAAACAGACGATTCTCGCAGCTCGGTGTAATACGGATCGGAAGTATCCTTTTGTCAAATCGACGATTCGAGGCTATCGCTCCACTCTGCGCGCGTCCTTTTTGCCATTAGCGCCGCTATACACTTGCTCGGCGCGCGTCTACAGGTATACACTGAAACTTTAACTTCTGATAGCTTCGAAACTTGACTCTCGTTAACGTTAAGTGGCCTTACAGCGTGCGTCGGGTAACGGGATAACGAACTTTTCTCGATGTAACGATCTTGTATGGAAATTATAGGGGTTGCTCTTAATTGCTTGCTTTGAGATGGTGTTGTTTTGCTGTTCTAAGTATATTGGTGTTATTGGGTGTAAAGATTGTAGAAGATTACGTAATGCTGTATGGTACATTAAGATTGGAAAAAAATTGTTGTAATAATTAGCGGAAAATTGAATTATAAAGTTATTGACAGGTATGAAATAAAATATCAACTCAAAATTTAATTTAAATAGTCTAGTTTTTAAGATACCTGTTAAACTTAACTTGGCTAGCTTTTTCACAAACTTCAAGCGATCATTTAATTGCTCTGACATCTTGTATTTTGTTTCTTATTTTATATTATAGTCTTATGAAAATAATATATTGTGTACCATGGGGGAAAAGTAGTCTTTTTTCGCCCACGGGTGAGGTTTGCAATAAATAGATTTAATAATTAATATTGCAAATAGTTAAACAAGTTAGTTAAATCTTGTTTCAGAGACATTGATAAATGTACTATGCACATAGCATATTTTTAAAATCACAATTTGAAGATATCATCGAACACTAACCATTGGTACATTAATATCAAAATATAAAATATTCAAACTATGTGACAAAATTTTTCATTAAATTTATTAAATTAAATAATAAAATTAAATGAATTATATTTATTTTGTTAATTTAATAAACTTATTAAATTACACTTTTTTGCAATAAATTTGTAACATATCTCTACAATTGTAAGAAAAAAACAGAAAAGCCATTTACAATCCAGAATCTTGTACTGCCTTTCGCACAATTCACGCCGACTACCAAGAATCTCGTCTATCGTGGAATTTTCGATTCAGCCGATTCTCCTTCTGACGCTCGCGCGAATTCGCGTCACGGATCCGCCGATGCTCATCGGCAGTCGCGCGCGCCCAGATGCTCGATTCCTCTATACGAGCTCGCGCGCTCCCGCAGGAAATTTACGAGCGTGGCGTAATTTCCGTTACAGCGATGGCTTTTACGAGCCAGCGCCAGTTGGACAAGTAAGTTTCGGCCGTTCGTCACGCCGCGCCGTCGAGCCTATATACATGCACGCCACCGCCTAGACTTCGCGAATTTATGAACCCCGTTGGACTTTTCGTTTCTCGCGGGGCTCGGTTTTGATCGGAAACGTAAAAAAAAGAAGAGGCTGCATTTTTCTTCGTCGTGGAAAAGTGGCGGGAAACCTTTTTTATTGCCGGTTTTGTTTGGCCGGTGAGAAAGAGAAACTGCACGGGTGAAGTGGATGGTTGAAGGGAGAATGTAAAGAGAAAGGACGGCTGTTGCTGGATTTTGTGTATATGCTTTAAGGGGCGAAGTAAGCTCGAGACGAGGGTAAATTAATTTTTCATTCGGTGAAGAAGTGCGTTGAACTCACTACGACATCCTGGACAGTGTATACTTTTCATTCATTATATAGTCTTCAAAAGTTTGAGCAAACTTTTTCTACTTTTCGACGTACAAATGGAACTAAGTACTTTTTTCGTGAATTTTCAAGCGATTCGAGTGAATAAGGAGTTATTAAATATAATAATTACTGCATACATTTTATTACTTTAAAATAACGTTGTAAATGAAATATGAAATCAAAAGGTTTGCATCTATCACAAAATAATTTCAGGAATTGAAATACAAATTATTTCGAGTGTAAAGTGTACTGCAACAAGTACAAAATTATAACTAGAATATAATGTATATTATATATCTATATAGCATAAAATATACAAAAATAATAATTGAAACAAAATGTGTTAATTTTCTTTTTATTACTTTTAAATTGCATATATACCTATAATAAAATTAATTATTAATATTTCGTTTATAGTATTAACCATCGGTATAGTAATAATGTATACGTACTAAATAAATAGTATTAAACTTTGCGTCTATATGGATTACAACAAGCGGAAGTAATTAAAATTTACGTTGAAAATTGGAAACATCAAACGAGCCTCTCCGGGGCTCCTCGACTCAGTCAAAAGAACCGCGTCTTGATCGCTCGGGAAATTCGAACCCTTTGAAGGCTAGCCACGATCTAGATCGCTTCTAATTACCGTCCAAAGTAACGAGAGGGCATCGTCGATCTCTCACGTCCATTAAATACTAATTTTATAGGTGGTAACGCGACCAGCCATGTAATAGCGGCTGTATTTATAAAACTTAGGTGTAATTAATTGTGCAGTGATGAATTTGTAATAATTGAATAAATTATAATGGAGAGTACGCAGAAAATTTGTAATATTGTAGCACTTCAAAACGGTATAACTGTAGATTTTGGAATCAATCTACTTGATTTATTTATTAATCATTATAAAATTTGGAAATTGATAAGTTGTATTAGTGTAATATACGCTGATAATGTAATTAAAAAAGACTGTTTTCTAAATACTCATATAAAATAAGTGTGCAGTGATTAATTGATAATTAATAAATTTAAAATGTACACATAACGGATAAAATAACTTTGAATTTCACGGGTATCTGTCGTTATGTGTTAACTGGGATTACAAAACATTTATGCACCTCCTAATACATAACCTTTTAAAATCTCAGTTCACCCGTAGCACAAAAACTGATAATTCCCTGCCACATTCAAAGTTATTTTGACCGGGATCGAGTTCGATCTTCGTTACCGATAAATCAGCATCTAAAGGGATTTTTGTAGCCGAAAAAATCGGACTGACGGGGACTGGAACTTGCGTCCTCAGAATTAACGGCCTTGCGTTAGGAAGCAAGCGTCTTATCATTTGAGCCATGGCCGCTTATTATAGAATTTAAAAATCAATAACAATGTAAATTAATAAACCAAATATTACATAGACATTAACATTAATAATATTCATTTCAAGAATTGCAACAAATTTGAATTCTATTTTCTACTGCAAAGAGCAGTTATAGTTTTTAAATTATATTATTAAAAATAATTATGTAAGTTTTAAACTTGTCACTCAATGTATATTTGTTTGATTATGGGAGGCATTGAAAATGTTACAGAATTTCTCACTAAAGGGAGATAATTACAATTTAATAATTTAATATGCAAAATATTCAGTCGACCGATGATTAACGAAACAATTTTGTTCATCAAAGTTACCAATCCTGCGGCCGGAAGGCAAATGGGGCACATGTCACAATTGAACGCGTACCCTTTTGCCTTACGACCACATAATTATACCGCAAATCAATAAAAGAATTCCGCATCAACATCGTTAACCTACAAACGCCCGAGTATCTTCCCCAACAGATGAATCAAACACACGCTCTCGCGTACGAAATCATCCAAAATTAAACCCTCCGACAGGCGCAGCGTACAGTACAACGACTCATGAAAAAATCAGCCCCACATCGTCGACTCTCGCGCGCAATGAAAATAATCGCCACAGCGTGGCCCGATGTATTATTCAGCGGGTCGAAATGAAGAAAAAGTGCAGAGTGTGCCGCGCTGCACCGCCGCTCGCATTTACGTCGCCCAGAAGACTCTTCGACAACTCTCCCTCAGCTCCTTCTCCATCGGCGATCGATTGACAATGGCCTGTAGAGCCGCCGAGGCATCGCGTCTCTCGCATCACCTGCAGCGAGTTACACCGCGCGTCTAAATTAGAAAGGCGCGCGAGGTTCGATATATATACATATATAAAGAGAGTGTCGCGCGTAATAGTGATGCGGTGAAGGAGGCCCGCGGCGCGCTCGTTGCACGATGCAGCTACTGACCTTGAACTCGCTGCTGATGTTCGACCTGGTCTTCCTGTTCTTCCTGTTCCTCGTCGGGGTCTCCTGTCTGGCCTACTATCTGCCCGGCTCGCGGCTCCACGCCGTGGCGCCCCACGAGGTCATCAAGGCGAGGGTGCCGCCGCGCGCCAATTCGCCCATCGACGATGTTTAAGGTGGGTCGGAGTGCGTGTACGTGTGTGCGTGCGTGTACGTGTATTTGTGTGTGTTTGTGTGTGTGTGTGTGTGTGTGTGTGTGTGTGTGTGTGTGTGTGTATGTGTGTGCGTGTGTGTGCGTGTGTGTTTATTGCAGATGGAATTGTATCGTGGGTGCAGTACGCGAGATATTGCACGCGATACATGCCACGTTGAGAGGCTGGAATGTCTTGTTCTGTATTGCTGAGAAATATAGAATGATTTTATGGGAATTTTGATCTTTTAGAGATTGAACTGTATTATTTTCATTATAGAGGTAGCTGACCAACTTAAAATTCAAATTTATTGGCTACATATTTTTAGATGTTAATATAATAAATTTTTTTTGAAACATATTCTATGAACATAGAGCAACATTTTTTTTAGTTATTAAGGTCATTAGGTTCTTTTGAATCGCTATTATGGAAATATGTATATTTCTTCATGTACCGTACGCTTATGAGAGTCAAACTGATTGGATATTGGTTTTTGTGGTTTTATTGTGTTTAATCCTTTAATGTGCCATAAGCTTCAGGAGTCTACAAACTAGGCCGGTGGGGAGAGTATTAATGTATATGATGTTTGAGTATATGCTATTCGCGGATATTATGAGACGCGCTGGATTATAGGCTAAACGGTTGCTTCTGTGACTTTAATGACTTTATTAGTTTTTCTGTTACGTTAATGAAGCAACTGACTGGCACAAGAAAGGGTTAAAATATATATAATTAGCTTATCAATATTGGGATTTAAGGTATGACTCTAATGTTTTTAAAAAGGCTGCTATTGTTGACCTATTAACTTGAAAATTTTTTCCTATTAATGTTATTACATAAAAGTAATTTATATCAATATTCAAACTTTTTCACCATATCCCCGTAATTTTATAATACAATTTATAAAATTTAAAATTTCAAAAAGTTGTAAGCATTAACCACATTAAAATTGTGGTTCCAAAATATTTATGTATACTTTTGAAATGCTAATCGACGAAAGTTATCACTTTACAAAATTTATTAAACCTTAAATATCCTAAAAAATTCTAGCTTGATACGCATTAAAAATATAATAAAAAAAGATATTTTTGTTACACGTGCACAATTTTCGCATTTTTAGATACATGTAAAGAGTGTTCCCAAAGTAACCGTTCTTCGACCGGTGGGCAAGACTATAAGACTCGGTTTTTTCGACCCAGGCATGAAATAGGCCTTTTTTCATGCTTGAAAGTAGGATGGAAAGTTACGCATTTCGGGCGTGCTTGTTCGAAGTGTTGAGAAATTTCATTTTTTTCCCGCTTGCACAACTCAAAATGCGCAATTTCCCATCCAACTCACATGAATGAAAAAGACTCTATCGTGCCTTTTCTAAGAAAATCATAGTATGTAACATGGGGATAAAAGCTATTTCATACACTGGTGATGTGTTTTCAGCACTCGTCTCTATTTCGGGTACCTTCGGCGAGCTCGACTGTGACTCGTGCTGAGCACCTCGCCCTCTCTACAAATACGTGCACTGAAAGTATGTTTTTTCGTTCATATAAAGCGGGTAAAAAGTGTTTCTTTTCCGCCCTCGGACAGAAAATAAATCCCTTGGGCGGAAAGTGCGGTACTTTTCCGCCCTATGGCGAAAAAGTAACTCACTCTCCGCCCGCTTCATATATGCACAAAAATCATCCTTTCGGTCCAGGTAGAACAAAAAGTATCTTGTGCATCACGGGCGGAAGGCGATTAATGCTCGTGGTGGTCCCAGTCCTTGCCTCGGCAGCCCTCGGCATCCCTCGATACGCCTTCAACTTACCTCGGACTGCTCGCCCTCGCGATAATCGCCTACTCTACGCCCTTGATGCACAATATTCCATTTTGCCCGCAAATGCGAAATTTTCCCGCTAATGAAACATTTCGTAAAAATCAGTTTAACATTGAAATTTTTGGTTTGTACATACATACATGTATATTTTAAAAACTAAATTACATAATAAACCTTTTTTATTTATACGTACACATATATAATAGATGTGATAATCTAATTACCACCATTAGAAGTCTTTTAAGCTTTTCAAGGATAAGAGATATACATATTTGTTATAAAACATACTTACACTGTTGATTAATTTGTGGAAAAGTTATAAATAATGTGATTAACTAATTTTTGCATTCTATACGTTATTTTTCTTCTCAAAAATATGCTTACTACGATCGACAAAGATGATTGTATCTGTCTAGAATTCCTAAACCTTGTTTAAATTAATGATATGTATTCCTTTGAACATTAAGCTATCTCATTTCATTATTTTTAACTCCTTATTGATACATATTATACGAGTATTTGTTTTTTATTAGTCAATGAAGAATGAAAAATAATGATGGGCCTTATTAGGTACTCATGAAATTCAATATGTCTCACTAGCTGTTTATTTTCAAACCTCTACAGAATTGCCCTATATACATATTTTCAAATAAAAAGAATTTCTTATGTTAGTTTTTATGATATTTTTTGATATTCAACCGGCACAAATAAAATTCTTTTAATACATTAACTATCCCTAGTAGAAAATTATCTAGTATTATCGAGGCCCTCGATTATTTCCATGGCAAACTAGATAGATCTACATAGTTCTAGATTAATTTTCGACTAGGGATGGTAAATTTTCAATGCCTAGGTGGACCGTATTAGGTTCGCTTACCTTACATATTTTCATTATAAACATTCATTTCTACAATAGAAAAACTAAAAAACCGTTTTTTTTTGTTAAATGAAAGTAAAGCTTCACCTTAAAATTTATTAATACATGTAACTCGGTATTTGTTTTAATATTATTTGCTACGTACGAGTAATTTATACTGTGCAAATATTAGAAATTCGCTTTTCTGTGTATTGAAAGCGTGATGCATATTTTTGGTTCCTGGATAGATGAAAAACAAAAGGAAATGTTTACACAGTGCAAATGGTTAATTTAGGGAACAAGCCTGTTTTAAAATTTGAAAAGTAATACGAAGCTTAGTCAACTTCTCCATCCTTGGTAGAAATTTAAGCGATAAATGAGTTAGAAATTAGCTAATTTTTCATATATTAGCTTATTTCTACCTAACGAATTAGCTAATTTAACGTTAAAAACGGCATGCTTCTTAGCTTATTTCTAGCTAATTTCTAGCTAATATGAAAAGTAACAAGATAAACTATTTCATATGATTAATTGTTGTTACTTTAAAGTGAATCGAGAACGCATGTGAATTAATCGGTCTGTATTCTTAGTAAGTAGATTAGTATAGAATTTGACTATAAATCAGTGAAATAACATAACTTTTTTAGATTATAATACCAATAACAATTATACCATTTACGGGTTACCGACATATAAAAAAATTCTGTTATGTCTACATCTTATCGGCTGAGGTCTTAATTACAATCTTAACTAGAAATAAGATAGAATACAGCTAATTTATAGCTTATTTCTAACTAATTTTCAGTTAACAAATTTACCTAAGAATTAATAAGCTAACCAGCTAAACTGGCTCATTTTCTACCAGGGATTTTAAAGCTTTTTGAGAGATGTATTCTCTAAAATTTTTGGATTGGAAATCTCACGCCAAATGCAATAAGTGACTGTATTTTCATGACTTTAGAGTGGAATTTCACTCCAAAATCACGAAAACAGTCATTTATTACATTTGGAGTGAGATTTCCACTCCAAAAATTTTGTAGGGATCATTTATTTATTTTTATTGGTCCGTTTAAATGACAATCTTATGTTCTAATATTTACGCAATGCAAGATTCTGGAAACAACTTTTAACGAGTAACAATAAAACTTTTATGAAATTGTGTACATCGTTATCCTCCAGAATTCGGAAGAAATAAAACTATCCTTGAAATGATCTTATATTTTGAATTTGAGATTGGTCACATAGACCATAGTAGGTGTTAATGCAAGTTATATTTATATTGCATTTGTAGGATTAAGAAAATTATATTTTGAAAATGTCCTCAAAGTTTCAATTGAATACGTTAACGATCAATGCTAACATTTTAATTTGAACGCCGCCAAGTATTATGAACTAACAAGGAGTTAAATCATCCCTACATGATTTGCAAAACGTTAAAATACCGCATTTTATACGCAAAAACTTTGACAATATGAGTCAAAACTAAAAATTGATCAAGCTCTAAATATTTATGTTTGTCTCGAGTTTTAATACTGTCTTGTTCTCTCAACTCTGCTCAATAAAAAGTGTTTATTCCTTCTACTTTAAATTACTACCTCAATAATAATAAAAAAAGTTTCTGTCCATAATTTCCATCTAAATTAAACACCCTTCAAGCCAGAAAGAAGCAATGTAATAAAAAAGCAAGTAAGAAGAAAGCCAATTCTCATCTCATCGAACTTTACTACTTCCGCAAAAAGAAAAACACTTGAAGCACACGCCACCTCCACTCACCACTGCAGTTTATCAATTTGCAAAGATTTCAATTTTTGCAAGAAGCTCGAAGACGCTCGCAACGCCTCGTATATATACACATTATGTGCACACGCATACAACCCCGAGGAATTGTGCACAGGCGCGTCAGATCGAGATTTATCTTTGTGTGTCTGGCGCGCAGGCATGCGACAGGCGCCGCGCGCGGAATGCTTTCTAAAATGAAAATCCGGCGGAGAGGTCGCGCGCGCGCGCTCGTCGTCTCTCAGAGTGCAGAGGTATACTACCTACATATATATATATATATATATATATATATATATATATATATATATATATATATATATGCCTTATACTCGCTGCTTCATCCTCACGGATAACAGGAGTTTATGCTTTTCTCGTAATGCACGCTCGATATACGTCATAAAGCTTTCTCGCGAGCGAGCGTCGTGTAGCTGTAGCTGCAGTAGTGGCGATATAATGTATTTTTTCTTTCGTGACGCGAATTCCTTATGTGATGGATCGCGGCTGATCCCCGGCTGACGCGCTACCTTTTGCGGGTGTATTTGCGTTCGTTTCGCAGTGGATTATGGGTTATTTTGTTATGGAGTTAGTTTACTCAGGTTGCTTGTTGTATTTTGGAATGATGTAGTTTCTGATTTTATTTTGCACGTAGGTAAAAATTTTTGTAGAAATTGTTATGATTTTATTTTGGTATGTTGAATTTATTGAATTTATTTAAACAAATGTATTGTACACTCGGCGGTAAGATATTCTTGGTATATTTGGCGTCACTTGACTCGGTATTTGGCGGTACCTATGCTATAAGATATATGTAAATATGACGCCAGGTACCAGCAGCTAGACCAAGAATATTTTACCGTCGAGTGTACAATTATTTGTACCTATTATACAGATTATTTTCTGATAAGAATGACCGTGATAGTCATGCTATACTTGGGACATTCTAGCCTTTACGAAAAAAATTACTCTTATGAATAATAATAAACGTTATTCATCATAATTTTTACTGTGATGTGGGGTTACTTTTCCGTAAATTATGGTTATTTATTTTATCGTTCATTGTGGTTACTTTTCTTTCGAAGTACTCATACCGCACGTTTAATATGACTTTTTGGTGATTTTTATTAAAAACTTCTGTCTGTGTAATAATACTATAATAAAAACAATTGAATCATTTCAGTACCATGGTCACATTGATAATTTAATAAAGGATAAGTCACGACCTCGGAATAAACACTTTACATAATATTAGCGTCATACAGTTTTATTGTCACAGGACAATCACCTCTTTATGTAGCGATTTAAACACAATTGGCAATAGATGTATTGTAAATTTATAAGATTAATTTCATCCTTTACCAAATGATTACGCAAGTCTTTTAAAGCTAACCAAAAGGAAAAAAGATAAAAATAAATAAATACTTAATACAATTCAAAATTATTCAATAAATATATACCGAGTCTCTCACAGATCTCTTTACAGAGAGGACGGTGGCTCCCTAATACTTTATTAAATTATTGCTCTAGCAATTACTAAAGTAATTATTTAAGAAATAACACAACATTTTTTTGCATAAGTTATAACTTTAGTAATTACTAAAATCATTACTGTTTTAAGTTCATTCTTAAACAAGTATTTAGTATTTACTAAAGTAAAAACTATTAATAACTATTAATAATAGTTATTAATTAATTAATAATTAATTAATAATTAATAATTAATTAATAATTAATAATTAATAATTAATTAATAATTAATAATTAATTAATAATTAATAATTAATTAATAATTAATAATTAATTAATAATTAATAATTAATTAATAATTAATAATTAATTAATAATTAATAATTAATTAATAATTAATAATTAATTAATAATTAATAATTAATAATTAATTAATAATTAATAATTAATAATTAATAATTAATAATTAATAATTAATCAATTAATACAAATTATTAATAGAAAACTAGTAATAAACTTTAGTAATTACTGAAGTTAATATTTACATTTTCCCGTCTTTAGAAAAAAGTAATTACTCCAGTAATTAATAATACTTGCTTTAGAATAAACTAAAAAAATTATTACTTAAGCAATTGCTAAAGCGATAACTTGATAATGAATTAGGGAGCCATCGCCCTCTCCGCGAGGAGAGCTCTGAGAGACCCGGTATATTAAACTCATCAGAATGAAGTAATCATACACATAGTAAATATTAGTATTCGACTATCTTTTTATTCATTCATAAAAGTAGCATTTTTTTACAAGTTTTAAAATATGAATAGACGTTCTCTCGATTATTTTGTAACAAATCCCTTTGTTATAAAATAATCGAGGGAATGTCTATTCATATTTTAAAACTTGGAAAAAAATGTTATTTTCTTCTGCTCGACAATGCTCTTCTTCACTATCTCCTAAACGGATATATCATCATAAGACTTTATCTTTATTAGAGTACTTGCAAGTCTTCTTTAATACTTAGCTAAGGAAACTTGGATCATAAACTTCAACTTCACTTTGAGCTCGACTGCGTTACTAATAACTTTATATCTCCGTTATTTCAAGTTAGCCGTTTACATTGCAGCGCATTGCATTCTCTATTATTATTCTATTCAGTTCTAAGAAAAGATGCACAATAATAAATAAAATAGTATCCAAATATAGAAATACGTTCCTCGATTAAATCTTTCAGTAACCAGAAGCAACTATCACGGATTGATATGTATTAGCTACATTAGCTATAATAGGACAACTTATTTACGAAAGATTATTTACTATTCAAAAGAATATAATAATTATTTGTAAAATTATAATGTAATATTCTTAACATGTAATTTAAAGTTTCTACACTAACATTTTAGGGAAGTATGTACTGAAATTCAGTTCTTACGATGAATAAAACATTATCTTTAAAATTGAAATACTAAAAATTTCACTAATTCGAAATAGTTGCATATTACTTTTAACTGCAAATTTGTCCGTGATTCGAAATAGTATGATATATTTCATAACATAAAAGGAATGTTAACATAAAAACATAGTTCTGTAGCGAATTACAGTAATACGTATGAGGCAGTTGTTTACTTAAAATAACGAAATAATGTGTAAAAGAAGAGGCGTATAGTGATTAGTTTTTGCCCAAGAAATAATCTTTTTTAGCTTCGATGTTGAACTCATAATATGTTTAGGTATGATACCATTCGACACATGTTTATGAATTTTTATTCATTTACCATTAAACTTCAATTTTGATACATATTTGTTTAAATTCCCTAAAATGGATAAAACTTCGGTGCTTTTTTAACAGTTTAAAAAGAATTTGAATTCACATGACCTAGAATATAAAATAAAATAACTAGTGGCATATACTTCCAATGATTCCGATACCAAAATAGGCAACTAACAAATGACGCCAATTCCCCATTGAAAATGTCACTGCGCGGTAATTACTCTCCAAAATCCCTCGACCCCCTCCCCCAAATCTCATCGTATACATACTTGATTGCTCTCACACCGTTCGTTCACGCGGAACTCGCGCATCGCGTGCTGCGCGCAACCCGCGCAATATACGCGAACCGATAGCAAATGAATTTTCGTCGCAGAACTGGCGCTAGCGCTCCACTTTCGAATTATTGAATGTATATACGCTCGTCCGCTTATACAACGCGCGGCGCAAGTTTAAACTTCTGAATGGCGCGAGTCATTGTTCGTCTGATCAGTGCCGACAGACCTATTTGAGCGAGCGAGCGACTCGACGCGCACTCGAGATTTTACTGTGTATATGGTTTGTTCCGCCGTAACTAGCTCAGTTCAGAATTTTATTAAAAGAATTTTTTTAGCGATATCATTTTTTTCAAAATCTAGGGGTTCATTCTTATTGTAATATTATACAAAATAAACGGCCAAAACTAAACTACAAGAAATTGTTTCCATAAAAAGTTGTCCCGTACGTTAACTTTGGAAAATTGCAGTAGTTGCTAGTAGAAGGTACGAACAATTATTTCAAAAACACCCCGTGTCAAAAAAGTCTGGCAAAAGTCTGGCTCAGGAAGTCTTGCAAAAGTCTGACTACGGAAACTACCTCAGACTATAAGCTAAACTATGTGCCAGACTTTTGTTGAAGTATGTCACGAAAATTTATTTTTACATACAAGTAATTAGAATACACTTATGGTTAATATCGACCAAAATCGTAAAAATAATAGTTTTCGATTAAACTGTGGAAAATTTTTTTTAAACATTGCAATCTTCTATAAAATTTAGATATTTATAAAAAAGGAGACAAATATTAAGGTTACTGCAGATTTGGCGCAACGCGATGCTTTTGTTTTGTATTTTTTGACAAAAATCTGGGATAGTCTCTATACACGGAAAAAAATGTTGAACTCAAAAGTTACGGAATCTTTGAATTTTATAACTACTAAGAAGTATTGAATTGAAATACTACCTAAAATGACATTTCTTAACCCCAAATTGATAATACAAGCTATCAAATAATATTGAGATGAAAATATTTAAGAAGTAAGGATATGATATGACCGATTCGGTTATGCGAAGACGCCAAGATTTATTGAGCTACTACAGCGCTAGGCTAGTGCCGCCGCGTCTTGGCGTTGGGCACGATTCGCGCCCAACGCCGGAACCGCTGATGCCGGAGAGTCATAGAAGTATTCCGTGCGCATGTTACGTTCTGCCTCATCTCCAATGATCGAGCTATTGTTGGTTCATAATGTTGAAACTAATTTTATAATATTATAAGATATGTATTATATTTTTTTAAAGCAAAAATAAATCAATATTCTTTAAAGTCATGAATATTTGAAAAATATTAACTATTTAACAAATTCACCTTAAATACAAAAAAATTCATTTAAAATTCTATCATTGATTGTCAAATTTAAGTATAAAAGTAAATAAAGGTAAGTATAAGTAAAAGTATCAAAGTGTAATTACTAATCTGACTAACATAGCTCAGTACTTTATCATTAATATTTTTGAATAATATAGCTCTAAAGGAAAGCTAGTGAATAAAATATATTACCGGTGCATATGTGGAGACTTATAAATTAAGTTCAACACCAATAATTTAATAACCTCAGGTTCAAAGAGATCAGCATATTGAATTCACAAAATCAGTTTCTCAGAAGCTTCATCAATTATCATCAAAAAGAAAAATAAGTTAAGAATATACAATATAAGAATAACACGTTTCTCTTCAAATATATAAGGTACAAAATCACTCAACAAAGTTATTCATTCGCATAAACAGATTAAATACAAACGAGTTTTGGAAGTTCAATCTCTCGAGTGTTCGAAAATAAACATAAGTATTCTTTGCACCATTACCTATACTGTCTATATATATAGTTTCTGAAGGTTTAGACAAAATATTTCATATTCATTTAGCTATAATATTCATTTTTAAAATTCATTTCTGAAAAGGTTAATACTAAACTAATCAATCTTAAACAGATGAAAATAATTATGAAAAACACTGACCCTTAAGGAGAGACCGGAGTCCTATACCTCACATACAGTCAACGACATTGCAGTTTTTCATTTTACTCGATGAAGTTTTAAGATTGCTCAATTTATCGACCACAGGCACATTTTTTGTGATCAATAGATTCCTCTGGTCGAAAAAGTACGGAAACAAAAAGAATTCATTAAGTAAAACGAAAAATTACAATGTCGTAACTAACCTCCCCATTATAAAGGGGAGGTCGGAGCTATCCTGATTGGTGCAGATTTTACCTAACCTCAAAAATTAATATCATAAAAATAAAAATTTGTAGTCATTTATGGTACAAAAATGCGGTTATCCGGTGTTCTTGTCATAATAATAAATGTTTATAAAGCTTCAGGCGTACATAATTGCGTACAATTTCGTAAAATAATGAAAAATACGGCGCGAGATGAAACTATCAGTAAGGCTAAGAAATGGTAAGATGACCATCACTTTTACCGTTTTCCATTCGTCAATTGTAACGATATTTCATAATAAAAAACTTTTGAGGCTACAAATAAACAAAATTGCTATTGTCCGGTGTTCTTTACATAATAACAAACTATTATCAATCTCGATTTTGATGTTACTATGTGAATTTTAGACGTATAATGAATAATACGGCGCAAGGTGGAGGTCACAATGGTGTAGTTCGCTCCGATCTCCCCTTAAGTCTTCATTTTAAACAAAATTATTACATTTGTATGCTACCTGTCTAATTTATAATAATAATAATAATATCAATACAAGTTTATTAACATTACTACTATATACTCAATCTAAAGTAATAATACTTGTGCTATTATAAAAATTCATAAGCATTGAATTACCTTGAAAATTAAGATTTATAAGCCTGTATAACACCCAAACTATGCTTGCAGCATATAGCAGTAATAAATATTTATATATATATTATCCGCATATGTTTAAATATAACTGTATTATTTTTAATTAATTCCAGTTTAGTACTTACCTTTGTCAAGGGTAGATGAAAATGGAGCAAAGCGCGACAAAGACGATGAAGAATAGACAAAACAAAAAAAAAACGATATATAGAAGGGCGGCTTTCGTTGAAATATGATATAGCGGTTCCGAGTTCCGACGTTGGGCACGATTCGCGCCCAACACCGAGACACGGCAGCAGCGCCCTATAGCGCTGTAGTACCTAGCTTAATGAATCTTGGCCTCTACGTGTAACCGAATCGGTCATATGTAATCCTCATGTTCGAAATATTTTCGTTCCAATAGTTATTGAAATGATGTATTATTATTTTGGAAATTCCCAATTACCAAAATAGTGGTATAAAGTTATTGATTGGTTGAAATAAATAAATACCAGTTTTACTTTAAACATTTGAGTTCGACATTTTTTTCCGTGTAGTCAGACTTTTGCAGGACTTTCTGAGCCAGATTTTTGCCAGACTTATCCTAGACTTTTTTTACAGTGGACGCTGCGTTAAAATTAATTAAGTAGATCCAAGGTTATTAACGGTGGAAAATAGTGATAGAAACGCAATGTTTTGCACCCTTAAGAGTTGAGTTATTAACCTATAAGTCGAAAATAAAGTTCTATATGCAATACAGCAATAACGCCGACTATTTCCTCGGGTCATTAATACCCTCGCTTCGCTCGAGTAAACCCACTCACGAGAATAATCCTACACTTTATCCCCTTGTCGCACAATGTAATAATAAAAATTTGAGTTCTAAACATGTTACAAAACTAAAATTTGTGACATAACTTATTGATATATATATATATATATACGTTTCCGGCTTTTTAAATTTGTGGTTGGTTACGCCTTACACGTATTAACACTAAAGAGGAATTTACTATCCAATATATAAGCTAGCTGCGGTGGAATCACCCATATACTACGAACGTTGCAGCTGATGTGCTCACGCCGCTTGTGTCTATATGTATCGATTGCAGGCAGCAGTGTTTATTTCCACGCGAGCGGCAGCGCGGACAGGCGAAATTCGCTCGCGAATTCGTCGACAAAATTCGAGTGCGTTCCGCGAAAAAAAAAAGAATAATAAAATTTGTGCATGCGAGCAGCGTGATAACAAAAATCTGTCCGGTTGACAGGTGAGGGGGGGGGGGGGGTAAAGAGGAATAGCGCTGAAAGAGTCTGCTATCAATGGGGTACAAGCTTGCGCGCGCGCCGGGGTTCATTGTTCGTAAGATTATAAAATGCTCGATAAATTAATGAAACAGTCGAATGCGCGGCTGTTATTTTGCCGAGAGGGGTTGCTAGCTGGCTTCGATTGTAAAATGGTAATTAGACGAGTTACTCGCGGGATAATTAAAAAGTTTTTCTATGCGAAATGGTTTATTGTTATCGCGATGGTATTGTTTATCATAAAAGCCTGCGTGGGAGGGTTTCTTTTATGCAAATGTGCGGACTATTTGGAGGACTGTATTATTTAGTTCTAGGGAAATTGGATATAACATTGGAAATATAAATTATAATGTGAGAATTTGTAAATAGTCGATCAATTTTTCGATTATACTTATCTTTGAAAAGCAGACACTCAGTTAAACTTACAATGACTCCGAATTCACGAAAATGAGAGGCTAATACTCTGGGTCGCGGGTATGGTTGAATGGAAAGGAATGATTGTTTGAACAGAAAATGGAACTCGAGTTTTAAGATTTTATAACATGCTCTGTTTTATGGTATGAGGGATGCTAAATTTAAAAAAATCGATAACTATAATTATAGTCCTAAATGGGAGACTGTTTACCCTATTGAATTTATAGTGAATAAATACAAAAACAGATAAGGTAAGCTACAATTTACATCGAATTGGATATAAGAATTTAATTGATAAATTAATACCATTAATCTAATGTTACTGGTTTTTGTGCCGTTGTTGTTATTAGTATTGTTATTATTAAATCGCTTGAATCATTGGAAGCAATCAAGAGTTTAAAATCTAAATCTTTATAATGCATTAGGCTAAATAGTTATGCGCTGTCTAGTTATCCAATGCGTAACATAAATATAATAATTTTAATGGAAAAATTAAATAGTTAGGCCTATATTGGTACACCAAGACAACATTGGACAAAATTATATTAAATTTATCATAAAAGAAAAAGCGAACAAAGATTTTGGAAAGAAATATGTAGCGCTAAATAGAGATCGATAACCTTTTTCTATTTAAGGTATGAATTTCTCCCAAATACACGTTAACAAATTGTACATATTTACTAACGAAATCGTTCAAAGGACAATCTTTAACCTCCCAATCTACAAAGACATCATTGTCACAGCACCTTTTAAAAGTCACCCAAAGCGCATTATCAAAAACACTGTAATACGACACAGTCTCTCTCCCGGCCAAACTTCCTACAGCTCAAAAGTACCCAAGCTACGAAGCATCATTCCCTCGCGACGTCAGCTCTCCTCCTGCGCACATCAAACCTAAAACCCACTCACCTCTCGTCCTCCTTTCAACTCCCAAGGGCCCATAATAGAGCTATTAACGAAATCTCTGATAACAATTCGGCTTCGATTCTGCCCCCCCCCCCCTGCATATACAAAGTTTCTCCTTCCTCCGCGGGCTGCATTGACAGCATCAGTCGAGCCGTGAAAAGACCTGCTCGGCCTCGATCTTGGGCGAAACTTGGCCCGGTCGTCCTCTCGACTGGAAGAAATCCAGTTCGGAAGGGTCGCGGACGAGCGCGGGGGAGGGGCTTTCTTCGTCTTCACCGGCTGGAAACGGCAGTGGGAGCAGAAGCGAGAGAGAGAGATAGAGGAAGGGAGCGGTGTATATAAGCTACTCGCCAGAAGTTCGTACGGTAGCGCGGTGCAGCTCGGCGAAGTTCGGCTTATCGCCGAGCGAGGCTTCTCGCCCTCGAGTGCATATTGTGCGGGGTATTTGAGAGACGTTTGGGAGAGAGGATCGGTGTGTAGTGTATGTGTGTGTGCGTGTGTGTATGCGTGTGTACGTGTAATGTATGACCGATTCGGATGTGTTTTTCGGGGGAGTGAATGTACGTGTATTGGGAGCGATATTGACATTTTGTGTGTGTATGATTGTGTGCTTTGAACTTTTTGGAATGATAAGAAGATGGATATGTAGGTGTATACAATTTATGGCTCTTGGAACGACTTCCGATTCGATCAGATACGCGTAGAAGTAGTTTGAATTAATCGAAGAACTGAAATAGAAAATGTGATGCTAAGCAGAACGAGATATGTCAATTGGATAAACGATTATTATTTTTAATCGTACAACAGTTTTCACAAAAAAAATTGTTACACAAAAACATTTCTTTAGAAATACTTTTTCTTCAAATAATTCCAAACAAACTATAAATTAAATAAAATTTGAGCTCTAACGAATTTCGATGTATAAATTATTAAACAAATTTTACATTCAATATATTAAGATAAATCTCATAATTTTTTACAAAACATTATATTCTTAGTATCCATAATACCTACAAAATATTACGCAAAAATTCCTGTGATGTCTTCGTCTATGATATTTCGATAAATTTTCAAATCCCATTGAAGCCAAAAAATACACTACAAATTCCCCTTTAGAAAGTTGCACAAATATTTTCAACCACGATGATGAATATATCTCTCGTAAATATACATCCGCACAAAGCCCGCGGTGGGAAAAAGGAGCTAGGCGTATATAAAGCAAGCGGACGGCCGCGCGCGTTCATGAATGGAATTTGAGCACACTCGAATGAGCGCGCGGGCGCGAGACGAGGAGGAGCATGCACGAAAGGTGTGAAAATTTCTCAGCCTCCGCGGGAGCTCGGGAGATCACGGAATATTTTACGGGCTGGCGCTGGAAATGGCGC
Source organism: Gastracanthus pulcherrimus (assembly GCA_949152435.1). Taxonomy (NCBI): domain Eukaryota; kingdom Metazoa; phylum Arthropoda; class Insecta; order Hymenoptera; family Pteromalidae; genus Gastracanthus; species Gastracanthus pulcherrimus. Next base: position 30,865,422 of record OX424574.1, read on the forward strand.
GCGCTCGCAGTAGCTCAAATTGGCCGCGCGATATAACTCTATTAAAAGCCGTCAGTCGAGCGGAATAGTCAAACGTAATGGATCATTGTCAGGCGTCAGGACGAGTCGGCTAATGTCGGGTCATGCATCAGGGCCATTCGATTATAGTGGCGTACTCGGTGCGAATGTATATGGCGGGCCGCGGTATAGTTGTACTCCAAGCGCGCACTCGCGTTGCGGGAATGAAAAAAAGCGCTCGACGCCGTCATGCACTTGTTCTCGTCAATCCGATTAGCGGGGACATCATTCGTTCATTATTAGATTGCGATCGATGGCTTTGTTTGGCGTAATGGGCGCTATGAATGTGGGGATTGCAAAGAACCATTTGATGAATTACTGGAAAATTCGATACATTCCGAATATTAATATATTGATAGCGCTAAAAGGGTGTATGTATTTCGAATTCGAGTTGCGTCAATAATCTGGTTAAATTTATGTATTATATTTTGTCGCATTCGTCATAGGCAAATTTGTGTCAATATTGAGCGATTGCTTTGTTGTGGAGTATATATTTATTAATAAATATTCAATTTTAATATTAATTATTTATATGTAGTCGAATTTCAGTGACATGTTGATTGATGTGACTTTTTACTACAAATCTTGTAATAATAGCTAATAAAAATGATTAATGAAATGGTATTTCTAGAGAGTCTTTTTAGTTCTATTTTTTTGCTAGCAAATAATAGTCTTGTACTGCTTATGAAAGAATATATTATTATTATCTAAATCATATTAATAATTATCATACAAAAAAATCAATTTCATTATGAAACTAATAAAAAAAATTTTTTTTTAACTAATGTAATTTATTACATTAGTGACTCTATTGCTTCGACGCCTCATATGAAGACTGAAAGATTTCTACTTTCCGAAAAAAGACATAATTTCATTTTACTTTTATAAAGAAAAATACTGCGTTAGGAAGATTCAAAACTATATAAAAAAAAAAAGATTTGATAAATTAACGACAACCACTGACCAAAATTATAGTAAAAAAATTAGAAAAATTAAAATTTATTGTTAACAAAATCCAGAAGAGATATTTTTTTAAGGTCGAGTCACACCAATTTCAAATGAAAATTTTTTTTATTTAATAAATGCGTTTTGCAGCTTAGAGCTATATGGTAGACTCGCGAGTCAATTCACTGTATTATAAGATATAGCGAAGCGAATATGTATACAGTATCTGGCGCAAAAATTTAATTTAATTTATATCATAGTTGGTTACTCTTTCACATATGAGTTTCATCAGTGAAACTACTAAGTTACCAATTATTTAATGAAGAAGTTTAGTCATCATGGTTCTTTTATTTTGCGTAAATGTTTCTAACCCTAAAAGATTATTTTCTGTAAAATGAAAATATTCTCTAAACAAAAACTTGCCTAAATTTGTTAAATAACAGTCTCATTTTCCACGAAGGCAACAACGAGAAATGTATGAGATGTTTATAAAAAATGATTTATTTATATTTAACTTGCGGATAATAAAGCAATATTATAACGCAATATTCTGAGTTTGTGACCGAGTAGCACGACGTATAATCCGCTATCTCTTTGACGACGCGATATAACTATTCCTTTTGTCGGATCCTGCGAGAGCACTGGCAAATATTGCCAGCCGCGAGTGCAATGCACTTCCTCGAAAAGAGGAAAGCACAAAAGAAAAAGTGCGCATACATCCCGCGCGGTGCAACGACACGGCTGCGAATCGCACTCTAAAAGAATCATGAGGCGCACGAGCGTCTCTCTACCGCGACTCAAGTGCGGAAATAGAGAGATAGAGAGATAGCAGCAGGTCCGCAATAATTACACAAGCGTCACCTGCGATTCTCGTCGTCGCGCGTAAATACGAAACACGACGCGCAAACGAGGAGCACGCGAATGCGCGCGTCAAGATCAAAGAGGAAAAATCGGGTGCGACGCGAACAATTCGACATAGAGGTCGTATAAGTATTCCAGTCGTATTCCTGTATTGTATATGGCTTTCGTTCAATGCGATGACGGTGATAAAGCTTTGAAAGAGACTTCTGATATTGTATTTCATATTTTCTATTTCGCTGTGAGCATGATTAGTGCACGTTCTCAGTAAGCGCGCACCGCGCGGGTACCCGCGCATAAGCATAGTGAAAATGGCCTAATGAGAGGTTTTTTACATTCCACGAGACTTTATTTGATTAACATTTAACAAAACATTGTTTAGAAAAAGTTTAATGTCACTTTAACGATTTTTTTTAATAATAAATATAGGCTTTCACACGCGTATCCATGTAGTACGCGCTACTGCATTTTGCTTGGCATGGGGATCACATTAATGTTGGATAATTCAGCACACATCGTATATGGGAAATTTGTGAAAAACTGAGATAACAACGGAAATAAAAATTGTTTTTCAATTGCTTGTCGACAGTATGAATCTGCATAAGTGCAATATTGATTTGATGTATAAAAAGACACGAGAAAATCGTTTTAAGTTTTCTAAACTACTTTTTGTTCAATGTCTTTTGAGGCGTTTGGCTAGCATTTCCAACTTAAATAAATGTATCTCTCTCATTTCTGACCATCGCATACCATGTAGTTGCAATTGTTAAATTGGTAACACAGGTCCAACGTCCGAGACCGCGCGGCGAGTCGTACGGAGACCTACTGTTGTTATAAATGACCTATATGATAGGTCGTAGTATGAATTTTTGCTTTCTCTGTGAAAAAGCGTTGTATTGATAAAAGTAGTCAGTTTTTGACGTAGAAGTATATTAGGTGACTTGGTGCATCCGAATATATTACTCTAAAAAAATATCTGATGGTGTACTTGCAGGTGTGACATGTATGGATGCCTACATATGTGGATTCATGCGTGTATGTGCATATATTGATACAATCGTGCCTCGCAGACAACATAGTATATATATATAACCAAATCAAATTTTTTCAGATTTTAAAGTCTCGAAATATTTGTTTTTTGAAAATATTTTTATAAAAGTAACTTATTTCATTATTAAATTTTATACATATTATAAATGTAGAGTTAAATTTTTCATTTATTATACTGATTGGTCAAGTATTTTTTTAACCTCTCTTACTTAAGAGAAGGCCTTAAGCGTGTACTTAACGACATTTGGCTTCTGAACTGTATTAGTTCAATTTTTAATTTTACAAATTACCAAAAGTTGTCCCTAATTCTTTGTTCTATATAAAACTGGAGACTACTTTTAGAATTTTGTAAAATTAAAAATTCAACAAATAAAATTCAGAACCATGAGTTTTGCGTCGCATCCCGATACAGTATCCTCTTAAAAACTATATGAAAAACTCAAAGAAACTTTTACTAAAATTTTATAAAATTTTATAGATTTTCATATCATAAAGTTAATTTCTTTCTACGAAAAACAATAAATCTCTACTTCTTTGTACGCCAGTATAGTTCGAGTAATTCTTTATTTTTCACTTTAATATTCTTAATAATAATTGGGTTGATATATATATTTTTGGGTATGAAATTAGATTCTAATGATTTTTGTTATTAAGTCTACATCTATCCATGGAATAGCGTGAATATATTATAATTGAAATAAAACCTTACGACGAAAATAAGGCAGATTAATAAAAATTTACAACAGGAATCTCGTTGAGAAGGTACAGTATTAATCCAATTAGTATCGTTTTATTTTTAGTTCAATAAAACAATCAAATGGACTTTAATTAAAACTTTTCTAATAAAAATTTTAAACGCCCTCTTCGCACCGATACTCGGAACCGAAGCTACACGAAGTAGAGGCGGAAGCAACAGAATACATACTTTACACGAGTACACATTCATCCATCCATACACACGCAAACACACACACACAAACGATCTTGTGCAGACAGCCGTCGCTGTGTTTCGACGCGTGGCGCGGACAGACGTAGACGTCGGTCGGAGGCTCGCGAACATACACGCGACGCGCGGACTTGACGTCTATTGTGGCGCTCTGCGACTGAAGGCGCATCTATATATATATATATATATATATATATACACACACCTTCTCCGGCGATTGTTCCCGCACGTCGAGCCGATGCTCCCCTGGTTATTTCTCTCGGCTCGTATTTTACCGCGCGAGAGACGAGAACAGAGCCCGCTGGCGTCGACATAATTTTTTCTTTTTGCGTACACCGTCTTTCCTTTCTTTTCAGTTCGCGGATATCCCTTTAATTAGAATTGTTCGCGGTTCGTGAAAGGCCCGGCCGGTGCGCGTGCAGAAAAGTCCTCTGTCTTTTGGTCTCTGTGGGCGCGTGTTTGTACGGCTCGGATGAATGGCGCGGTGCGAGGTACGTGTGCGGCAGACCGGTGGTGGTTTTCGTTTTGCACCTGCTGGAATAATGACAGCCAGCGCTGACAAGTGCGAGTGCACAAGGGTTGCGAGAAGAGTGGGAGAGAATGGAAGCCTTTAAGCACGTACGTAAGAGTAGCGCGTGTCACAAAGGAGAGGTTTGAGCTTTTTTGTTCGTGTTTAGAGAAAATGAGCTGTGATGATGTTTTAATTACTGCAAATGGGGCAGTGGTTAGAAAGCGGTGATATAATCGCTTGTTTTAGTTGGTGTCTAAGCTTTTAGGGAAATTTTAATTAGGGTAAGTGCTCCAGTTACTGGCAGTTTAGGTATAGATACGACCTATTTTGGTTGACATTAACTAATTTTTTTACGGAACCACGCATTGTTTATGCGAATTCTGTTATTTTATATTTATTATATATAATGAATTATTTAATTCTTATTATTGCAATAAGAAATATTTGAAATATATGAAAATAAAATATATGACTATTATTCAATTACATTTTTCGACATAATCTACGGTGCTTACTGAATTTTTTATTGCACTAAAATTATGTACTTAGAAGAAAGGGCCATTTTTTCTATTCTTGGCTTTCAGATTACATTTTGTAATACACTTCCATGTTAGACTAAATTTATACTTATGAGTTATTTCTTGATCAAACCTCAAGAAAGAAACTTCCTAAGTAACTAATCGATTATTTCAAATGTTGTCCTATATGTTATGAGATGCTATTATATTATTCATTAGAGAAGTTATAATTGTAAAAAGGTTCAAATTACTAATTAAATTCTTAATTAATAATAAAGTATAATAAAGATTTAATTATTTTCCTTGGATACATCAATCGAATTTCTTTATAATTTTATTTTCTTCATGCTTTGCAGAATGCCAATGAAGACCGTTGGCGGCGCCGGTTTAGGGGTCGTTGCGGGAGACGTCCTTGCGCTAAGAGGAACAGGATTGGCGGCAGCAGAAACTTGGGCTCTTTTATGCCAGGCTGCCCAGGCCCTCCAGGATCTTTTTTTATCAAGTAAGTTTTCCGAGTCATGCATTATTCATTCTTGACACCATTATGTTTATTCCGTTTTACATAAAACGAGTTCTTTTAAAATATTTCAATGTATATTTATATAGAAGGTATACAACAACATTGAAATAACGCTGTAATTTTTGTGATATATTAACATACATGATTGTATTCTTAATTTTTCAAAATTAAGAAAGTATATAATGAAAGTATATATATAAAGAAGTGAATTCCCACGACATTCATTAAACAAGTATAAATTCGAAAAATCTCTTAAGTAAAAATGACGTATAGTAAGGTTAAAGTTTGTTAGATAACGAAGATAGTAAATCCATCTACTTATATGTGTGTACGTATGTAGATTAATGCCGTAGTAGGTAAGAATAATCCTGCTAAGTATAGCATATATCTACTTGTAAGTATATAGGTATATCGTACATGCTATCTTGCATACTCATACTCAATTTTTCGTTTACATAACAGCATCGATTCGTTCTTTAAATTCATACTTTTCGTACTTTATTTACTGAACTCTAAATTCATTGTTCTAAACCAACTAGAAAGAAATTTGTTCTCTATAATTACTTTAAAAAGCGTTACGCTCTAAACCAGTACCTTAGCTTCCGTATCTCAGACTCCAGAGCGCACTCGTAAATAATCACGCGTTTCCTCAAAAGAGTAAAACCAATTCCAGCTAATTTAAGAACAATAATCGTAAAACCGTCAAATAAAAAATGAAAAAAAAAGTGCAGCGCGCACCACTGAAAAGGGAGAATTCGCAATCGAGGCCAGAGCTAAGCAAAGAACAGCGGCAGCGCCAGACGGGGTAAGTTTTAATAGGTCGTTACTTTCCAACTCAAGTACAAGTTGAAGAGCACAGCGAGGCTATATTTACTACTGGCGTGTGTCGCCGCGCGCTTCGACATCCCCCACCATCGCCCCAAATATATATATATCCACCACATGGAGTCGCGGCGCAGGGGCCGCTCGAACCAAATTGATTTATGCAAGCGGCGCGGAGCTGAGCGCGCGAGCAGCCGGCAAATTAATGCCCCATACGCCAGCGGCTCCAATTATCATCATTATTACGTGTATTTACCGCGCACAATGCACAGGCACGCGGAAGCGCTTTGCACCAACAGCCGTTTCCTTTCCGCCGGGCCGGCGGATCGCTTGATTAATTTCGCAACCGTTGCGATTCCGCGGTCGTCCCGTTAAATTAGCCGTGTAGACGGGCGCGCACGCTCGCGGAAAAAGTCGGTTCGTCGATCTCGGCGGCGGGCGCCGGTTAACGAGGATAATTGATTTCACGCGTCTGTGTGCCCGTGGATGTATGCGGAATGCGGGGCAAGTGCGCGGCTGCTGTGGATAGAGAGCATCACGTGGTATTGATATACGGACCTTACACGCGTATGTGGGCAAACGGGGAGTTGTAGCGATGCGCGCGGTTAGCCGTAGGGTGTAGAGTGCTGCACTACACGCGCAACGATGCTGGCTGTAACTGTTGTGCCGGAATCGCCGAATCTGCTGGGAGGCTGAAATTGGTATGTGAAACTAATAACGCATCCGTGTAAGTGTAATTCATTTACGCAGGTGTTTATGTTAATCAAATTCAGGTGGAATGAGTGTTCTTTTATTTCTGGAGCATATTAACTTCGCGTGTATTGTTTTATATATAGCAGAATTAAAAAAGAATCTATTTGATAGTTTCATTATAATATATAGAACTTACGTCTGAATAATATTATACTCTGAATTTTTGGTACAAGACTAATCAAACTTAAGAATGATATGATAACTGTTATTACTATTTAGTTATTATAAAAAAAGAAATTACCTCTTACAAGTGAACAAAAAATTAAAAAATTCAACATTTGTATATTTTTCTATAACTTAAATTAAAAAGTGTGATTATAATATTATTATATTGCACACAATTTTCAGGAACTATTGATAATTCAGTGTTTTATTTTATACAAATTTTATACATAAATCCAGGCGCAAACTTACAAATGCAAACATACTCAGAAGCACACACTGCAGAAGTACAAACAGATTCAGACACGGATACAAAAGCAGACACAGATATCGATACAAGACAGACAGAGAGATAGATAGATATAAGATTTATTTTGCACATGTCAAAAAAATATACAGCAATATACATACAATTTTGATACATTCGGTTATTCATATCACATCCACATTACAATTTGTACCTATTTTAATACTAGATGTTATACCACAGTTAGTTTTCATCACAGGCATGTTGCACATCGCGGCTTTTAAAAATGTGCCTGCATATTGCCATTTTAAATCTCTTAAAAGACGGAAGATGCCGAATGCTGCGGGGGAGCGAATTCCAAAGGCGAGCACCTTGGGCTCTGATAGAGTTCAGGCCAAGATCAATATGCGACTCTGGAATTCTAATTTCCTTGGAATTCCTACTGGAGGTTCTAAACTGGTTTTGCTCAAAAAGGGCCGCAAGTTACGGAGGCTGTCCCATGACAACTGCTTTATAAAGCAGTACCGCCGCAAAATACTTCCTTTTTGCCATCAAAGTTAACCAGCCCAGTTTCCTCCTGTAGGGAAAAATATGCTCATCCTTTTTAACTCCACAGATGTATCTCACACAAGAGTTTTGAAATCTTTGAAGCCGGGTCTGAAGCTCACCTGATAAGTCTAGGTACACAAAAGAGCAATAATCTAAGTGTGAAACAACAAGAGCGTTTGCAAGTTGCACACGCAATATCTCAGTTGTACATGATCTAAGTGATCTGAGACCATATAAGGCTCTTTTAACCTTTCGGCCAATCGTATAGAATTCATTACAACACCGAGGTTGGTAACTGTATAAAGGGGATGAAAACGTTATCCTGTACCTGAATGCCTGGTAGAAGCAGGTCCTGCAACCTGTTGATGTTACAATCTGATACAAAAAGTACAAAGATAGACATAAATACACACGCGCGAATACTCATACACGCATGACACATACAGTCGGACACGGACAGTGACGCAAATATAAATATAGATACATACTCAAAAGAGTACGCAGAAGTAAAGTTAAACGAAGGTGCAGATAAAGATAGGCATAGACGCAATAGTTCAGTCAGCAAAGAGCTGAAATCGACTCTGCGGTTAGAAAGGCTGCATTTTTTATATATGTAACCTACGACCTTCACAAACCTATGTGTAAAATTATAGGCCTGTACAAGCCTTGTTCGCGTATAAGATGCTATAGTTTTTTTAGACACGTGGGCGAGCTCGAAGCACAAACTATAGCGCTTCTGCTTGCTCGCGCGTGGCGTTTATCCGTCTTGCTTACCTACAATGCACGTATAAGGCTTGTACGGGATTATAAGCGAAAAATATTGTTTAACTGTTTTCCCGGTAACCAATTGGACAATCGACCCTGAAATTTTACACAGATATTTGTGAGGGTTGAAGGTTACATATATAAAAAATTTAGCCACTCTAACCGCTGAGTCGATTTCAGCTCTTTATTGAGTGGACTATAGACGCAGATATAGGGGAGAACGGAGTAATGCCGGTCACTGGCTAATTCCGGTCACTCTTATTTTCAATAATCTAAACATTTTTAGGTAATAATTCGAATAGTATATTAAACACAACATAAAATGCAATTAATCTAATGTTCAAACAACCTTCTATTCAGTTTTATTAAGGAATTATATACAATCAAAGTGTAGGCCTACATTTCTTATAAAAAATCTGGTCTATAAAATAAGCTTTTATGTATATTATTTGTTGCTTTATGCAGTTATCTTTTGCATCTTTATTAGTTTAAACAATCTAAGAATACGAAATAGTGAAGAGAAAAGAGTATAAACCTATTACTTTTTTGTCATTTCAATTTAAATTACTAAGCAGAATGGGGATAATCCCGGTCACAATGTTATTTATATGACGCTCCCGCAAGTGAGGCTAAGAAAACGTTCCACTGCGCTCTCAGGTAGGGTAACTTTGCTTAAGTGTTTTTGATTGAACAGTGGTTATGTTATTATATATTTCACTATGTAAGTGCGAATAATAATGCGACGGATCATATGAAAGTTCATATAATTGATTTAAAGAAATTTTTCACCTATAAAAGTAACTTTCTAATAGTGATCGGAATTGTACCAAGGCTGACCGATATTACCCTTTGATGTGGAGTAAATTCGGTCAAAATGCTTTTTTTATTTCGACTTATAGCTTCGATATCTTACATTTTTCTATTAAACCAATAATAAATATTTATAGTCAATGGTTTGAACTAACATAATAATTATTTAAAGTTCAAAGAAACAATTTGAAAGTGGAAATAACAAGCACGTTTGCTTAGGTGACCGGTAATACCCCATCCTCCCCTATACACGTCCAAGCACAGATACAACCAGCTACACAAATACAGATGTAGACAGACACATCCGCATACATTCAGATACTGACATAAAATGATCACAGGTGCATATTCAAAACCGCATACAGAAGCACAAACTGCTGATGCAAAGGCACAGACACTGATACGGATACAAAATACAGATATAAACACACCCGCATGGGTACACGTACACGCACACTCTCGGACATGACCAGTGATGCAAATACAAATATAGATGCATACACAGAACTGCACATAAAAGTAAAGGTCAACGCAGGTACGGATGAAGACGTAGGCATAGATGTAAACACAGATATACACACGCAAAGATATACATATATACAGATACACGCATAAGCACAGATACAAACATCGGCACAAATATAGATGCAGACATACACATCCGCGTACATTCAAACAGGAACATAAACATGGACACCGATACATACTCAGAAACACACACAAAAGTACAAAAAGATACAGACACTGGCGCAAACACAGATATAAACACACACGCGCGGATAAACATGAACGCACCCACTTTGACATGAACAGTGACGCAAATACAAATATAGACGCATACTCAAAAGCGCACACAGAAGTCAAATGCTAGTACATATAAATACATAGTCATAGATGTAAACATAGATATACACACACGTAAACATAGATACTAACAGGATCACAAATACAGATGCAGACATACACACCTGTATACATTCAGACACAGACATGAGCATGAACACAGGTGCATACTCGGAAGAACACACAGAAGCACAAACAGATTCAGAAACCGATACAGAAGTAGACATAAACTCAGGTAAATACAGGTACATATAATGTAAAGACACAAGCATACATGCAAATACAGATATACACACGCACAAGCATTGGTACAAACACCGGCACAAATACAAATGCAGACATTCACACCTACGTGTATTCAGACACAGACACAGACATAAACAGAAACAAAAATGCATACTCAAAAGTACATCCAGAAGTACAAACAGTAACTCATACCCCTATATACACACATTCGGATATGGACATAAACGCAAATATAAATACAAACGCATACTTAGATGCACACAGCTAAGTACACGGACATGGGCACAAGCTAAAAGAAAGACATAATCTTCAAAACATACGTAGAAGACCACCGGCACACATAGATACATATACACGTACAGATACAGACACACATACAAAAGCAGAGGAAGATACTGGCACAAACATAGACATAGATATTTACACGAGCATGCACGTATACGCACGCACTTGGATATGGACAGCGATGAAAATGCAGATATAGATACATACACAGAAGCATATACAGAAGTACAGAGACATAAACATGACCTAAAAAAAGACAAAAACACAGGCACAATTCTTCTACAATTTATAAGCTTATACAATAATTTGTATGCTCATTAAAAATAAAACATAAATTCATTTCCATACGTACAATTATATTATTTTATAAGTTAATTTTTATTTATTTTTCTTTAAATGATAATTTGGTTTTCTAATAGATTTCTGGAAATATTTTTAATACTAATAATAATTAATAATTAAAGCATTAGCCGTAAAAAAATATCAAAAATCCCAACAAATTCCCAAATAGGTCATATCGGATGCTCGAAAGGGCCGACAAAATAGTCATTCAAAAGTTGGCGATTATATATTATAAATAAAACTTTCAGAAGGCAGTATTTTTCTTAATATATTAACCAGTTTCTTTTTAATACACATACATTTATTTATCTAACATTATTTAATTTCAATACTTTTGTATAAATTAATATAGAATAAATAAAAAAAGTTGTGTTTTAAATGATAAGTTAGAATTGTTATATTACCTTCCTCCCCTATAGCGGAAATTTGGTAATGTTAAAAACTATAGATTTTCTACAACATTATTAAAATATAATTCATGATTTTAAAATGATTTGTTTACATTCTTCAATACTTTGTATTTGAAAAATAGAATTTGATAGACATTGAATAAGAAATCCTATGGTAACAGATATCAAATAAATACACTAGTTTGTATAATGTACTTTTATATAATATAGCATTTGACATCATAAATCTTATACAAATGTATAAAAAGTCGTGAATTATGATAGCACTAACAGTATTCATGTTACAATATAGAACAATTAACTGTATGAAGTACATTTGACGTGCACATTAAACAAGTCGTAAACCAGAATGTTCTTTGTGTACAGCCATTCTGTCGCGAAATATTGTAGGTCGTTTATATAGTGATCTTGTTTTAATGAATTTCTTATACAATTATACTATTTTTGAAGGGTCAGATGCTATAAGGAGATTAGTTATTTTCGTAATTTCTGTCTCCAATAATAATATTCGGATAAAAAGAAGTTTTGAAAAAGTAATTTAACACTATTATATTTGTCGTATCTTCATACCCGTATTATTATTTGAGATTAAATAATTATGAAAATGTGCTTATCTCCTTATTGCACTCGTCCTTTCATTGTCAACTTTCTAATGAATCATAAATATATCATTATTATTTTAATAATTAATAAATTAAATATAATTTCGCAATATAATTAATTAATATTGTTTATGTCAATTAAAAGCACTATTGTGGATGATTATAAGCATTGACGACGAACTTCTATAAATTTAGAAAAGCAAATATTGTGAAGGCTAGTAATTATCGTTTTAAATACCGACATTTGATTAAACTGCATTAAAGCGATATTACTTTAAAATACACTTCTTGAATAAATGAATTAAATTTTTTGTAGGAAGTTGTACCTTTTAGGTCAATAAAAATGTTTTAAATTAATCAAGCTAATCAAAACAGAAAAGTATTAAAAATGATTAAAATGATCATAATGCATAGGATTTTATATCGAGTTATATATAAAATAAAGATTTTTCTTAACAGATACATTATTTGTAAAAAACAATCTTTTAATGTTGCTGTAATAAAAATGTAATAGATGTAAGAAGTACAATATACGGTTGCCTTACAATGCCCGTCTTCATCTACTGCATATATGTGCATACATCAATTTAAAGATTATTGAATTTTATATATGATAGTGTAAGTTTCCTACAAGTTACATTATAACATTAAGTTTTTGCTAATTTGAACACACCGCTACTTACATTATGCAATATCCAAAACTTACATCAAGAACACACAAACACCTGAAATGATGGCCAGTTGGAGCATTAGATACGTTTCGACAAACACAATAAATTCTTCGGTTCTCCCCCTGTATTGTCCATGCCAATACATAAACCAGAAGAGTATATCGGCAATACGGTGCATTCTTTTTCCTTCTTCATCCCTGCTGCCGCGGGCAACTCACCGTGGCTTCTCACTTTCGTTCGTGCGCTATAAAGTACCCGGGGAATGATCTCACCACAAATCCCAGAGGGCTTTAGTGTCGAGATATAAATGGACCTTGCACAGTGCGTTTACGTGTGTGAGTTTCATAGAGTTGGATTTCCTAGCAAATACGGATACATAGACATGTCTTCCAATATATAACATTCTATATCGATTATAAAGAACGGTGAAGCGTTGGTAAGAAATTAAAAAAAATCTATGGAATAACAGGTTTATAGATACTTTGAGGCACCTTTTATAAATTAAGTTTTGTACGCAACGAACATTCTGTAATGAAATAAGTAAAATAATGATATTTGAAAAACATATTTTTAAAATTAATACAGTAATGTATTATATTCAAATTTAATACAGTTGAATCTGCTTACCATCATGGTTATCGACACTCACTAAACTTTCTAATAAGTTTTAATATAATTCTTGACATAATTTTACTTCATAACTGTTTTTAAAATATTCTTTCAATTCATTCATACATACCAATAACCACTTATTGCTCAAATTTTTAAAATAAATTGTAAGGAATAACTTATAAAACACGTAGATTGATAAAATAGAAATCATTTGTAATAATTACAAGATTGATGAATCGTTTAAAAGCGTAAAATAATAAAATGTAAGGTAAATCTAATTATACGAGTTTTGCTTCTCCAACAATTTTCGCAAGCCAGCAGAGTGGCGCCAGAAACTGCAACCGGTCTGAAAGTGAATTTCCAGATCGATGGATCGAAGCATCTCGGAACAAAGGATCGTTCTCTGCTCGTGGAAGGGTGCAATTGTACGGTAATTACTGTCGCTACCATTGGCTCTCAGTATCTGCAGGCCTGCGAGGATCAGATTATCGGCGTTACTCGTAAACCCGTAGCAACTGCACAAGTCCGCAGTCCTACAGGAATTTGATGGGCACTGAAGTAGGCTTAAACGAGCAATCAACGCCTTCGAGAGTCCTTCTCTATTCCCTTTAGCGCTATGAGGTCTGCCATTTGCCAAGTTACCAGCTGTATCGATAATCAGTTGGTATATTTTTGAGTGATCTTGAAGTTTAGACATGTAGCGCTAATATTGTAACGTATAATTAAATTGAATAAAAGTGTTGATGGATTTTCGGTACCAACAATCAGTTGCTGTAATTATAATTTAATCCACTTTAATTTTTTAGTATGCTTATTATTACATAACAACATAGAAAATTCTTTCATTAGTTGAAGAAAACTACTATTTTATCAAACAATTTCACCTCGGTCTTTTATCGGTTACGATAAGACCAAGTTCAGTGTAATATAGATAATATAAATACAAAACATACAGATAGATGATCACAAATCAATGGTCAATATTTTCTTTTAATGAGTATTCACATTAAATTAGTATTTTAAGTGTAGTCAACTTAGAATTTTAATTTTTAATTTGAAAAGGGCAATGTTGATTAATCTCCTGACAAATTATTGTTAAGATATTAATATGTTAAAACGATAGTAATGATAGCAAAAAATATTGTTACTAACAATCGAAAGTTTTCTTTCCATATTATATAAAAAAAAATTATTTTCAAAACGTTTATCATTTACAATATTTATAGGCGCAAACAAACTATAAATAAAATTCCTTAAATTAGTTAACATAAAATTATATACGTGATTACAATCTCTCGGAAAGCATCTCATATTTGGACGGTATTACGAATAAATAATATAGTAATAGGTAAATCGCGGGTTATATAAACATTACATTAAGTTTGCGCGGTGAATATATTGCTGCATACACAGAAAATATATAAATTAAAAGATTCTGCCTTCCGGTATCTGAATCAAAATTAATAATAGCACATAATAAATGGAAAAGTATATTACTAGATTCATATAACGCACACATATATATAATTACATATACAGGAAAATAATTCATAATCACGTCTTCCAAATATGCAAAAAATTCCGGTACCGGGAATCGAACCCGAGCCTCCTGGGTGAGAGCCAGGTATCCTAGCCACTAGACCATACCGGATGTCTTGAGAGGCCAACCGAAATTGTCGTACTCCTGGAATGAAATCTAACTGAGAATATTAAATGAACTTTATACTGCAATTCTATGATAAACATTTTTAATAATCCAACTATATATATATATATATATATATATATATATATATATATATATATATATATATATATATATTAACTCTAATAATATACATATTTATTTGTAAAAGATGCATTTTCGGTTGCCATTGTTTCCTAATTTAAGTTTTCACTTTATTTTAATATTTATTGTTGTACCATTCTTAAATTTTATTCAGTACTTTAAAGTTGATATCTCCATCATACATTACTACTGTATATTATTAGGTATCTAGTTATATCTTTGATAACTTCTAGTCTTGTTTTTTACTTGCTTTTGACTAAAAAGCTTTGCATTTCTTATTACAATTTATATTTTATATATTATTTTCCACTAATTCTACATCGTCATTACACCCTAGTACCTTTTACGGATATCTTGATTTCATTCATCGTGGATTTCGTATATGTATGCACTTCTGTCATACTTGCGTTATCTTCAAAATATTTTTTGAGAATTTCAATAAATTAAAATTTTATATGTACAAGTTTATTTATATAATCGTATGCTTTTTCTAAGTCTAGAAAGTTGACGCATTGCTTACGAAACTTCAATTTTTTCCAAAAACTGCCTAATAGAACTGGATTATTACCAGATCTGTTGCGTTGAAATATCGTCGCAAGATCGCGGTAAGATTGTTTATTTTAGAAATTAATGATCCTCCATATTAAAATCATTCGGTTAGTAATTGCTGGTCACCTGCGTCTTCACGATTTTTAAGTTTGTTAATGGCAGTTTTTGAGTGCTTGAGTTTTCAAGGTGGAGCTCAACAGTATGCAATTCGTTGTGTACTGTTTGTTGACATACTTTTTTCATATGTTAAGCAATCCATTGTTTTTTACTATTAAGTTTCCATTCTCGTCTCTCTTTAAATCTGATTCAGTCAGAGTATTCTTTTATGTTACTTTGTATGTTTATAATTTTTTTCTTCTACTATTATCGTTTTTCAATCCTATAGACACGGTGTGTATCTTTCCTCTTATGCAGCGCTCCAGCCATGCTGCTCTCACAGTCAGTGTACCCGCCACTTCAAGTCTTAACACCGACTGTACAGCGACAGACCGGGTTGCCGATCTGCCGGCGCCCGCGCCAACAGCATACATAGTGGCAACGTCGTCGGAGGTTAAAATATCAGGTTTAACAGCAGCAGAAAAAGGAAATCGCTAACTGTCTCAACGCTAAATGAGGAAACAAGGATGCAAGAATGAAAGTCTTTTAAAATCAGTATTTATAACAAATCTATGGAGTCTCTACAACTTCTTGGCCTCTTCACTGCTCATACTCGAACGATTATTATTGCGCTGGAGGAAGTGAAGTCTATTCTTATAGGTACTCTCGATTTGCGAATTAAATTTTCGCAGAGGTCTACCTTAACTGCAATGGAGATCTGGTCTCCTTAATATCTTTGTGAATATCAGAACATGAGAATAAACTCAGGGCTCAATGCTGGTAGACTCCACAGTGGACAGCCTGACAGTTATTAAAAAAGTGAATTTTTAATTAAACAAAATGAAACTTTATTCAGTAAAACCAATATTCTGGAAAAAAATCTAATCATATCAGATAATAACGTAAGAATCGTGTTATATGACGCATGCAGGCACTACAATGCGCGCTCTAATAGCAACGACAATAATAGTTAAAATAATTACAGTATTAATGATGTTAGCTTGGTTCACAATAACTTTAGTTCACGAAAGCGGCAGTGGGGTGGTCATGCACACACATAATTTATTGAAAGTAAAGGATTAGCACAGTCAAACACCACAACAAAAACAAAAATTGAGTGTATACACTTCAAAAGTGTATACACTCTGCCGCTTAATTTTAGACACTAGTTAAAAACTATGGATGGTATAACCTGGATCTTGTCATCGGTTAATGTGATCACATAGATACCGTTTGCAACTAGTAGGCACATCTAGATACCGAAAACTACATAATGTTCTACCTGGACCTTATCAGTGGACACCCTAAACACCGTTGAAATACCGTTGTAGATATATTCTGTCAATAGGACATCTAGATACCAAAAACTACGGAGTACATTATTTGAATCTAGTCATCGGCTATTATAACTACCTAGAGACCATCTGCAAATAATTAACACCTCTAGACAACAAAAACAACGGAGCACACTCCTGGACCTCGTTATCGGCCATTATAAGCACCAAAACACCGTCTGCATATGTATACATGGAAACCATACGGTGCGCCCTTCCTGGAGACCATCATTAGCGCCCGTAGATGCTTGCACATCGAATTCAACCCGTACACACGAAAATCCTTGGTACGCCATTCCTAGAGACTGTTATTGGCGCCCTTAGATGTCTTCACATCAAAATCAATACCAGATTATAGTAATTTTTAATGGATAGTTACTGGATACAGTAGGGTGCGAAAAAAATACGGACCTATAGTTATGATTTATTAATATATAATCGTGATTATACTTCTCTTTTGTAAGGAGTACAACTAGGCTACTCACCCCGTTCTCGCTGTGGTCATATACAGACTGATATATGTCAGTATTATTAAGAACTCAAAACAAATAGATCAATTAGTATTACACATAGAAGATTTCAGTCATAAAATCATTATGGAAGACTTCAATGATCTTTCATTAAAAATTCTTGAGCATGGTGCGACTCATTACATCGATAAATGTCACACATGGATCATTGTAATACCCGTTGATGACAATGACGAAGTTGCGAGTGCTGGCAACAGAATGACAACCTTTCTCGGTCATCATATCACCATTGGTACAGAAATACAAGTTGACACTATTGAAATACCAAAACCGATATCATTTACAAATAAAAATGATAAATTAATGGCTTGAGAAGAATTTTAAAAATCAAATTTTTGCTTTAACTTTGCAACGGTTTGACTTAGCTAAATTCTGCTTTCGGATTCTGAAAGAGCATCCAAAAATACCTTGAAAAAGCACTTTGGATAGTCGAAAACGGATAATTTGAACCGAGGCCACAGTGACCAACTTTAGCCATATACCTGAGGTACAAAAAGTTGTCATTTTGGGATCGGGTCGCGTCGGAAAGGGCCTAGAAAGGTCAATTTGGTCGATATCTCCGATCGGGCTGAAAACTTGTATCTAGGGGTAACATTAATTCTCTCAGTTGTTTTTACTACTAAAAAACTGTGATTCGTCGCCAGCCGACTGCACAGACTATGCCGTTAACACTGACTTGTCTTAGCTCGAACTTTATGGAGGTAAGAGATAGTATAGTAGTAGAGGTAAATTAGCACCAATGAAAAGTTTAGTTCAAAAAACAAGGTTAAACCTTTATGAATGAATATTCAGCTGACGTTATTGTACAATAAACGAGATGCTACACGTAGACTTTATAAAACAACGAGAAATAATGGTCTTTGGTAGTAATACCTGGAGCTTGCTAGCAGAGAAAAGGGAAGAACAGGCGCACTATTTCTTCTTACAAAATAGAATCGTCGATGTATTAAATCGAAATGAAAATATATGAAAGGAGTTGCGTGCCCTCTGAATATTATCAGCAGCAAAAGAAGAACTTCACGGTTTTACTCTTAATAAGCTTAACTCTCACTTTGCTGGCATGTCGATCTCTCAGCGTGAATATGAGTAAGAAATAGATGATATACTGATCGAAAAGGAAGACTTTGTATTCGGGAACTTAACTTCTCGAATTTTGTATTTGATATTTCTCATTTCTTTCCAAGCAACAGGAGAAGATGACATCCTGTAAGGCATTATTGCCAAGGCACTTCAAGTCATTGCTTAGCACCTCACCAACATTATATATATATATATATATATATATATATATATATATGTTATTCAATCAAGTTTTGACATAACCTAGAACCTAACTTCCATAATAGGCTTGTTGGTATATCGAGAACTGGGTCTTTTGCACCTATCGAGAATTGCTCCGACTCGTAAAATGTTTATCGACAACTGCTCCTTCTGATTTTTTTGGTTTATTGAATTTGAAAATAAATATTACGTTAAAATTTCGTTTTTTCCAATTATTTGTTAAATAAGTATATTAATTAATGGTTGAAATAAAAAAATCTCAATTTTTTAAAATTAAAGCATTTCTTATAGCGAAATAAGTTGAGTCTGTTACTAAGCTATCGAGAACTGAGTCAACTGCCTTACTATAACCAGAAAGCATATTCCGTGGTTAGCACTGATCACTCTAAACATTTGCGCAAGAGCCCGGTATGCACCACAGCAGCAAGTTGTAGAACATCCCCTCAGCTACTTCACGTTACAAAATGCGCTTTAACGCTCGATGCTCTTGTCGAACACACAGCTACGCGGGGCACGGCACCTCCGCGAGAATGCCGGATATAGAATTAGTCGTCTACGATAGTCTCTCCCTCTCTCGTATGTCAGCCCTCTTGGTCCCACGAACACGAGGGATCGCGTAGGATTGTTTACAATGTCTGCGATTGGAACTATGTGTGATCCCCTCTGCGAGTGCCAGAGGGGATGCATCGAGCGCGCGCGCCGATGCCTCGCATACTCGGAATTCCGACGATCGACAGGCGCGCGCGTACATATACTACAGCTGCTGATCATCTGGTGGGGATGAGGTCTACGACTACATCGGTCTATCGCGCAGGTCTTGTCAAAATCAGTCAACTCGCGCAAATCTAATCTCACCATCAGCTGGAAATGCACTTTTGACGACGACGACGACTTCTATTACAGTCAGCGGAACTCGCTATCTTGACGGAGCGCCAATGAAATCAGAAAGAGGCGCGCGGAAGATCGCTCGATCGATTTATAACTTTCTCGGGTGGGTTTTTACTCTCTTTTATTTTCTCGGTTTCTCCATCTTTTTCAACGCTCGATGTGATTTGTATGTATCTGTGCTGAGAGCTGAGGTTGGAGCCGTCGATCTGGCGCTTTGCTGGTGTTTGAGATAGACTAATGCAATGTTAATGTAGTAGCTGTTCTGGAGATATTGATCTTATTATACAGACAAACGGATTTCGCGAATTTTCCTTGTTTTTAATACTTGAAGATAAATTCTACCGTACGTATTTTTCATTTATTTTTGGTTTGTGAGAAAGAAATTTTATAAATTCTTCTCTTACGAGAAGAAATAATGCAGAATAACATAGTAATTGTCTGTAACGAGTCGGCGGGAATTTTCATTAAAATTGTGATGATCTCTTTGACTTTGCAAAAACGTCTGCAAATAGCCCAATCATTTTAAATTTTTATGATGTTCCAAAACATCTTGCTCTGTGAATTTCAGTTACGGAGTCTAAAGGCTTAAATAAACTCTACGTATTACAAAGGAGTTATTTTATCAAGCCAAAAATTTGACTGTGAACTCTTTACTTGTATTGCACAAAATACATGATTCAAATAGATGGATATTCTTTTCGGAAAGAATCTATATTCTAAAAATACTTGCTTAACTTGCAGCGTTATATTCTGTTACTTATAAGTAATGTCTTAATGTACTAAAAATAATTAAGAATAGTATTTTATTTAATATTTTTTGAGAAAAATTAAAATGTCATAAATGCTTATTATATGGCAAATATAAAAATATTTAATCTACATTGAAACATGTCATGGGATTTATTAATACTTAACAAAACGTATTCAAAGTATTGTCGTTTACTTTAACCTGCTATACACGGGTGATTGTTTTAATACATAACGTAGAAAACACATCATTGTAGCACATACGTACAAGAGTTATTTCAACCGAATGCCATTCTATAAACAGTAGAGGCTAGGTCTGAGAGGAAGAGTGTTCGTGTGCATAGGAAGCAAACAAGAGTGAAAAAGGTACAACGTAGTAATCCCAACTTATGAGGTTGACTCGGGTTCTGGTAACACTCACTTCAGCTCTTTCACGTTTCAGCTCTAGCTTTCTTTTGTTCGGTCTGTTTAACATCTCTTTCCTCGTTTTCCTTTTTTTATATTTTTTTCAAGCATTCTCTAGCTTTAATTTCGAAGGCTTAATCGACTTGATTGGAAAGCAGTAAATTGTACTTTATTTTCGAAGGCGAAATAAAAATCGTACTTTATGAGAAAATCGGTCAACGCGAAACCTCTGTACTTGAAATAGATGATTCATTATAATTTACACTGTTAAATATTGTATAATAAAAATTACAAATTCTATAGCAAAAGATTATCTGTATAAACTGCCATATATTTATAGAAAAAATTCAAATGTTTTTAGTTATATTAACTTATTATATTTAATAATAATTTATCAATTTTTACTTTGAACATGAAAAATTCTACTATTTTGTAATTTATATAGAAAAGTAAGTATGTGCGAAATGTGCAATTTCTTCTTCATTATAGTTAACTTATTTATAACCAGATTGAGGCCAATTTCATTACGGATTCAGGACTTCAGAAATTACAAAAAACAAAATATAAGTAGAAAATCATTTTAATTGCATTTTTTGCAATTCGAAAAATGCAAGCGATATTTTTCCATTTCAACTGCACAATTTTAGTTGAAGCTGAAAACAGTACGCGTTCGGTGCTCGTTATTCAAAAATGAATCGAAACTGCAAATGCAGGTACTTGCGCGCAAATTGCATTTTCCTTCACATCCTTTTAAAAATTTAAGAACTAAATTTATTCCACGCTGCAGACTAGTAAATACATCACTCTAAAAATGCATTTAACCCAGTTCTGCAGAATCTCACACCTTGCAATTTCCCTTCTACGCCCATGAAACTAGGCCTATATTCGGACCGATCCAATCTTCCGCCGTTGCGAAGTTTATCGTCGCAAAACGGAGATTCTGCCGTCGAAACCTTATTAAAAGTTCATTACGCGAGTCCCAATAATAAAGCAAAAGCCGGAAAGATTCTGACTCCGGATGATGGCAATATCGCTTCTGGAAAATAGGTATACGGAACGAGTATACGGAAATCGCGTTTGCTCGTTGATAATGACTACACGTTTTTCTTGGGCGTGCGGGTCATAGAGCATACTTTTGATTTGCTATGTATATACGTTTTATACCTCGATTAGCGTGGATGGAGATAAATCTACAACCTAATTAAGTCGGTGTCCAAAATAGTTATAGGTATGTTAAGCACTCTTAATAAATAAATTTTAGTTGACTTCATTCTAATTTGAGTGGTACGATATTAGATTTATTTAGATATTTTATACGAAATTTCTATTTTTAACTTGTTATTATTTCATTTTAAACTTCGAAATTAACTGCAATAGACATTGTAATACAAGGTTGCAAATATCGCAAATACAAAAACAAATAATAATTTGATGCAAATGAAAATAATTTAAAAGTTTCAAATATCCTGAAAGAAAACAAATGTGTAAAAGTTCTTTACTCCATGCCCTGCTATTCAATTATTTTTGCTTAGCTCAACGTGAAACAAGTATTATTTCATATTCTCATATTTTCTTATTTAGACTCGCTTTGCTTTTCTGTTCTCTTAGACCTTGAAGTTGCTAATACTTATATATAACTGAATTCAGTTGTTAAAATATTAAATAAAACATTTTTGTGAATAAAGTATTTTTCAAGATCATTATTTTTATTTATTTATTAATTTGAATCTATCTTTAAAAAATCATGCTTTCAATAAATATTTTAAGTTGTGAAATATATATGTGGCTTCCAGGCATAACAACATAAGTTCACTATTTTGAAAC
Source organism: Gastracanthus pulcherrimus (assembly GCA_949152435.1). Lineage (NCBI taxonomy): Eukaryota > Metazoa > Arthropoda > Insecta > Hymenoptera > Pteromalidae > Gastracanthus > Gastracanthus pulcherrimus. The sequence continues at coordinate 30,888,389 of OX424574.1, forward strand.
TTTACTTTTTAGTGATCCTGGGTATCTATTCATGGTATACTTTCATATACAAAAGTCAAAAGTTGTCAAAGTTCATTTATAACTTTTCTTCTTTTAAAACCTAGGCTTTTCTTTTTGTTTCTTATTTTCATATAAAAATTTAAACTTCAATATGTCGACATTTCATCAAATGACCGAGCTGAGTCCTCCTCCATCCCTCCCATTTTTTTGCCGTTACACCACAGATATATTAAGAAATATGATTTTAATTTATTACTTTAAATACTAAATATAGTTATATAAACAAATTTATAAATAATTTAATTTAATTATATAATATAATTTAATTAATAAATTCGCAGTTAGGATTTTTTTTAAATCCATAAAAAATAATTTCAAATATTTTGTGACAAAAGCCAAAACTATAGTTCTGTAGAATTCTTACACCTTTGACTAGTATTCGTGTGTAGACTTACGTCTATATGCAGTACCTTTATATACCTATAGTTCAGCCTTGAGAAGCTTTTGGATCCAAACTTCAAAGATCCTCTTGCGCAAAGGTATTTGCTGTACGAGAAGCTGCGTAAGTAAGAACATAAGAGGAAACGTTACAAATAAAGCTGCACAGAAAATATGTTTGTTACATCCTCATATATTTTGAAGTAATATTTTCAACTAACTATTTGAAATTCAACTTAAAATAATATATTTTATTCTGCAAATATTTTTAATTTTCTTTGCATTGCGATACGCCATTCATCTACTTGATCTCCTAAAATTTTTCATTCTCTTCAATCAAAACGTCAGCATCGTTTTTTCTTATAACTTTACAATTCAAACCAAATGCCGTGTACGACAATCCAATTACCCACTAAAATTCCGCTTTCGCCGTGTCGGCGCTCCCCTATATTCGTCTCTCGACCGCGTCTTATATACGGTTTTGGCCATTAATTATGGAGTAGATGCGCCCATGCCCCTGACTTCTGTTATATCTCACAGCTCTCGAGAGGCTCGCGCTACTACATAGACGCACAGTATACAGAGTGGGGAAAGTCAGACCGCAGTGCTCGCCTCAAAATCGACTTTCGCATTACTGACACTCATGCGCACCCGTTTTTCGTCTCGTCGGAGAGAGGTTAGGTCTTTTGACTGTTATACCAGTGGATTAATATATTTAAGGACTAGGGAGTGCGAATGTTCGCTTTTTTATTGTTGGGGGATTTGGAGGGTTGAGCGTAACATTTCTCGTCTTACCTTCATCTATTACCTTTCTTTTGCACGCCGGGAAATCTTTAATGATATTTAAGGTGAGCCTATACTGAAGTTTGGTCAAAAACTCGCTTTTATCTTGATTATTTAAAGAGTCTATAGTTTGTATAAAAGTATCAAGTACATAATTATAAAATTAAAAAAAATAATTTACTTAAGTAAAATTTTAACTGTACTAGAGTGTCTGGTCCTCTTATTCGTGTTTTTTAATGTTCACGATGTTTTCATTTATATGTGCATCAGATTAAATCGAATCATTTCGGAACTCTACATAGCGTTTGTTAAACATGTTTCAAAAATATTGTCTAATTTTTCTTTTAAATATCATTTTTTTATTATTATAACTATTTTTACTTCAAAAACACAGTTTCTTTAAAAAAATTGTATTCAAAGAAACATTTATTTATTTATTTAAATGAGAGACAAAATAAATTATAAAAAAACTAAATTGGACAATTTCTTTATATTGGATTTAAGAAAGTAAAAAAAAATTTTTGGATATCTAAGACAAAAGAGCTTATCTGAATCATTAAATAACTCGCTAAAAATTGACTCGCAATCAATCTCGGCGGGGCCCCTCCTGTTTAGTCTTTACATCAACGATCGTAAATAAGTAATGTGTACTTTCAAGGGTTCTGAGGGAACAGTATCTAATAGTGTCGCGCATTTACTGTAAGCGGACGACTTGCAAACCTACACGCAAGTTACTAGAGACAATCTTCGTGAAGGCGTGATGGATCTTTTGTCAGCTGTGGCACGTGCTGTGTCGGCTTGGGCCTCCGATAATATCCTGCATCTTAACACTGATAAAACCAAAGATATTATTTTTGGATCGAGATATATTATTAATAAGTTACAGGAATTGAATTTGCCATGCATTGAGGTGCAGGATAACGTTTTCGTTGTTGCGATTAGCCGAAAGGTTAACAGAGCCCTATATGTGTTCAGATCTTTTAGATCCTGCACCACCGAGGCTTTACGTAAGCAGATCGCAAATGCTCTTGTTATTTCTCACCTAGATTACTGCTCTGTGGTGTACCTTGACGCGTCAGGGGAGCTTCAGACCCGACTGGAGAGATTGCAGAATTCATGTGTGAGGTATATATGTGGTTTAAGAAGGGTCGAGCTTGTTAATCCCTGCAGGAGGAATCTGGACTGGTTAAGTGTTGAAGGAAGAAGGGCGTATCTTGCGACGGTTTTAGTTTACAAATCTTATTGCATGGGGCAACCGCCGTACCTTGCAGCGCCTTTTGAAAAAAAAAACAGTGGAGGGCCTCAGGTAGGGTCTCGAGGGATATCTCAGTTCCAGGGTCGCGAAAAGACATGGGCCTGAAATCTTTCACAGTTCAGGAAACACGCCTCTGGAATTCACTCCCCACTCGAACTTTACCTTCGCTCTCGAAGTTTAAATCAGCGGTGGGAAAATATTTGTACCTTTCCCACAAATACATTAGAGGAATATGACTGATAAATGCATTTAATGTATGTATTGTTTTTGTAACTAGGCTGCGTTATCGCTGTTATTGACAAGATAGAATAAGTCATGCGTAATGTGTAACACACGCACGTATATATGCATATAAGATAGACATGTTCCTATAACTGTACGAATTGTGAGATGACGGCTGTGATAAACGGCGATAAAACCTGACAATGTATGTTTACTCATTTTTTGATTTACTCAAAAATAAATACTTATTCTATTCCATTCGATTCTATAACGTTATTTTTTAAAATAACTTTGATTATAAAATTTAAATATTGACTAAAACATGATTAAAACTTTATTTTATAATCATATAGAACGTGATATCGGATTAAAAACGTTAAAAGTTCAAAAACATGGTCACTTTTTAGTATAGATATACCTTAAGCTTAATATTATGAAATAAGCGAGAAAAAGCTGAGGAACTTAACTTGCTGGTTTCAAGGCACTGTTTGATAGATAATTTTGGGCAAGTTGAAAATTACGCGGATTGGATAAATTGTAATGAATCGTCTTATGAGCACAATATATTAAAGCGCTGACTGTTTTGCTTTAGTTCAATTTTGTTAATGATTGTTGAATGTTTCTTTTGAACTAGATTTCTTTTAACTGTTTAAACTCCTTTACTTATTAAGAATTAGAAAGATATGTTAAGATTCAAAACATTTTACATTTAGATCGTCCCTCGATCTCTTTTTTTTATACGTATCTAAGATTCAACGGAGAAATTAAAAAAAACATGAAAATGTTTATTTAGTTATTTATTTATTTCTTATTTATGTATTTGATTATATAGTTATGTATTTATTCAGTATTAATTTTTTTTAAATTTATTTATTTGTTTATTAATTTTACGGGCACTGCTACCTTTTTATTTTACATTTAAAGAGATTTTAAATTAAGATTTGAAACTACTTTTTTGCGTTAAAAACACATTAATTTTTACTTAAGGTTTAATGAACGCAAAATCACGCAGACCAAAAAACATTTAAATAAAACAAACGTTCACCTCGCATACGATCGCTCGCCAGCTCAGCCATATAACCACTCACGCGTCTGCCGGTAAAACGTATATATCGGACCACATATCGTTTCCGCACGCACGTATATCCGCCTCTAAGCAAACTCGCACAAAGTAAACACTTAATGCAAACCAAAAAAAAGCGCAAATAAAAAAAGCTCGCCAACGAGCCGCTTTTGCGGCTCCCAATCCCCCGCGCGCTCCCCTACTATCTTCCTTTTTCAATAAAGCTCACTCTATACATCCATCCTCTATATCTACCCTCCTCGTCGAAAAGGATGCGAGATCCGCGCAAGCTTCTCACTGAATGAGGTGGAAAAAAAAGAAGATCGAGGTCGAGCGCAGCGAAACGCGCTATTGCGCAGCGGCGGCTTTTTTGCGCGTGCAAAGCGCGACACCCATTTAGCGACGGCACCGATGGCGCTCGCATGGCAGAGAAACGCGCGGATTAAGGATGGCGGCCGTGGGAGCGGGGATGTATTCGAGATTCCGATTTCGACATGCGCGTCCTCCTCTTTTTTTTTTGCGATACTCCGAGGTGCTTTGATGAATCGAATAAAAACGGAGAAAAAATTCGCGATTTGGTTTTGATCCGTGCGATTTAAGAGGCGTAAAATACTGGCTTTGACGTCCAGTGCTTTGTCCGGTGATTAAGCGTACGATCGAGAAGCTTGAGTTTTTTTAGTTCTTTTAAATGGTGGTTAGGAGATTTTTTCATAAAATGGTGGTGATTGAACCTCAAAATATTGGGATAGATGTAGGTAATATACTGCATTTGGAAGCAATAGCTGCGAAAATCCTTATTCTTTATTCAGAACAGCTTACTGAATTTGACTCCATGCGGGTGAACGAAAAATTTCCCCGGAGAAATGCTTGGAAAACGAGGAAAACATTCCGAGCTATTTCCGTTGCACATGCAAGCAAATGTTTCTAAAACAACCACTTTCATTTTCCTTAAGAATTCATATTGCCAGTAACGTACGCTTTCTAGAAGAATACTTTTTAGGTTCTTTAATACTATCTACCTCGCCGCAAAAGGGAAAATAATTTTACGTGTGTAATTTATACACAGAGAGAAATTTCTAATAAAAATTATAACGAAATTCAGGGTAAAAATTACCGTAAATAACTATAAAGCTGGGACACTCCTACTTTCTGGCACTTTTTACTGATATTTTACTATAAAAATTACCTCATTGACTACAAATTTTACCGCACAGACTATAAATTTTACCGCACTGAATGGTAAAATTTGCCTGATTTGAGAAAAAGAAGACAGCTGATAAAGAAAACAACTGAGCGTGTACACATTTTAGGTTAACTCAAACATAAATGTGTATAATGTACTTATTTAAGTATTAATGATACTGCTACAACAATTGGAAGAAAATCCAGATTTTTAAAAAATATTTCATACAAATTTTACCACAAATTTTGGTTTTCTCTAAGATTTATACATGGAACTCTTACTCTACGGCAGGCAAATTTTACCCTTCAGGACGGTAAAATTTATCGTAAATATCAATAAAAACTGCCGGAAAGTTAGAGTGTCCCAGCTTTATAGTCATTCACGGTAATTTTTACTGCGAATTTCGTCATAATTTTTATTAGAAAATTCTCCCCGTGTACGTAGTATATTATATAATTTATTTATCATCCACCAGTTCAAAATGATACAAAAAAGAAAAAGCTTAAATTAAATCTATATATATATATAGGGATATCAAAATTAGGCCCTTTTAAATTTTCACGCAGTAGTAATATTTCCTTAAATAATACAATTTTTTTCTGGAACTCATATAGTATATTGTGCAACTAGTGCGCGAAGCAGGTGATTTTCGAACAAGTGGGAAGTTTGTAGCGACAATCACATGAGTTCGAAAATTACCTGAGCGCACATGTTGCACATACGATTTTTTGAAACGAGTGTGAGAAGGTCGATCACGTGAGGTATATAAATTGAAGTAGAATTCTCGCGACAAAACGTTTGTTTTTACACAGCGTGCGCGAAACCAAATGCTTCGCGCACGCTCCGGTGAAAATGTGTGAATCGGGCGCTTCGCGCACGCTATCCACACATGCGAAACCGAGCTTCGCACACGAAGTTTCAAAAAGGTTATTTTAATAAAAATGTTGAATATTTGAAGTTGATTCGCATTCATTGAATAAACAAAATTTTAAATATGAATTGCAAATGTAACATCGTTAAATGATTTCAATAACAAAGACTATTTATCACTCTTGATAAACATGAAAATATATAAAGGTATTTCAAGGGGAAGGAGGATTCGTAAAAAAACGCCTTTATATTCTTAATTTTTAACATAGTTTGTAAATATTTTTATGGCAAAAACGCTACTTTAGCCTTTTACTTTGTCAATAAACAATAGCAAAACAATTTTTCAAACATTTTATTTGTTTCATCAATGAAGTTCGTGTTTCAGACTAGAAAAAGACTAAAGCAACGTTTTTCCACAATAATATTTACAAACCATTTCAAAAATAAAAATATAGAGTCGATAACGTATGAATCTTCCCTTTCTCTTTACATCCCCTTTCACGTATGCAAAAAAAAACCTTAATTAAAACTTTATATGGTACAAAAATTTAGTACAAAAATTTGATACAATTTAAGCTAATAAAATATTAATATATGAATTGGGGTAGATAATAAATCAAATGATGCAATTATTTTCATAAAAGTCATAATACACCGTAGCCAGAGTCATATATTAACTTTTATAAGACACATACATATTTCAAGTTAAATCCTGTTCATCTTGTGAAAACATAAGAAAAATCTATATAAAAATAGTTTTATTAAATCGTTGCAACACAAAATTCATCATTATGAATAGAGTTCAAAATCCACACAACGCTCAATGAAACCATTCCTCTTTACCATCCACGCGTATCCTCGAATATCCCAAAAGTGTGTAATACCACGATAAAACAGTATTACACCCTCGACGAAATAATAACGGCACGCTCTTCCTGCTCTACATCATACATCGAATTCTAGCCGAAACTCAAGCCGCGCCGACCAACCTCACCCTTTCTCTCTCTCTCTCTCTCTCCATCTCTCTCTCTCTCGCCTGAGCGCCGTCGTCAAAGGCGCATTATACGAGCTATCCCGCTTTAAGAGTGAACGGCCCCTATAGCGTTGTGTGCGTGTGCAGCCAGCGCAACCCTCCACCTCCTCCTCCTCCTGTATAATACTCGACCGTCATATATACACTCGCATTCGCGTGCGCAGCTGCAGCTATTATACACAAAAGAGAGCGCGCCGCCGCGTCAGGTGGGTGCACTATGCACGCAGCCAAAGCCTTTTTACTCGCGGGTGCGCGCCTTTGTGGGGGTGAATTACGCGATAAATGTATAAGAAATGTTGAAGGGAGGATGCGTGGCGCGAGACTGGAGGCATTTGTCGGAGGAGCCGGGCTCGTTAGAGCTGCAGTGCGTGTGGGTGTGCTAGGTGTGTATAGTCTTTGTTAAGACTAATCAGGGCTTTTGTGCACATGGGGATTGTGCCTTGCGTAAGGAGAAACAGTTTTTATTTGGATGTTGTAATTAGCTGGAAATGGTGAATTGGAAGATTGGGGTGGGGGTGAAAATTTTGAAAAATAAAAATTGGAAAAGGTAAAATTACGAAAGTTAAACTTTTGAAAATTCAGATTAGGAAATAAAATAATACCTAAAATGAAAATTTGGAATTTAAGATTTAACGAAAGGGAAAACATAGAAAAAATAAAAGTATGAAAATAAATTATTTTGAAAAATAATTAATTGGAAATAATGTAATTTTGAAAAATTAAAATTGAAATTCTTTATTTTTATTGAATTCTTGACAATTTCTATTAATATTTTTTCAAAATATATGGTTTATAAAATTTTGTTTCCGTAATTTTATACTTTCATAGATTAATAATAAAATATTTTAACTTTCCAATAATTTTGTTTTCATAAAATAACCTTTCCATAAATTTAAATTCAAAATTTTTTATTCAAAATAATATTTTTCAAAAATTTTACCCCCACTCATTCATTGCGATTAATCGGGCTTATGTCCTGAAGAGGATTGTAAATAGCGTACGTATAAGTTCGTTTCATTCGGACTTTGCAATTGAAGAGAAAGTATAATTAAGAATTCAGATTTTTCTTAAATTTTCTATTTGTTTACATCTTAAGGAGAACAATTATTGTATAAAACATAAAAGAAAGGATAAGTTTGGAAATATTTTCAGACTCAACGCAAAAAATTTTTTTCAGGAGAAAAATAATTTTTGCGCATTGTCAGTTTCTATATATAAGAGCACTTTATTCTTTCAATTTTGCACTTTTTTCGTTTTGAGGTTTAGCAATAGCATAATTTTATGGAAAATAGGAAGCTTCTAGTATCTTATCGTTTTTGTTGTGGTTATAAGTACAATGGACACCAGCACTTATACACCGATTTGAAACTCTTATGCCAAGATCACAGCGGAACCCCCGCTAGTTCTTTCATAATAAGAAATAATTTCGTTTCACAAAATATTTTTATTTGTCTAAATATGTTCCACAAAAAATTATTCAATATTTATATAGTATATAAAAGTCTGTATAAAAATGTCAATGGATTGAATGATTAAATATTGATTGATTATTTCTGATATTTTATCTACTATAGTGAAAGGTAAAGAAAAACCTTGACGTGTTATGCTTCTTTTTTGTCACTATAGTAAATACGCTTCCAAAATATCGAGATCGAACTAAATGAAACAGATCTCTGTTATATGTCTATGAATGAATCGCAGTCTATTGATTTCCAAAATATTTCAGCGAAGAAAATTCCACTTCGCGCACTGTTTGTCGTTCCAATATTTTGCGTCTCTTTGCATCCTTCAGTTAAAAATAACCAATATAAAATTTTTCCCATATTTTTCAAACTCAATATAAAAAAAAACGAGAAATATATAAAGAATCGTGACTTTAAAAAATCTTTAAAAATTGCGGTAACCTTTTCAAAATACGCACTCCATTCGCTTTTTTCCATAATATCGTATAATGCGCCATCATTAGTAACGTCTATCCACAGTACCCAAGCGGGAAACATCGTCGAACGGATGAGGGTTTGTTACGCTCGTGCCGATGCTGCGACGCGGCCATTTTATTTCTATTTACTTTTCTTGTTGAGCTTTTTTTATGTATACGTAGCCTATTTTATCAGCGGCACGGACGAAAAAAGCTGCGCTTTAATTCGCGCGGAGCGCGAGACGCTTTAATGCGGCTCTATTTAAGGTGCGCGCTTTCACGGTGATCCTGGGGATTTTCTCGATTAAGGTAGCCGAGAAAAGGACGGAACACGGAAACAAAGTGGACAATGGAATATTTATGTTTTTGATACTACGTTTCAGTGCAAAGTTTCATTGTATGTTTAATTTGTTTTATCTTCTAGAAAATGATGAGTGCCGCAGTGAAAATTAATGTAAAGTTTACAACTTTGGTATTCACGTGCAAACATTGTAATACGAGAACGAAGGATGAACATTGCTGAAATCATCATAGCATAATTTTGAAATACAATTATGATATTGAAACACATTGAAATAACGTTCAGATTAAAATAACTGATGCGTAGATTTTGGACCACAGGTTGAAATGTAATATGATATGCAGAATCGTCAATTACTTAAAATTATTAGCAAATATTTATTATATAATTAATTCGACAATGAATAAACGTATAAGTTTTAAATGTTTATTTTTGTTAAAATCATTTTAGTCTTTGTTCTACTGTATTTTACAGAAGGTAAAATACTAAATAATGTTTCACGATACTGATAATTTTTAATTATATAGGATTTAATGTACACGGCGAATTAAAGCTATAGCTGTAGGATAAACGAAAGAAATTACGTTTAACAAAAAACAGAAATTCATTATGAGCTAATTGTATCTCGTACATAATATATAATATAATTATTTATTCTCTGAAATATGCTTATTATACAAAAGTATTATTTTAGCGTAACAACGTCCAATTACAGCTCTCGCCCAGAAAACATGAATTTCCTTAAGAGTAATTTTGCGAATATAAAACAGGCATAAAATACACTTCACAGTGGTCGTACACATGCTTCTGCTATAACAATTACCCATCCCATTCACGAAATTGAAATTCGTCGGACAAAGTATAAACAGAACTTTCATAAAAATACTAAACACTAAAAAAAGACGGCTAGAGCAACAGGGTTAAAACTGTTTATAAATTCCATCCCATTGTTCGCTCATACGCAAATACTGCTCGCAGAGCCGCGCGGCTTATGCTTCCCCGGCTGCTGGGAGGGTGATTTCCACATCATGCGCGCCGTCGGTGATTTCTCTCTTTGCGCGAGAGCAGAGATTTTTCAACGTCGCGCACGTGCGCGCTCGCGCCATCAGCGGACGGGGGAGGTGGATGCTCGCCGAGGTGTTAAAACGTTTATTAAATCGCTCAGAAGAGCATGGCCCGGACAAACGTGCGAAATGCGTGCACAGTCGCTCGTACGGCTAATATTAAAAGCATCGATTTTTCTTTTTCGGCGCGGATGTACGTCGAGTCGAGTGGCTATTCTCGAATTCGCGCGAGGAGGCTTGTGCGAACAAAAAGTGTATGGTTTATGCAATTTTGATTTTTTAATTTTTTTTCCTGTGAGAGATTTAAATAAATTAGTTGTTTGGTACATATATATTGTTTATTATTATATACATTTTATCATATATATGTTTATACATAGTGTAAAATAGTCGCTTCGTATGACGTTAAACAATGTGTTGATTTCAATTTTACTTATGTTAGGTATATAGAAACAATTTTTCAAGTTAATTATCAATTACAAATCGACGGTCGAGTGGAAGATGAGGCTGTCTAGAAAAACGCTTGAAGAAGAGGCTAATTCAGTTTTTGCTTGATGAACGGACTAACTCGGTTTGCGCTTGAAGAACTGGCTAACTCAGAATTTGCTCAAAGAAGGGTTATTTAAACTAATTATTTTTTACATTTAATTTTGTATTACGCATTAATAAGAAATAGGAAAATTTATTTTTTCACAAAACACATATTTTCCTATTTTTAATATTACCTATTACAAAAATAAACCCAAGAAATAATTGGTTAAATTAAACCTTCTTCGCGCGATTTTTGACTTAGCCCGTTCTTCAAGCGCAAATCGAGTTAGCCCGTTCTTCAAGCGAAAACTGAGTTAACCTCTTCTTCAAGCGTTATTCGAAATAGCCTCTTCTCCCACTCAACCATTGAAATATTAAAGGGAATAAAAGCAATTTATTTCTGGGTTTAATGTTTTAAATAAATAATATGTACTAGGATTTCAAAAAATGTTAACTTGTCAATTTTGTTGATTAGTGTGAATAAATAGGGTAAGACAAATGTACCAGTAACTGGCTACTCAGTAACACGAAGATAGTTTATCTAAAATATAAAGCATTATCTCAGGTAACGAAAATCGGAGCTTTTGCCAGAGAGTAGAGTAATATCTCTACTAACTAATAACAGTATACAGCCAGCTTAATATTTATTGACAAAAGAAAATAAATATCTAATTTTGCATTTTATATATGTTGTAAATGTGATTAAGATTCTATAATCATATTTACATAAGCAGAAATACCTTTTATTAACATAATATCGTCTTAACAAGTATGGCACTCTTCTTAGCCTTAGCGTAAGAAATCTGTTGATATTCATAGCACAGGCAACTACGATATTCAGACAATTTTTTAATACCTAAAATACAAATCTACGTAGCGAAATTTTTTATGCAAGAAACTGAATAGTTAAATACCAGTAATTAGCAGATACACATTACTAATTTTATCTATAAAGCTTATTAAAATATAAAAGTACCTTTAGTGACCAGGTACTGGTATATCTACCTATGTGAAGGTACTAAGAATTAATGTTTTTATTTAACTTTAGGATAAAGATAACAAATTTAAGTAAACAGCGTATTTCTCTCAGGTTCAAAAGCGAAGGTGTTCTATCCCAAACAAAATAAAATAAAGCTGTATTTTTGTCACTACTTCATCATTTTTACATCATATAAATGTTCATAAGTATATGCGCCTTACGTAATATATAAATAAATTTCATCATATCCCTGGTAGAAAATTATCCAGTTTTATCGAGGCTCTCGATTATTATTACATGGCAAACTATATACATCTACATATTATCTAGTTCTAGATTATTTTTCACCAGGGATATGGTATAAAATGGTTATCAAACATATGGCATTATAAAAATTCACTTTAATGCTTATTTTTGTATAATAATAAGTATATTAAAGTTATGATGTATTGTATATATTAATTAAATAGTTTTACTTGAGAGAAACTCTTTCAAATTATGTTTTTGAAACATGTCAGCACATGATCAATTTGCTTCAACGAGCATAAATAAATAATTTATAAGAAGATACTAAAAATAATGTTTTTATCAAGCTTTACGAAGAGCAAGATAAAGTAACTAAATTCATAGTAAACAGCAGCATGCTTCTCTCAATGAAAAAGTGCGTATTCCTCGCCCCAAAGGCAAAAGTTCTCCATCACAAACGAAACAATATAGCAAAGCTCTGCTTCTGCTTCTGCCACTACTCCATTATTTTTTCTAATAAAAAAATATACACACGGACACACTCGCACTCGCCTGCAAAAAACTATAGCATTCTCGAACCGATCCCGTTCCCTCTCCCACTCTCTCGCCAACTTTTATAACTTCTCTCTGGGTGCCAATAAAAGTGCCGGTCGTACGGTGCCTCGGCGGTGCCCGGCTCTCGCCTGTGCTGTACATCCCGATTGTCTTTCTGACTTTCTCTCTCTCTCTCTCTCTCTCTTTCTCTCTCTCTCTTCCCCCCTCTACCTAAACGTAGAAGAAAGTAATGCAAAAACCGGCTACAGAACAAAATGGAAGAAAAAATACGCTCGCGAGGTCGAGCAAGAGGTCGAGAGATATCTCTCGCTGCGGATTCCAACTGAAAAAGAACGAGAGAGAGAGAGAGAGAGAGAGAATCGGAGTTCCCTCTCTGCCTGTCGATCCCATTATTTCGGGATTATCGCCCACGAGGTTCGCACAATGAAACGCTCTGCTCGCCGTAGCCTATGGCTCGGCTGACTGGAAAGTTATGCAAATTGAAGCCACTCATGGAATTTACGTCATTTTACACATTCGATGCGGGCGAGGGCGACGACGGTGGTTGCAGCCGCTGCTACTGCTGGCCCTTAACGAAATGAAATGAAATTCCGGGCCAGGAAGCTGCCGGGGATTTCTCGCTCGGGTACACCCGCGCCGCTTACGTGCGTTATAATGGTGCGTGATTTGCAAGGGATGGTTTTATACGAGTGGTGTGGGGCTTTCTTTACTTATTGGACTTTTATGAGGAGGTGAGAGGGGGAGTTGGGGTCGTGGATTGGGTAGGGATGATTAGAGAATTTTGCGGTTATAGTTTTCTGAATTCCATAGGACGTAGAAATTCGAGAAATTGTGTAGAAACAAATCTGTTATGAATGATATTTCTAATTTTTAACAGTTTTAAATAATATATAAATGTTGACAAATATGTGTTATTTTTTGTATTTATTTATATTCATTTTAAGATAATACAATTTGTCTAATTATTTATTCATACATGTAACCTTGAATAAGCCGTTATATACATTTAAACAATGTATTAAAAATTTCTGAACACATGTTTACCTGAAATAAAAAAACGTTTACTTTAAACATGTTTCGATGTCTCTGGTATGACTAAAGGATACAAAAAAATATATTCGAAACTCGATATTCAATACGATACTTCGAAAAATTGTAGCTATAAAACGTATTTTTTTCTACAATTAATTTAAATGATAAAAATGGGGTGAACATACTTTTACCATAGCAATAACACATTACCGAATTTAATTACAAATATAGATTGCATAATGAATTTTTGAAATTAGTTGAATATTATTTGTATATCCATTCAGTTTTTCATATTTACATATAAGTATTTAATTATATTCAAGAATACATATCAAACAAACAATATAAAAAAAATTTAACACCTGCAAAAAATAGGCCCTTTTGTGTGTAAAGCGGATGAAAAATTGCCCATTTCGAGCGTGATTGTCTAACCTATGTAGAAATGGCGTAATTTTCTTCCTTATACAAATATCAATTCAAACTAATTTTTAAAATTTCAATATCTTTATGATTCTTCGGCTTGCTAGAAATAGCCCACTTCACCCCAACAAGACGGAATAGAAATCTGATTGAATTTGTTTCAAATAGAGATTCTTTTAAATCCTTTAATGAGATTAGTGAAAAACGAGTATTGTGTACAATGAAATTGTAGTATATTTCAAAAAGATTAATTTAATTAGTTCAATCACATATTTTCTCCATTCACTAGATATATAAATCCCACAGTTCTCTTATATAAAAAGAACGACCTAAATATGCGTTTTTTACATTACATTAAAATATATGGACCTTTAATTAATTACTCACTGCCGTATTTACGAAAAAAAATGTTTCCAACTTTTTCTCTTTTTAAAAGACTGACAATTCAATCAATACATTTAATATAGAACTGTGAGCATTGTTTTACTAATCTAAAGAAATATCAAATCAAGAAAAGTGAATAATTTTATAAAAAGTTATTTCACTTTTTCAATAACTGCACTAAAATGATTATTCACCCTCTGCAAAAATGCACTCATTCACGTTTCAATACATATTCCCTCGCCGCCCGAAAGCCAGCAACAGCAGCAGCAGCCGCGCGATGCCTCGATTTAAGGGTTTTCTCCCTCGCGTATTCAAAACTCAGCTCGGCGGTATGCATACCTATCCACGGCCCCCGGCTTTCGGCATTAACGGAAAGGTGAGATTCCGCCTTCGTTAATGAGGTTTAATTCACACTCGCGCGCCGATAAGCAGCGCCACGCGCGCGCTTGCTGCAGCGACGCAGTGTGCGCGCGCGTTAATAAGCTCGCGCGCCGAGGGAATGTATATGCAACGCTCGAGACGCCAGCGGCGATGGTGGGGCACGTTTCGACTTCCGACTGCGTTCGCTCGCTGCGTCCGGAATTTTACGATGCTTCGAGGGTGCGCGCGGTGGTTCACTGCGAATTAAGAGGTTTTAATGATACTTGACGTATGCAGGACTTTGAGGAATATCCGTGTGTTAGTTGTGCAGTGTAAGTAAGTGTGCTTTACAGCGAGAATTTGATTTGCAGAAAATATATTCGAAAGGTGCTTCCTGGAATACGTTCTGTGTGAGAAGAAATGTGTACATTTTATTAAATTTGGAGTGGAATGTTGCAGATTTTTATAAATGGATTATTCGGACTAATATTGAAAATTGAGACAAGAAGTTAGGTGCGTGGAAATAAATAGACTCAAACAATTTCCATCTTCTTTCCAATTTGGAGCAATAAGATTTTATAATAAACTTTCATATTAAAGCAAAGTTTACAATAGTTAAATGGTAAAAATTTGAATTTGAAATAGGTTTTGTGAGGGAAAAAGTTGATGTCCTTTAAAACGAACATGATATTTGAAGGTATACAATTAATATATACTCAATTATGAGAGACTCTATTATTATCAGAGTTTTAATAATTGTAGATTTGTGAAATACTTTTATTATTAATTATGGATTGGCCTGTGAAAGCTGCTACTTAATTTTAAAATATAGAACACGTTAAGTTCGTTAACCACGCCATCGGTAAACATGGCAATGTAATTCGTTACTCGCTCAGTTTACTGGTTGATCAATTCGATTGATGGAATTCGATTTTGCTCCCAAGTGCCCGTCCTTTTTTTAATACTATCGAGTATAAATTTTATCGAATCGTTTCCGACACTGATGTAATTTTCTGATGGGGCCGAGGTTCATTTTTTTACACTGAAAAATGTACGAAAATTATGTTATCGCTTTAACTTTCTACACAATTTTTAAGTATTATTTTTCAACGCAATTATTATTCTAAAATAATAATCTAAAATAAATAACAGTTTAAACTTTATTATTTAACCCATTGAGTGCCGAAAAAAAGATCATAAAAGCATGTTCTGTATAATCCTGATTATATTGAAATTATTAACTTCCAGTTATTTAAAAATTAATATAGGAAAAAGATGTATTTCGTAATTACTAAAACTTTTGTTTAAGGTATTTTGACCTAAAATCTAATCTATTGAAGTTACCCGTGATGTAAAGTACTGTAACATCTTCCATGGCAATGATTCTTGCCATCGGCACTCAGGGGGTTAATACCATAGTTCGGCAAGTATTTGACCTCAAAATTTCGGCGAACTTTCCATATCTTACGAAATACTCAACGGAATAAGGAAATTTCAATTTTAAAATGTCTCTCATGAAGAAATAACGCCCATAGGAGTGGTTCCAAAAAATATTCGAATAATTTTTTTGAATAGACGATATTCAAAAATTTATTTCTCAAATAATTGCTTATTAGAAAATTTTCGAGTATCAGTCATTTAATAAAATTATTCGTCAAATAATTTAAGAATACCCGAATCTAAAAAAAAAAATTAAAAAGTGTTCAAAATTGTCATTACGGAAGTCCGACGTCTTTTACAAGTTAAGAACATTTCTTTAACTTGTAAAAATTCTTTACGTGAAATTCTGATGTACCATTTCAAGTAAAAAAATGTGCGTCTTTATATAAAAAGTAATCATATCAAGATGCAAGTCAAATGCTTCCCACATTTTTGACGCTGTAAATAGTATTTCACTGTACTAGGTATATGTAATCGACAGAAATAAACAGATTGCAGGTTGATCTGGAAAATCGGCCATTAATAACCCGGGCAATAATCACAGCTGGTCACACTTGGTGTATAGTATATACCTAGACGAGCGCACATTCACGCGCAGCCCACACAAGTATTTTCAAGCTGATGCGGGAAGCATTCGACTTGCAACTTGATGTGATCACTTTTTATATAATGACGCAATATTATTTAACTTGAATTGACGCATCTGATTTTCATAAACAGATTTTCTACAAGATAGAGAATACTGTTTTTCGAATATTCGATTATTCGAAAATTTATTCAACGAATACAGTTTCAAATACTTTTTAAAACCACTCATATGGGCGTTATTCTTTTCATGTGAGATATTTAAAAATTGAAATTTCCGTTTTTCGTTGAGTATTTCGCAAGATATGAAAAGTTTTCGCCGAAATTACTTGGTCGAATACTTGCCAAACTATGGTTAATACCAAAGTTAATATAAAATGAGAACATGCTCTGGTAAATTAAAATGATGTACACAACGGAATTCTATAGGTATAATTAATTATCTTTAAAAATCCTAAGCACAACACGACAAACCTCGCACATGTTTATAAAATTACGCTTGTCCTTGTATGATATTGTCAATTTTGTCAAGTAAAATGTGACACCAGGCTCGGTTACTAATTGCCTCTCTCTGCTTACGAAGCGTGATTTTCAGCACTTGTATTTCCGCACTCACGTGAACATCACGTACATTCCTGGAAACTGTTGAGTGTATAGTATAGTGGATAACAAGAGTACTTGTTCCACTGTAAAATATAACATTGTAAAATGAGACAATAATGAGAAATTAACATTTATGTAATAACATTTTTCGCTTCACTTACACTGTATTTTTTATATCAATTATAATAACTCTCGTTAACTGTATTAATCACTCAAAACCTGTTCTATATACATTAAAATACTAAATAAAACGCATTAAAAACTAACTTTATTACGCTCAACTTAAAATTCAATTTCCACTCCAAAAATTCAAGAAATTCCAAAAAAGTCTCTCGATACTTTTCGCGTTCAGCGCTTCGCTTACACCCAACTTCGAAAACTCGATCCGCGTCGCGCTCGTTTTTCACCGCTCTCAAAAATCCACAGCGAGAAAAAAAAGAAGCCATCCCCAATTGCATCGAGCGAGCATTCGAAACCGTTCGTGCGTGTACCCAGTCAAAATTCCGCGGATCGCGTCGAGGGAATTTTAGCGACTTATACGAGAGTCAGACTCACCGATGCGCGACCTCGTTGTACAGATATATATATATATATATATACACATAGGCACATCCACGTCCTCGTTACCGGCAAAAGCCTTCCCGAGGAGAGATCTCCCCTGGCGCGGGGGCGGGATTACGGGGAGGATTCGATGTATATCCTATGGCGGCGGCCGCCTTTTGTGCGATTTTCGCGGTAAGGGACGGGCGCGAGGAGGAGGAGGTGTAGGAGGTAATACACGGGATAGCGGAGGAACGCGGCGAAATCGTTTGTCAGTGTCGCGCGGGCTAAGCTGCGAGAGTGACTTTGGGCTTGATCGTTTTTTATACGTCGGGACGAGGAGAGCTCTTTAGGCCTTCCTTGACTATACGTTGTTAATAGCTTTGGAATGCTATTGGGGCTCTTTTCTTTCGCTTGGATGTAACATGTGGATATTGGTAATGCAGTGAAGGTGAATTTCTGGTGAAATTTCCAAAATATGTACTTTCAATTTTAGTGTACTGGGGCTTGCATACTTATATTATAAAATATTATTTTATACAACATTTTTTAATATTTTAAGCCAATATATTTAAAATTATCAAAATCCTATGTTATATTGTAGTGAAGTTTTCATGAGGTATGTTCGAAATAGTTATTTATTCATTTCAACATTTTTTCAAAGCTAAAAATAACGAAAATTCACTTTTTATATCATATTGTAATGGAGCATTTTCCAAAAACATACGCATGTAATTTTTTTTTAAAACTGATAAAGAATATCACATTGTAATAGAATTTTATACAATATAGGATTCTATTCTCAATATTTTATTCAAATCCTTAAATTACTATTCCGAAAAAACATTTTCTGTCCGAATTCTGGGTTTCGATTAAATAATCCATCGAAGAGTATTTATGATTAAAAATACTTGTGTTCACTAACATTTTACTTTCTAATTGTTAAAAAATAAATTTAAAAAATTGAAAAAGTTAGTGATATTTAAAAGATTTTCTTACAGTTGTACTTATTTAGTGATCTTTATTTTCAATCTCAGTTCTTGAATTCATGAACAGTTTGCAGTCGCTTAATCAAATAAAAATCAAGTCAAAGCTAATTTATAGAGTAAGTTATATATATGACTTTTTAATCCGTATTTATTATTTACGATCTATTGAATTCTGAAATATTGTGGGTAAACCATGTTGTTTCCGGTGGCTTTGACGTGACAGATTTATCACGAGTGTAAATACATGACTATGATTGATTGCCGCAAATACACTTGAAATAGAAGAAATCGATTCAGATTTATGGTACATTTCCTGGCAATGAGATAATTAAGGTTAACACCAGAAAGACAACGCGGTGAAGTTCTATATTTCATTTTTTTTCTGTGACCTATTATTATACCGACGAGCTATTTGCATTTCAGATACTAACTCTGGAATTTCAAATAGGATTCAATATTTTTCTAAAAATAGTAAAAACTGTACGAAAATTTCGTGGGGTGATCCCATTCTGAGCTTTAATATTTACTGCTTCTACTAAAATCCTAAATTAGACATTTATAGTAAATACATGCTAAGAAACATTGTATAGTAAACTTCTTCTACTTGTGAATTCGTGAAAAACTTGGATTTACCATATTTATAGTAAACGTAGCTAAACGATTATTTAATTATACTACGAACATAGCAATTTTTTACTGCAAATATGATAATATTTTTGAAAAATCTAGTGTGTCACCAATTTATAAGTACCAATACTAAATTTTGCTATACAATTTACAATGTTTGCCATATAATTTTTGTTAGTGTAGTAATATTACCCCGTTAAGACTGAAACCACGTTAAAAAATCCTTCACTTATTTATGTGAAAAATATTCTATCGTAAAAGGGCTACAGCCCGTATATAAATAAATAAATAAATAAATAAATGAACGTAAGAATACAAATCCCTTTCACCAATAATAAATTGTTAGAAGGTAGTTTTCTTTAATGTATTGCATTCTTGTTGTTTATTTTTTTTAAATTGATACTTCAATTATTATAAAATGGATTATTTATTTAATTACAAACTTATCCAAACTAAACATTTTTAAATGACACTACACTGCAAATTCAGGTGAGTTATTTTAACACGTTTAGGTGTGTAATAAATTATACACGTAGAAGTATGTAATAGTGGAAATAAATCGATTTAACAAATTTGGATTTGTAGTGTAGGTATACATTTTGTGTCTATTCAAATGTATGCGCATATATCGATACGAACACACATATAGACAGTATTTTACACACTCATAGATACACACATAAATAATAGTAACTTTTGAGTATGAGGCCGCACGAATCCATTATTGAAAAGCACCCTTTTCAAATAAAATATAACAATTCGTCAGAGGGTGAGAAATTCCCCGTTCCATTATTACACTCTTCTCATAAAAATTTTCTACCAGAATGCACAACCCTTCACAAAAACATATGCCAGCCACTTTCTATTTTAATTAAAAAATTAAGTTTCAGACGTTCAAAAGCATCTTCCGCGCTCCTCCTAAAAACTGAAAGCCCAACAAAGCCTCGCCCAAAAAGTAATGAAATTCAGAGAGAGAGAGAGAGACTCGACCCTGCGCTAAGAGGCCTGTGCAACGACACACGTGGTCCTCGTTTGTTCCTGCAGGCTGCACATGTGGCCAGCCGGGCCATCGCGTTGTAATTACTTCCAGCGGTTCTTGTATCGGCGCGCGCGCGCGCGGCTCGTTCGAGGTTGCCCCCCGACAAACGAACGTCCAGCCGTTATATTGCGCCGCTATACTGACGCTGGCCGCGTGTGAGCGCGCTTTTACGCGCGAGAGTTTGGACGCGGTTTTGGAAAAGGCTGGGATAAGTGCGCTCAGATGCATTAAATAAGGATGTGGCGCGATAACAAATTTTACGTTCCTGAAGTTTCGCTGTGAATGATTGGGTAGTTGGAACTCTTAATAGAATAGGGATTTCATTTGATTTAACTGTGTATGCTGAAAATACGTGAAAGTCGTGCTTTCTTTGATACGCGTTTAGTGATGAAGTTTTCAATTTCGAGCTTTCTTGATTTTGCTTTCTCAGAGAGAAAGCTCTGTTTTATTGGATACGGTGTATAAATGAAGAAAATGTATAAAAGATATTTTTAATTCTAAATATATAAGTAGTTATATTTCATGATTAATTATATGACATTTTCAGATAAAGATAGATTTTTCACTTTTTTTCCTTTTTGGTCTAATATTAATTAAAAAGAAAAACTGTATTGCTTAATTATGCATTACGCATTTGCTAACCAGTGAAAAGGTATTAGGAGCATCAAATTCACTATAATTGTCCTAAATAAAAAATGTAAAGAGATTTAAATAATATTAACAACAAGTTTATTATGCCTTTGTAGTTTGAATTAAATTAATAGTTTCTTTAATTTTGCCAAATCCAGAGTATGATATATGTCTTTAATGCCATGAGTCAAAATATTATTCTGTCGATACGCGTTTTAATCAAAGGCTGCACAACGTATTGATGCGTGCAACGACAACTGTTACTTGCGGCAATTTGATTGAAATTTTTAATTAAAATTTGCTGTGTGGATGTACAATTTTTTTCCGCGACTGACGCGCAAGATCATCGCGCGATATTAATTATGACTTTTCATCCTGCCAAAAAAGTGGGTCAATGGAATATTACGAAAAAAAATGGAAAATATAGCACCGGTGTCGCTAAGAGAAATCCTCATTTAATGCACTTCCATTGGTATGATAAAGAAAAAAAAAAGGAGCAAGACTCGAAATGAAAGAAAACTGGCGCGCCGAATCAGAAAAGGTGGCAGTGTAGACTGAATTTTTTCGTCTTCCTTCATTCTACGTGTTTTCTTGTGACAAATGCAACCGTCACAGTCGCTCTTAATCACTCCGCATTTCCGACCTACCTACAGACAAATATAGTAGGATTCTACTTTCTACTTTTTCATATTACCCATTCGTATTTCGCACTTAAATTAACTGAAACAGTTCGTTATAACAGAGAAATGTCAAATTAGATGCAGAACAAATAGTTTCTCTTTTGAAATACTTATTATAGTAAGATTTTAAAATTACAAAACTATACGTAATAATCTTTACAGAGATACTTGCAATGCCAAGCGGCTGCATAACATACAAAAATAATTTACCTTATCGTTTTCAGAAAATAGTAAAATAAAAAAAAGTTTAGAAAAAAAGGAGTCGATAAATCTTCAAACTTCTTTTTAACTTCGAATCTTCAATAAAAAACTAAAAAAGTGAGCTCTGTTTAGTAAAAAATGACTGCCATTCTCGAGATATAAGCGATAAAAATATTTTTTCGAAAAATATATAACCTCAAATATCTTGAAATATAAATGTCCTTATGATCTGGGCAAATAACTTGTTCAAGAGATAGTAAAAAGCTACCGCTTTGGAAAGTTTCAGATCAAATGCTGCCGATTGACTCCAGTATTTTCAGCAGACTAAAAATCGATTTTTCACCATACCCTGGCCTAAAGTACCACATTTCCTCCCGGCTCCGAAACTGAAATGTGTCATTTTCGGCCCATGTATGGTGAAAAATAGTATACACACCACGGGAGGAAAAATGGCTACCCCATAGCACGTGTTTACCATCCTTCGGCTCAGGTAGCAATTTACATGTGCTATGGACTAGCCAATACTTTTTCTCCCTAGATGCGTAATATACTATTTTTTACAAAAATATTTTTTTTCCTTCAAAAGAAAAAGATAAAGGATAAAAATTTTTACAGAATAGTCTTCTCTATATACCTAATCATCTCAATTTTTTAAAAAATTTTCCTTCTTATATTTCACAGATGTAACCGTTTGAAAAAATTTGACGATTTCGTGAATAACAGAACAAGGGAGATAGCTTATTCAAAATTTCGAGTCGGAAAAGATAGGTAATTTTATGCTCTTTGAAATGCATTATCACTCAATCGACGATATTATTTCTAAGGTATCAAAACCCCGAAAAATTAAAACTCAAAAATAAAGAAACCGCTAAGAAACAAAAACGCATCGAAAAACAAAAAAAAATATTTTTAAAGTTTCTCATTAACAATTCGATTAATTAACAAATATCGCTCTTATAGTATAGTTACTTTATATTGTTTAACTATGTAGGAATCTCTTACTTAGTGATAAGCTTGAAATTATGCAAAATAAATATGTGGATCAGATCAAACTGGTCTATTCTACATTATTTTCGTAAGGGAGTTTTAAAATGTCGTATCTAGATAAACTGAGAATATCAAAATTCAAAATAGAAATTTCTTCAAAGCTTTAGTTTCGACCTTCAGAATTAATAGTAAATACCATACTACTGTGAAATATATGTAACATGATACGTATAAGCATACTTCAATTATATATTACTTTTCATTACAAACTCATCTATCGTGAATTATAAATTTACGTACCGGCTTTAGTGCAAGTATAATTCAAAATTAAAATAGCTCCAATATCCACTTCAGTAATTAACTATTTCTCTCAATATTCTATTTCAGTAATGATTTCTTAAATATAGTTATAATGTTTATATTCCATTAAATAATCTTTTTTCACCCAAAAAAATTAAAATCATTTTGCTCTAAATCTAGCTTTACTGACGAATACTTCGGGCACTACACAAAATTTAGGTCGCTTCTGGCTCAGCCTCCTTTTTAGCCAAAGCTTATTTTTTTTTCTTAAAACTCTTACGCGTATACATACCCAACATACTTAGCATAATTGCGCCGCATTATTGCGCTCTGCATTCGAATCGAGACCACTTAAAAGTCGTTCCACTTTAAAGGGCGCGTTCCGCTATCAGAATCCTTGATCAGATCATTTGAATTTTATTACCCTTGCAGAAGCGCGCGCGCACCCATCCGCTGCAGCGAAACGACCACGACGCACCAGATAATCTTCTTCGCAAAAAAGAATCCTCGAAGAACACCTCCAGTTGTTTTCCTCGACGCCCACGCAAAACTCCGCCTTGACAAACAGAACTTTTTTCCCTTGAAATGATACTGTTATTACGCCGTCAGCGAAACGCAAAGAGTAAGTATATTCCTGCGGTTTTTATCCCTTGAAAGGAAGAATAATTAAACATTCAAGAAGAGAAGACGTAGACCTTTCTCTCCCAAGCGGGGGTAGAGAGCGAGAGGTCTCGTAAGCAGATAATTTTGAAATTCTTGGAGAATTTTCCTACGCGGAAAAAACGGATTACGCGAGCCGCTGCTGCTGCTGAAGCTATTTAAGGGCGTTTACTTTGCATCTTCGTGTTTTTTTTATCTCTCTCAGCTCTCGAATCTTGGTATAAACATCGTCCGTGATGCGCCGCTCGGAATCCGCGACGCACGCGAATCGCGCCCCTACGGGGAACAGCACCGGTGCCTTGAAGCTTTTAAGGCGAGCTTGTAACGCTTTTATTCGCTCGTTAAAAAAGCATGAAACATTTTTTTGATGAATTGGTTATATCGGAAGGGATGAAGTGCAACTTAACGTGATTTAATGAACCTTGTTTTGAAAGTGTTGAATAAAGCGCGTTTAATGCCTATATCAAGGTTGTAAACGGAGTTCAAATAATTATTTATAATATATGAAAATATTATGCATCAATAGTTAATCTTGGTAGTGAACGAAAATAAAATTATATCTGTACGATATGGCATCGCGTAAGTAGATCATGTCCGAGTATGGTACGACGTGTATTGAAGACTAATGTTTTGTGTCCTGTTTTAAGTAATGGGGTCGGGACTGATGTCAATCAGAAACTCCTTTTCTGCTGTACGGATATAGAACCTTATTTTTAATAGTAGTAGGTATAGCAGAACAGTTAAAATTGTTCTTAGAATATTGAACATTTAGAGTTTGTACGAAATGCTTACTCATTTTATTAATAGATACTTCTCAATATTCAGCATTATACCTTTCTCTTATTTGAAATACACCTCATATGCATACATATATAATTTAGTGATCTAAATTAATGTTACATAATTATTTAAAAAAATCAAATTCTATTTAATTATATATTTCAACAAAGCTTTTTGGAACTAAACTAAATTTTAATTATCAAAACCAATGAAAATCATTTACGTAGAAAACTGACAAGCAGATAACTTTTTACACTAAAATACATTGGAAATATTGGCTATGGAATCATCCGTATCAACTTATGAAAATTCATATTGTCTTATGTCTCATTTTATGAAAATATATATATATGTATGATTTTCTAATAAATGTGATAATTTTCATTTCTGTAGACCATTTTTCTATCATTAAAAATTGGTGCCTTTGACAAAGAATGGTTCCTTGTAATATCTCATATTCATTTGAAAATAAATCACATATTTTATAAGTATAATAAGTCTTGCTAAGTTGATGCTGGTTTCGGAAATCCTGCGGTGAATACAAGAATATATGATTTGAGAAAACGTAACTTCTCGTCATTTTTGCCGTACATATTATTTTTATTGAATTTGGTAATTTGAATTGAAGTTAGATTCAATCGACTACTTTGTTGGGAAATAAGTTTTGGTTAAAAATTAAAGGTTATCTAGACCCCTTAAATTGCTAAATATAAAAACTTTTAAGTAAAGTTTCTATATTAGTTACAAACAATTTATACGTGCATATAGCCGAAAGACCCGAAAATATATTTTGCACTTCTGCATGTATAACAATTTAAGAATTACATAATAAAATAACCTAATTTGAAATCGCCTTTTATGTAAACATATTTATAACTCCAACACACACACAAACACACACATATATATAAGCCTGACAATACATGAGTCAAGTCCCCAACCAAAAAGCTCGACAAAGCTCAAAAAGGCTATTAACCCAAAAACAACAAAAAACAACCCCAACGATCGCCAACCAATTTCTTAACAACCCCCAACCCCCGCAACCCCAAAGAAACTTAAACTCCACCGCTATATATATATATGTCACACCGGACAGAACGAACCAGCTCGCGCAATCCTCCTCCTTCGTAACGGATTTGTAATTAAAAAAGTATCCGGCAGCCAGCCGGGCGCAGAACGGTGCAATTAATCCCTTAGGTTGCTGGCAGCTGCTTCGATATATACACACGTACACACATACACACACACACACACATACACATAGACATACACGCACACACACACACACACACACACACACCTGTATATACCTATACACTCACGGTCGCTCGCGCGACTGTACCTGCAGTCAAGATAGTAAATTGAATTCTGTATCGTCGAATCCGTCGTTTGTTGCAGATGGAGGCGTCGTGGGTGGCTCGAGGGCGGGGCCCGTGGTCACGCCGCACACCCTTGAGCTGACGGCGCGGGGCCGGGTGAGCCTGCTACAGGCGCCGCCGGACACGGCGAGGGCCTACCTGCCGCCCGAGTACCGGCCCGGACGCGTCTACTCGGACACGGACTCGGAAAAGGTGAGTGTGCGCGTGGAATCTGTAGGTTATTTTTTTCTTTCTATTTTTTTTAAGGGAGTGATGAATTAGTGTCTGGTTTTGAGAAAGGCCAATAGTCACGTATTGGTAGGTAGATCCTTTCAGACCCAGTATCAGACTCAAAAAACAGTTTGGAATGAGTCTGGGATGAGTCTAGGTCCGAAAGTCAGCGAAACAAAAGCAAAGAGTTCAGTCGAGTCTGCAGTGACCTAGATATTTGTCTCATTTATTTTTACGAATATTTAAATTTTATGGAAGATCGTAATATTTCAAAGCAATTTTTCCACGCCCTGCTAGAAATAATCCAGAACTATGTAGATCTATCTAGGTTGCCTTGGTCAATAATCGTGGGTCTCGATAAAACGATCCACAAATAGGTATTTGGGAGATAATTTAACGAGAGTATGGTACATCATCTGGTATATCATCTAGCGTAGTATTCTTATAGTCAGACTTTATCTAGACTTTCTGCACCAGACTTTTGTCAGACTTATCCCAGATTATTTTTACACGGAAAAGGGTTAGAATTTAGAATCCCCAGCGCGGCAACCTATGTAATTTTAAAGGTAGTGACACAAGTTGTTGGCCACCCTCCAGTAAACTAAGATAAGCATTCAATTGAGCCAAGTTTCGTGTATTAACCGTTAATTTGCGGAGCATTGTATATAAATAAATGAATATTCTTTTATAGTTAAGGAATGGAGATTTGGATTAATGAGACCTGATATTTTAGATTATATATTATATACTTTTATATATCTATTATATTAGTTGAAAATAGGGTAAAAACGGACGGATTTTCCATGTTTTTACAGAATCTGAGATTTTGGACGAATTATTACCCTATTTTCAATTGGTCATAACTTCGTACGGAAGCATCCATTTTCAACTACCAAAAACTCAAATTAAACGTCCTTTCTTCTACTTTCAAATACTTTTTAGAAAAATAATTTTACACTTATGGAAGCACAGTTATTAACTTCGCAGTAAAATCCATTTTTTGCTAATTATAAAAACACCTAATTTGTCAGAAAAACATAGTCACGTGGCCAATTCTCATTATTCAAACGCGTTTTTCTTCATAATTTGGCCCCTAAAACAAGATAGAACAGGTTTGGAAACCCTAGCATTAAATTTTTTTCTGCGATTTCTGGACACAAAAAAGTATATTTTTTAAGATTTTGTTATATACGGTAAAATAGACAGAAATTTTTCAAAAAACCATAATGGTTATATAAACATATATGAAAAATTTTAAAAAATGTATAAGTAGGGTGTAATTTTAAGAAAAATGGTAGGGATCCCCCTCAAGTATTAAATAGTGTTTAATTTGTTTTATAGTATATTACGATGCTAAAACGTAACGATTTTCATATGTTTGCTATGAAGAAACACGAATTTCAAATGCACGTATTCCTTTACAGCGTAGCAACGTAACAAGATATCATTTCCACCCTTACAGATGTTGTCAGTTGTTGTATATATTGGCTTTTCAGGTTCCGGTTCTTGTCGACTGGAATGTTGGGTGATTGGGCAAACAGAGCGTAGATGCGGTATTACAGATGTTGAGATTGCATAGTGGATGCGACGATAGGGTATTATAGCGGGATTGAACAATGTCTGTTGAGATTGTAATGATTTTACATTCAGTACAAGAGAGGTTCCGAGCTATTGATCCTTCCGGAACAGCACGTAGTGTAATACAGATCGTATATCACACATTTACCTTTTCTTTTAACTATGCCTTTTCTTCTACCTTTTCTCTGACCTGTCTTTTAAGCAGTATTCTCCAATTTCATTGTAGTTTTTTGTAATTTTGTAATTTCATTGTAATTTTTTGTCTCCTTTAATGTTTAAGGGTTCGCTATATCAACTCTTTAATTTTTATTTATTTTGTATTAATTACAGTTGTATAGTTATAAGCAAATAAATAACGAAATTTTCATTCTTCGATTTTTTCACATTAAATTTACTCGTACAGCCTTACGGATCACAATTATCTTGATACAAAATATTCTGAAATTTTTTGACTTACTCATTATTAATATAGGGTTAGATATTCCAAACAGCGTGTTCAATACGGTTGATCAAAAATATAAAACCGAAAAGTTGTCCTAAAACGCTTCGTGTATCGTTTGGTTCGCTTAATACAATTTTAGGGTCGGAATTTAATAATTCAAAATGTACATATCCAAAAGTAGTGTAATCCAAAAGTATTCGTAGTTTATTCAAACTTAAAGGAGACCAGCCTGAGTTAAACTTTAAGAAAGAAATTTTTGTATGCGCCAATAAAAATTTCTCCTTTAAAACCACAATTCTGAAAGAAACTTTAGTATAAATATTTGATAATATTTGCAATTTAATGGCTATATAACCATAATATCTTGTTCCTACGTGACACAATATGTTACCATTGTCAATACTTTATTTATTGGGAAAACTTTGCGGCGTGCACATTTTTAGGGGAAACGATCGACAAAACATTGTTTCCGATGGTTATGTTACTCCTTTTGACATATACTGCAACTTTTACGGTATACTTTTTTGTTAAAAAATTACTGTCATGAAAAAAATTTTTTATTGATCGTGTCACCTAGAAAAGTGCAAGCTGTAAAATTTTCACAAATAATATATTATTGACTATGGTAATAGCTTTTCTCACGTAGGAGCATAACTTTGATATTTTACAACAATTGAATTACAAATATTATAAAGTATTTATAATAAAAAAATTCAGAACGGTTGCTTTTAAAGGAAATTGTTTCAACAGCTCATAAAAGAAAATTTCTTTTCTTAACACGTGCATGTAATAGGCCCTTTTCCATGCATCTAAAGAGAATGGCAAGTTGAGCATTTCGAGCGTTTTCGCCGGAGCGAGAGGTAATGACCATTACCTCCCGGTCCTAAATGATATTTTTCAAATTTTGTAAAATTTTGAAAATTATGGAAAATTGTTATTTTGAAGATAAAATTGTAATTTAATTCTGTAAGTAAATGGCGCACGACTAAAAATGTGCAACTCCCCATTCGCCCTATATGCTTAAAAAAGGGCCTTACATGCATTTGTAAAAAAAATACGGTGTGTAACAAGGAGGAGGGCAATTTCTAGCTCGGGTGACGATTTTAGCACGGGTCGTAGTCGAGGGTGCCGAAGGCAACTTGTGCTACAATCATCTCACCCTAACTAGAAATAGTCCTCTTACCTACATAGTTGCACAATGTACTATTTCTTAACACGTGCAAGAAATAGGCCCTTTTCCATGCATGTAAAGCGGATGGAAAATTGCTCATTTGAAACGTGGTTGACAAACCTGTGTAGAAATATATTCATTTCCTTTCTTGCAAAAATGTTTAAAAATTTAAAAATTTTCAAAATATTTAAAAATTTTAATAATTTTACAATTATCAAAAAATTTCAAAATTTTTAAAAAGTTTTAAAATTTTTAAAATTTATATTTAATATCTATTTTTAATTGTATTTTGTATGTGAGTGGTGCACGATTCAAAATACACCACTTCCCATCCACCTTATACACATAAAAAAGGGCATATATATGCATTTATTAAAGAAAAATACAGAGTGTAACAAGGGGGAGGGCTGTGATGGACCTAGAAATATTTAGAGTCCAAACGCTACGTTCAAGTCGTTGATGATGGAGCAATGCATATTTAGAATCCCATTGAAAATGATATATTTTCTAACTAATTTCTAACTACTTTCTAGTTTACATAAGAAGTACAAGGACAAATTATTTTTTGCAGTTGATTGTAAATACATTTAAGTGAATTGAGAACTATGAATACATCGGCCTGCAGTCCTAGTAGAAATTATAATAGTATAAAATCGGATAGTAAATCAATCAAATAATATAGTTTTTTGAAGTTATAGCACCAATGACAATTTTATCCGTATTGCCGTATTGCTTAGATCTTAATAATAATTGAGCTCTTAACTCAAATTTTAACTAGAAATTAGCCAGATCATAACACATTCACCTACAAATTAATAAGCTACCTCGCTAAAACCGGTTACTTGTTTACTAGGGCACTTGAATTTTTAATAAGAAATTTAATAGCTTTTATAAAATATTACGTTCGGGCACAACTTTATATAATTTCAATTCATAACAAATATCATAAAAGCTTTCTCGCTTCATATACATATATATTTTTTTTGCTGAATCAGATATCAAAATGCACTGATAACATTCATTTATAAAAATGCACTTTTAATAAGCAGGATAAACTTTCACTTGAAAGTGAGGTGACATGGTAGCATTCTGTAAATAGAGGATCAATTTTAAAAGGTACGTAGTAATTGTTTCTGGAATAGAAGAATATGAGAAACATTACTCAGAAAAAAAGTGAAAGACGGCTTAGAGTGTCATTTACATAAGAGGTTTCTCTAGATTGTAAAATTATATTTATAATTAATTTTGATTTAACTATCTTATTTAGAGGCATAACTCTCATTAGATAATCAGTTAATTTTTAGTTGCAATCAAAGATTTAAGTAATTCGTACGACAATAATTTTTTGTTTCAAATCTATTCAGTTAACTCTGTTTCAATGACTTTTAAAATTAACAATTTCAATTTATTGGTTGTAAAAAGAATTGCATAAATGAAAACTTAAATAACCCATTATTACGCCAGTACTCCATCGTCGGAAGTTCAATAAAAACCCCTTTCACCGAACAAAATGTTTCAGGCCGCACATTAATGCAATATTCACGCCTATTGGAGTCGCTGAAATCAGAGTATCGATTAGCCACGAGAGCTCGCGGGTTAAAAAATGCAATGTAAGCCGCGTCCATATTCTCGAATCGTAATGAGGTTATTTTCTGCCCTGCTGCGGTCTCTCCTATAAATAACTATCGAAAATCGATGACAATCGACCAATCTTTCTCTCTCTCTCTCGGTTTCTCGCGCGTGAAACGAAACAAACGCAGAAAAGCAAAAACAAGAAAACGTCGTTAAGTCGAAATAACGCGACCGCAGTGCAACAGTCGAGGCGAGCTTTCTTTCAAGTCCCTGATAGTAGATGTATCCTCTGGCAAGTGCAAACGTAGGTGTCTATTCGTGCACTTATACTTATATATGATCAAATAATTATGCCTATATTTGCTCTTTGACATGGTCACATATATTGTCATATATGATCAAATATGGATACATGTGATGATGTATGGTCATATCGTCGCCTCCAAACAATATACCAATTCAAAATCTGCTTGGAAAAGGTACAAAGTCAGAAACTGTTTGAAAACGGTCTGACACGAAAGTGACTTAGAGACCGTATCAATTAAGTTGGAAGCCTCTTAGAATATGTATCATTTCACGAGGCAAACATTGTCATCGAAATTTGAGTAGATATTCTAATGGAAACTTTCACACCTTCGATGTCAGATTCAAAAAACTGTCTAAGTTTGACGAAGCTAAGTGCCAATGAATTGGCATCGGTTTTTTTATTTGAAGTATTCTTAAAAATTGTATATCTTTTGCTAGTTTTAAATCTTCTTTGGAGAAACTTTTGTAGCATGTTCTTTAAATGATTTTAAACCAGATTTTGCATGGATTAGGCATAATGTTTTCTAGGTCTAATCATCAAACATCAGTTTCTCCTCTTAAATCCAGGTATCAACGGTTTCAGTAAAGGTGCCAACTTAAATTTAGACACAAATATTTGGCTCACGAAATTGCATCTTTTACAAGTAGCTTCCAATTTGAACTCTTCTCCAAGTAGATTATTAATGTCCATCATTTCATTCGAAACTTTGTCAATTTCTGGATAAAAAAAGTGCAAAATAAAAATATGCGGATAATAACACTGAAATTGGGGGGTTCTAAGCCACGACAAAATCCACACACCCTTCCAACTAAAAACTTCAATACACCCACATATCCCCATACCACAATCAAAATTTTTCCCCAGCCTCAGAGAGTCAGCCGCGTAGCGTAGCGCTGCTATAATCAATCTTCGCACGAGCGCAGCCCGGACCCGACCCGTACGCTTTCGCGCTTAAATCGCGACGTGCCTTAGAGCTTATACACGGCGGGCCGCTCCTCTCATCTGCAGCGCGCGCGTGCTGCAAAGTGAATTTAAATAGCCGCAATTAACGTGCGCGCGAGCGGCTGCTGCTGCTGCTGCTGGGTTCTGGTCCGCTGCTGCTGCTGTTGGTGTGTGCGCGCGCGCGCGCGGCCGTGTATCGAATTGCGGAGGGACGGCGGCGATATGATGAGGAGACAATATGCGCGAGTTAATTTGGGATATATGAATAATTATCGAGTTTTCGCCGCGTGACGGGCAAGTGCAATTTCGTAATTAAGGGTTGATAGGTGGCGATGGGTTGTAATTAATTGCGAAATTGTACTTTTAACTGTTGATTATTTTACATTGGAAGATCGTGGACACTTGAAGCACGGGTTAAGAAATGTAATAGAATCTTATGATTGATGTGTCATTTTACATATAACTCAATTAAATAAAATGGAAGTGTTTTCAGTTAACTTGTCCAATGTTAAATTCTGTATTTACTTATTCAGTTTTATTTAGTTTTTAGCATAGATCGGCAAGTGTTCGGCCGCAAAATATTTTCGGATACTTATATTCTGTTTCGGACAAAATGTCATAAAACTGAAAAATAATAATCTTTAGATATCTTATATGACATATACAGCTCATACCTGCAGTGTAAAAAAGTATCTGAAAAAGTATTCGTGAGATACTTACGTCGGATACTCGATTCCGAAAAAGTGTCCGTCGGATACTTCGGTTAGATACTCAAGTATCCGAAAAAGTATCTGTCGAATACTTTCCCAACTTATGTAAAAATGATACCGAAACCTAAATGTATTTAACATAACATAGGTCCTATTTTCTTCAGCCTCTCCATGAATATCGGGTGCCATCTGGATGATACCATATGTTTTGGGTGCCAGAGTATATTTAAGATCTTTTTGGGCATTTAGGTTTGGCGTATTCGATTATGTTGATCATAGAATTTAATTCATTACCTACATCTGCATACGTAGAATAGATCATAAATATAAATATGTTCAGGCCCCCAAAATACGTGGTATCATCCGAATGGTACTCCATATTTAGGAGGCCTGAAGAAATTTAGGACGTATGTTATGCATGTAGGTTTCCATTTCATTTACTCATAAACTGCGAAAGTATACGAAAAAAGTATTTGTCGGATACTTATTCGGATACTCGAGTATCAGATCGAAGCATCCGACGGATACTTTTCTGGATACTTTAGAATCTGACCAAAATATCCGTCAGATACTTTTTCGGATTCTCGAGTATCCGACCGAAGTATTCGACGAATACTTTTTCGGATAATTTCGCCGATTATGTGTAAATGAAACAGAAAACTAAATGCGTAACATCCGATATCGGATACTTTTTTAAACTGCATGTATGAGCTATATCTGCATTTACGATATCGAAAAATTATTATTTGTCAATTTTATGACATATTTTGTCCGAAACAGAAAAAGTATCTGAAAATATTTGACGGTAGAATACTTGCCAATATATGGGTTTCAGTGTAGAAAATAATTATTAAAAATAATAAAAGTGATAAGCTGTTCAAATCAATATATTATAGAACAATTAATTTTATTAGGACGATTAATTTACGCTTCTAAATCTTAATAAATTCTAGACATGATCCAGAATATGTTTTGGTTTTTGTTAACTCTGTATGGACTACCTAAAAATCCAAAATGTTTTAGGAATTCTCCACCCCCTACTTAAAAGTTATACACTCATCTATTGAAGATTAGGTGCTCAAAGTTTACAATGAATATAAAATTCGCGAATTAATAACTATTTATTATTATAAAGAAAAATGTCAGTATATTTTATTTATTGTGATTAGGACAATGAGTATGTCATATTTCAAATTGATCTTACAAGAAATTATCCGAAGAGACGGTTATTTTATTATTTTATAATTTACATGTCTCTTCTGCATCCACAAATACATTATACTGAAAAAAAAGTATTCTTTAAAAGATCTATAACAAATTATGAAACGGCATGTATGGCTTATACTATTTTTGCAACGCTTCTCATATATTTTTTATTCTTATTAGATTAAGGTGATGTTAAACCCCGTGTTACTGGTAAATACGGGGATCCACTTTTTTCATTCATTTTTAAATTTTAAGAAAATATCTCTCTGAAAAGTTGTTCTTTTTGATTGGAATAACAACTTTCCATAGAGATATTTACTCAAAATTGAAAATGAAATAAGAAAAGTGGATACTCGCATTTGTCGGTGACAGGTGGCTTTAGCATCACCTTAATTGGCATGAATACTTTTTTCTCTCAATTTTAATTTTAATTTTAAATTCAAATGCGTTTATCAGTATAAAAATAATACTATTCTAAATGTAGTAATCAAACAGGAGAAAAACCCCTACGTCTTTTGAAACACATAGTGAAATACAATCTAAGTCTAAGTACAAAATCAATCAACCTACGCTCACGCGACCACAAATCACCGCACCGCTACAACATCCCTCGGACGAAAAAGAAAACGCTCGCAATTTCCAGAACTGCAGTCCGAGCGTATAAGCCAGCTACATTCCGTCTGCTCTCCATGCACACAGTTGCAGCTCGCGTTCGTCGAAAGGGAAAATCTGCCCTTTGTCAGCATCACGAGAGAGCGAGAGAGAGAGACTACAGAGAGCTGCAAGCGCGCAAAACAACTGGGTCGATATCTGCGTGCGTCTCACAATGAAGTCCCAAGTCGCCGAGTGCATGTCTGCTCGTGCGCCGCCGCTTGTTGTGTTCTGCACACAACTGTTTTCCATAAACGCGGCCACGAGCGTCGAAGACACGGAAGAAAACTGCCGCGATAGCGGGAACCGGGTGCGCGCTAGCGCGAAGAAAGGCCGTGGACAATGGGATCGCGACCGTTGTATGCACATATATGCAGACGGGCATGCGCATTAGGGGATGTTCGTGGCGAGGAATCCGTTGTTTGTGGGGGGAGGCTTTCTTTGATGGTAAGGGTGTGGAAGAATCGCGGGTGTCGTATAACGAGAGTTTTGAAATGAGAGTGGAGCTTTTTGTTGATATTCTGCGCACTGAATGTGGGAGAATAAAATTATGGTCTACTGAATGAGATTCTGTGCATTGTTTAACTCACTCCATGAATGATTCTTCGAGTGATATACCACCCCAAACGAATGGATTCGGTGTGTAATCTATAATAAGTTTAAATATAAACATCGCTAATACACAAAACAATTTTAAGACTAAATACTAAATTTTAAAGTAATAACCGATGTTTGTAAATGTGGCGCATTTCGAGTCTAAAAGACGTGTTATAAATTCATGGTCTGATTTCTACCAGAATGATTCGTAGTTCTTGTGTGTGAATTTAACCGAATTGTCGAGAAGATTCGGATTAACCTTTCTTACTAATTATTCATGAAGTTTTAGATTTAACTTCATGATTAGTTTCTGAAACTAATTTAACTCAAAACAGTACGAATAGTATTTAATGGATTGTTCAATTTTTATAGAGATGCAATGCAACTATTTAGTAAGTTATTGAAATTAGCTAACAATATTACCGTATTATGTAATTATATATACCTACATATATCGAATTGATTTATGACTTGGGATTAGAAAGTCATATAATTGAAGCTACAATATTAAACTAGTTATTTCGGAGAACCAAATTTTCTGAGAATTAGTAAAGTATATTTTAGCTATTTATTATTAATGGGACTTTATAAAGTGCAACTACTCAATTACCAGAGTAGAAGTTATAACGATACGATCTGCAGCAACTTCCTTCATGATTGAAGTTTGACACTAATATACGGTCGTATACAAATATTAATCACGTAGAATAATTTTACGACTATTGAAACCTTATAAATTATGTTACCATATTTTGACACCCAATACGAAGAAAAACGCATTTCAAACTTGAAGGCGAAGAGCATCGTAGTTCAGAAAAGTATCGCGGTTCAGAGGTTTGCAACGAAGACTAGCGCCGTTCAAAGGTTTGCGACGAAGACTAACGCAATTCAAATTTTAGCGACGAAGACTATCGCGGCTCAAACGTTTTCGACGAAGACTATCGCGGTTCAGAGTTTCGAGCGATTCAGAGCTTTTTAATGAAACGTATTGCGATTAAAAGCTCTCTGACAAAACCTAGGCCAATGTAGAGCTTTTTGATTGACAAATACTATCATGAATATTAAGTTGTACACAACATATCTAATTTTTTACTTATTGTAATACTTTTTACACATTGTTTTAAAATATTACTCCGTGAATAAAGAAAAAAATCTCAAAAACCAACTAGATTAGAACAATAGAAACTCGAGGTAAAAGAGAAAAAGGGCATTGTATATAACTTACATTGTTCACCTTAAAAATAAATGATATACTTACGTTCTATACAAATTGATAGTCTCCATAATAAAAAGCTTTAAATTGAACTGCGATAGTTTTCGTTCGAACGCTTCGAACCGCGTTAGTCTTCATCGTCAACTTTTGAATCACGATAGTCTTCGTCGCAAACCTTCAAACTGCGATACTCTGCGTCGCGAATGCGTTAGTCTTCGTAGAAAATAGAAACGCGTTTTTCTTCGTATTGATTTATTCTACGGATAGACCGAGGCAAACGTGGGAGGATAATAGTAAAGCAGATCTACGAAAAATATGATGCTACGAGGGGGACTGAATCGACCCGCAAAGAATAGGGATAAGTGGCGTGATTGTGTAAACAAGGCAATGGACTACATAGTCCCATCAACCAGTAATAGTAGCTACGGTGATGATGCGAACATGATCACAGTGGATATAGGAGTATAATATCTGAAGTCATTTAAGCAATATCACTGCTAACCATTAATGGTTGGCAACTATAATAATAATAATAATAATAATTTTATTATTATTATTACTATTATTATTATTATTGTTATTATTATTATTGTTAGTGATCAGTTAGTGATCCATATAGTCAAGAATTGCCGACTACTACGTATATGTAGTTTATATTAAACTTCCAGAACAGGGCTATGACAAATACATATCTTTTAGTTTGATTTTAGTTAAAAAAAGAATTTTATAAAAATAAAAATTATACTTATTTATTAATAATTGACAGCCTGGATCGGATAACTTGCCGAGCGCTCGAAAACGTGTAAAAGTATTGTTCAAGCGGGTGGGGCTATAAGGTGCAAACGCAAATTAATCTTAAGGTGGTGCTAAACCCTATCGCTATGAATAAATACAGGGAACCACTTTTCTTATTTACTTCTCAATTTTGAGATAACATCTATCTCGAAAGTTGTTGTTTTTGATAGAGACAACAACGTTTAACTGAGATATTTACTAAAAATTTAAAAATAAATAAAAAATAATTGTTTTTGTTGCTGAAAATTTTTTTGCTGAAAATCAATTAATTTTTAAATTTATATCGCTGTTTCTTAGTCAAACAGAAGTCAAATAATGAAAGTCGCATCAATTTAATAATATTTAATAATATTTAATAAAATATCGTAATTGTCCAAAATTTACGGTTATCGACCATTTACAGAAGAAAATATATTGGAAAATTTTCCTTGGAAGAAATTTCCTTTGTCAATGAAGAATTCTTTTATAAATTTTTAACTGGAATAAACTAAGAATATAAAAGATTATCCGTTTTGCGCGAAGGATTCGCAGTTATGTCATATCATGATTACACACTTTTACATATGATTCTTGTAACATATCAATAAAATAGTACATTACGCAACAACTGCGCAGAGCGGGCGTTTCTCGCACGAATAATTTGTCGCCCAAGTGAAGCGAGTGGAAAATGTAATATCTTTTATATTTTTGGCCCAATCAAGTTCAAATTTCGGAAAAAACTTCTGCATTAACAATGGAACCAGTTTCTTGTTTGAATTTACTTCTAGGGTGAAGTTTTTAACAGCCTTCTTTAAAATTCGAACAATCGCGATTTCTGATTAAATGTTATTAAATTATTGGGACTTTTCATTATTTGAGTTAAATTGTCGGCGTCGCTAGTATTTGCTGAGTAAACATCAAAAATTGTGAACTAGCGATATAAGTTTTGAAAGTAATTGGTCTGCAGCAAAATGAATTGCACTAATCATCGTTTATCCTGAAAAATATTAGTCGAAATTTTTTTTTGATTGTGGAAATGTTTATCTTGATGAACACTGTAATATTGTACTTTTTATTTTTCATTAGAATTATTCGATCCGGGTCCTCAATTAGTAAAAGTATATTTTAAGTTCTTGAATGTAATAATAAAATTGAAGCTGAAAAATCTTAACATATAAAAGAAGATTGTTTTTGAGTCAGTTTCTTGAATCTTTAGATTTTTGACTCATTAGATACTTGTCAATCTGGAGAAGCAATATATATTTATTACAATCTTACATATCATTAATACCTGGACAATTGTCAAAATTACACGAATAATGCTACAAAATAAACTTTCCATTTAACCAATAACTCACTTGAACCTTCTTCATATTTTCTAACGCCAACTGCAACAAAATCAAAACATCTTGTGTTGGAATCGTCGTCACAAATTGGGTCATCAGCTCCACTTTTCCCTCGGTTCACCTTCCTCCAAAGAGAAGTACGCGCAAAGAGCAAACCAACGCTCGGGCGAAAAAAGGCAAGCACGAGCAATCACCCCGGGCATTTTCTATAGGCGAGCGCAAATATGACCGTAAACGCGAAAGGGAGCTCACGTGTATATACGTGCAGGCCGATACGAGATGAGTGGCCCTTCCGTTATACACTTAGTAGCCGCTAGCGTGACTTCACCTTGTTCAGACTCGCGCTCGCACGGATCCTTTGTGCGATGATGCCTCGCACACACACACACACACACACACTGGGTATATCCGTCTTCTGCGCTTTTCGCGATACAAACTCGCGCACTCGTAGTGCGTGTGTGTGGGCATTTTATTGCCGAGGGTCCTGTGATCTTTGTCCGAGTTCTCTAATAAATTTAGTGTTTTCCTTTCCTTCTCGCTCGCTTTGGCTTGGTCCTGGCTCCTTCTCTCTCTCTCTCTCTCGCGCGCTTTCTGTTGTCTTCGGGCTTGCTTGCTCGCTTGCTTGCTCGCCTGCTGCTGCTCCACTGTGTCAATAGTTCCGGACTGCTTTGTCTTGTGTTTGCCTCGTGTGTAATGTGGAGCTGGATTTTTCCGGGGTAACAAAGCCTGGTCGAGGGGAAGAAATTGGATTAATAATGGTCTGAGGCAATATAGCTTCGATGCATTATCCGAAATTTCAGGGACGTATCGTGTTTGGTATCAAATCTTAGTTATTAATTCTGTTATGAAGTATATATAATGAGAATATTACTCTTATGATTTATATTCGGGTAATCACGTATACTGACATTCAACCAAAAAACTGTTAATTTTATGTTCTAAAAT
This sequence comes from Gastracanthus pulcherrimus, assembly GCA_949152435.1. NCBI lineage: Eukaryota > Metazoa > Arthropoda > Insecta > Hymenoptera > Pteromalidae > Gastracanthus > Gastracanthus pulcherrimus. Next base: position 30,928,130 of record OX424574.1, read on the forward strand.
ACCTTATGTTGATAATTACAAATAAATAAGAATACAAAACTACGATGGAATAAGGCGGCTTTTATAATATATCTTTATAAATTCGTCTTTTCATCGTACTTGTGTTTTTCAATATTCGTGGAGTCCGACAGTATTATTTTATCCAATCATTCTACAACTATGGATTGTGGTTTTTTCTGACGTTACAAAAATATGGTTAAATTTTTTTTTCAAAAAAAAACTCGATTTCAAATAAATATAACTTTTTTACTTCCGAAATACAGTAGATTTTATTGTTTATTTATAGAAAACTGTTTTTAATTATTATACCACAAGAAAGAAATGAAGTTAAAAAATGAAATCTAAATCTGATAGTAGCTTCATTCTGGCATTGAACGCACGTTAAGTATTTATTTTTAATAAATAGAGGTCTTTTAACAATAGCTTCAATTGATCAATGAAATACAGATTAGAAGAGATATAACTTTGTTTTAGACATAAATAAATAACTTCTCTCACCACCGGGCCCAAAGTACCAGATTCCCTCTCGGTGCCCAAAACGGGAATGTGGTATTTTCGGCCTGGCGTTGAGAAAAATAGTATACGTACCATGAGAGGTAATTACCAATTCTTTACCTCTCTAGGTGCGTAATATACTATTCATTTTTACTTAAAGTTGAATTACATTATACTTTTAGTCCAAAACATTAATTTTATCACTAGCCAAAGTAATCAACGTACAAGCACGTAATCCACACTACCTTCTTAAAAAAAATCCCTGAAAAACGCACATTTAATATCCGTCATCTCCCCAGTGTAACGCGCAAAAAAAGAGCGCGCCCGTGCGCGCTCTCGCCGCCGACCGCACTCTCACCAAATCTCAACAAAAAAAATAGAAGAAAAGAAAAAGAGAAAAGCCCGAGCCAGAAAAATCACAATTCGCTTGAGTAATCTCGGCATTTATACGTATAGATATATATATATACGCGCCGAAAGCCGGCAGGCGCGAGGGGAGCATTTTGCAGTACGCGTGCGGATCCCGCGCTGACACACATAAACTATAACGCTGCCGCGTGCGCGCGCGACATTAAAAATCGCGAAAACAGGGTCACGAGTCTGCGCTCCGAGCTCCGTAGAGCTCCAGTTCTCCCGAAACGAGAAAGAAAAAAGGGAGAGCAAGTGAGATCCATCTATCCGTCTCGAGTTTCGACGTACCCGTTCGAGCGGCTGATTCGCGAACGAGAGTGTATGTATGCGGGAGAGAGAGAGAGAGAGAGAAAAAGAGAAAGAGAGAAAGAGAGACTGACAGAGTCTCTAGAGCATCGCTCCTTAAACTCGGACGATTCGAGGCTCTCTCGTTTACTCTAGAGCTGAAAGAGTATATGTGTGTGAGTGCGTGTGTGTACTGCGTATGTGTGTCTGCATGTGTGTGTGTATGTCTGTTTCCATGTAATCCAGACTGAACAAAACAAGACAAAAAGGTGTGTATCTGTATGTGTATGTCTGTCTGTGTGTGCATGCGTATGTATGCTACGTTTCGGATAAATCTGAAATCGCGCGAGACTACGCCAATCCTCTCGGGAAATTCTCCCGACGTTACAACAACTGCACTGGTGGAGGCAAAGAGGGATGAGGAATGTTTTCGCGTAGCTTTCGTGTTGAGGGTTCTTCTATCGGGTCTTGGTATGAATTTTGTCGACCGAGATTTCGATTGCGGAGGTATTGATTGACGTTGATTAGTGTCGATTATTCTTAGGGCATAGTTTCGGTGAGGGAGAGAATTTGCGTTAATTGAAGTATGAGATAAATTCCTCTTCGCGGAGACAGGATTGTGAAATATTGATACTCATTTTAAATGAACGGCCATGGTGTTACTTATATTTTGGGTTTCCATAATAATTATTTTACTTCCTTAATCTTTAAAAAAATAAAGAATTTCTATTTTAAATGTCAAATGTATGGGACATATTTAAATGTTTAAATAAATCATTATATTTAGGTACAGAAAGCACTTACTTAATTCTGCATAATAAATTTTAATAATTAGTAGCATTTACTTTCATAAAAGCCAGAAGCTTTTAATTACAAAAGCGATTTACCGTTATAAGTAGATAATATCGAAGTTGGGTAAGACAATGGGGAATCCGATTTAATTTTTTTTCTCATATACTCTGTATTTAGGTGCTTCTCTTAAGATATATAACATATCTTTTAACAATTAGAGTATATAGTAAATTGCAATATAAATACTCGTATTGAAGATAAAATCGATTAATAAAACTCTTTGTAAATACCGTGATTGCTATATTTTTCAAAGGAGAATCTGGATTTAATTGGAAGCTACGTATTTTGAAAATACCTACGTTTCTAACGAAATTCGATAAAGAGGACTACTCGGTTGACGTTCCTTTGACTACGTGGATTGGATATATAGGAGAGCTGAAAACTGTAAACGCATTTTCCGAAAAAGACTTTTCAAATTGGTGTACAATCTAGTTTAAAATCTTTTCAACTTTGTAGTATTTTTTAATTAATATTTTTTCTTTTAATGATAAAATTGTATTTATTAACTTGTATTATGTATATATTGAATTATAAAGAAAAATAACAACTCCTTTGCTAAGGCTTACATTCGGGCATACATACGAAAGTTTATGGTTAAGATCAATTTGGTATTGAAAAGTTGTGGTAAACTGTACGAATACATTTAAATATTCAGAAAAAATTGAAGTAAAATATTATTCCAACAGTTTCTTTTATGAAATATTTCTAAAAAACTCTGATTTTGAGCGTTCTACATTTTATGTACAACCGTCTAATAAAGCTACATTGAAAAAAGTTATAGTTGTTACCATAGAAGAATACTAGACAATATAGTGGAATTTTTTTACAATTAAACATTAGGTATTGATGATAATTGTTACCGTAAAATTATAATAATTGTAACTTATACAAATAATTATACCTTTTTTATACGATTAAGTGTAGTAATTTAAACAAGACAATTCAATTTTATATAAATAATTATAAATATGAATATCATATCATGCGGGTCCATGTATAAGAATTTTATAATTATTATTTATTTATATTATTTATTTATAATTAGCGATACAACACATTTCATAATACTAAAAAAGTATAATATACACAATTACATTCCTATTACAATTGAATACGGTAAACGCTCACGCTGCAAATTATCATCAATGCAAAACTAAATGGTCAATATCATCGACACTCAATAACCTCAAACCGGCATCCAACAACCCGCCAATGAAAACATATGAGAAAAACTGTTTCCTCAAATCGCCAAAAAATTAATCGAAAACTGTTTCGCTATCTCCTCCCGCTATCCCCACAGTCAATGTCAATTGGCGTGGAGCGAGTTTCGCTCTCCAGAGTCTCTCCCCCCAGCGGCAGCTTTCTCTCTCTCTCTCTCTCTCTCTCTATCTCTCTCACTTCGCTGCTACTGTCCATTTCCGCCGGGACTCAATCATCGACCAATCAGCGGGAGAATACTTCTCTATCTCCATCCAGCCATCCCCGTGCCACTCCGGGGAACTTTGTCGGCGCGAAGATCCGCCGTACCCGCGGCCCGATAAAATGGAACTTCCACTTTGGGGAACACGTCGCGCCTCGGCCGAGTTCCCGCGCACTTTGCAGGCGCTCTCGCGGATTGCCGCTCACGCGTGACTTATCCCATTATCGATTATTGACTGCGCGCCGCCCGTCGTTTCTCCAAGTTGCCACTCCGCGCCGCCAGGCTCCGTCGATTTTTATTAGCCGATCGCAATTATATCGCCGAGAGTTGAGAGGGAGACACGAGCGAGCTCCTTCCGGGAATTACTCTCCTTTGCTCCCACCCCCCCCTCCTCTCTCTTTCTTACGCTCTCTTGGTTTCATATCATTTTCGAGGCTGTGTAGGGAATTTAAGTCGATTGCGCGCCCGCGACGGCGTTTACGACGGGCTGTAAGGATGGTATCGATCGGTATATAAGTTTCAGCGGGAGATTTAATATAAAGTCCACTTTGAGAGAGGGAGAGAGAGAGAGACGAATTAAGTTCGGAGTGCAGTTTGCAGTTTGCGCTTGTGTTTTTGTCTCGGTGCTGTAAAAATGAAGTTTAGAGGAATTATATGATACATTAATTGCAAGTTTTTTGGGCAAAAATTGCTTTTGTTCGGAGATGGAAATTCAAACCAATTACTTAATTGTTTATATTTCTGTGATAAGTAGAATATGAACGATAGTTTTTACATCTAATAATGAAATATGTTGTTCTTTAAAATCTTATATACGTAATGTAATAGTTCTGAATAAACTTTATAAAGAATAACTGAATAGTTTTATATCACTTTAGTTCCCTTTTTAGAAGAAAACTTATTTCAACTTTTCTTGAAGCGCGCTCAGTTTCACACACAGTATGACAGAAGCTATAGGTATTACAAATTGAAGCGGACTCTTGTACATGTTACTGAATTGCGCTCGGTCGATCACTGTCATCGCAATAGGACGTATACCCAGCCATGTTCTCAACGACTTGTAGCAACATTCTTTATATTTATGATATTTATTAATAATTTTTAATTTATAATATAATCTTTAATACACAAAATTTTTCATTGTAGAATTCTTATTTTTTGCTTGCAATATTTTATGAAATATATTTTAAAACAACTCATAATTATTATTATAAATATTTCGGGTGAAATGTGGCAATAATGGGAATAATAATAGTTTAATACAAGTCGAAATAATAAGCACTTCTAATCATTCTGCATCAAGTATTTTATTAAACTGAAGTTTAAAATGTACATTAAATTTCTAGTGGCATTGGAGGTTAAGTTGTCTGTTTACATAATGACGTATGCATCTGAAAAGTATTATTTACGTAAAAAGTGCAATTGTCCGAGTAAAATTTAAGTGTCTTTATGAACGAAATACATGTTATAAATAATATAAAACAAATAGGCATCATAATCATAAATAGTGGACTGTAAAAGCAACATTAGAAACATAATCTTGTATAAGTTTTGAAGAATTTTTGGAGAAATAATGATTGGTAAACAAATATTTGTAACTTTACAATAATATTTTATTATAAAAATAAATTATTTTTGGCCTCAATCACAATATTTTTGTTGACTATGGTATGACTAATTTTTTGAAGGGTAATAATTGACTATTGTTTATTACATACGCCCATGTGTATATGTTCGTAAATTGTTATTTGTTGTAACAATATTTATATTGGTGTCATACTATATTGAACATCCAATAAAGTAAGTAAATTATAAAAAACTAATAAATCGTGGAAGCAAAATATAAATAGGTTGATTTGCAGTCAAAATTCGTATTTGTTTAAAGCATACTCTTAACCACATTCTAGCCAGATATTCGCTATATGGCTTATTGGTAGCTTATTAATCTGGTGCATAATTAGTAAGCTAACCACACATTCTAGCTAACTTTCTACCAGGGTATTTTGATTACATTTTATAAAAACATCACTTTTTAAAGAGAAAATATTAATTTTAAGAAGCCTAAAATTCTTTGAATTTTTTATACATTTTAAATTATATTCATTAAATATCTTCTCTCAAAGTCCACTCTTCACACACTAAATTATTAACAACAACGTTAAGGGATTACCGAAATCACGACTACGATCTCGAGTAATTACTATTTACATAATTAGCGCAGAATCCACAACAGTTAATCACCGCGTTCATTAAACAGTAGCTATATAATTAACGTCTCCACTTGACCGCTGCAGTAACAAACCTTTGAGAGCCATGAGCCGACAGATCTCTCTCTCTCTCTCTCGACGTAACCCCCTCCTCCCCACTAAAAAAGGGAAATCATAATACCTCCGATATTAGAGCAATATATAACAAAGTTCAAACTATTTCGAGCTCCGGCGTAGTACTACTACTACTAAGGGAGCGACTTCACTTGGACCCATTAATATTGAGAGCGCCTTTGACATATCGATTTGCGGCCGACAGTAGGAAGCTACTCTCTCTCTCTCTCTCTCTCTCTCTCTCCATCGTCGTACACCGAGGATGGCGGCCCGATGATAGCAGGAGGAAAACGAGGTGACTGCAGCTCCCGCGCGCATCACCTTCTTCAAAGTTCACTTCTAATTAGCAGTGCGTTAATTCGTCCTCATTACTCCGCGTGCGCGAGCTTCGTCTTCCTTATACGGAATTCCTCTTTCTCTCTCTCTTCTCCCGCACACACCGGCTTTCCGTCTTCTGCTCTCTGCTCGCGACTCGATGCGATAATTAATGTCACCGAACCGCGACGACTGTACTACGTTAGGTACGATGAGGCGGTGGTATCGATTTCCAAGACGGCTTTCCGCCGATGTATGTGCGACTGCAGCTATGCCGGAGTATGTATATGAGTGTCTTTCGAGTGTGGAGGATTAATTAGAAGGTGGATGTTGGGTTAGAGGGGACATGGATGTTTGTCTTTTCATTTGAATTTCGGGGCTGTGGAGTCGCATAGTTTTTGGGTGGAAGTTCGATATTGACCGAAGGAATTAATTGACGTGGATTTCTAAAGGTTATATTTGACGTCAATTTTTTTTAATTTTGTTAGAAAATTATGCTTATACTAGTGTAGAAAAAGTTGCTTTTTATTTGATCACTCAACAAGATTCTTGTAAGTCAAGTTTGTCGTTGACAATACATATCAGAAAACATTTTTTTAAATGTTTTATTCGAAAAATGGCGACGTTACAACTCCGTAAAAAAAGGTTGCGCGGAAGGTGCTCGTCTGCTACACACGCTTCTCAGTCAATTTTTAACATTGATCAATAATTTTGTTTTTCAAATTCCCACATTAGTCACCTAATTACATGTATTTTGAATAGATTAAAATCTTAAATACCCCAATTCGATCAGATTGGCTCTCATAACCTTGCGGTAAATGAAGAAATATACAAGTTTGTATTATGGTCGATCAAGGGCACCTAATCACCAAAAAAGAAATGTCCCATATATTTTGATAAAATATTAAAATTTACCGAAAAAATTGATAATATAAGATGAATAATTTATTCCCACCTTAAAATATATAATCAGTTTTATTTTAAATTTTAAGGTGATTATGTCCCCTTAACCGAAAGCTATAAATGTACCTATTGATAAATTGATAAACAAAATGTTTCAAATATTTGAAGTTATATATTAACTTTTTACAAGTTACTCTTGTTAATATTACTAAGTCAATTTAGAATTATAGCTCCATAAATGCAAGTTGGCCAGCACACGTTTATAACCACAATACGGGAACTCTGCTGCTCTATCGAATTAGTAGTAATGACTCATTTAGTTCGACTAGCAAATTTGCAGTTCATTCAACATGTTACCGGTGTAGCCGGTGCACTGTTCTATTTATCTGCAGAAACCTCAAATAACGTTGAGGTTGTATCGAAGCAAGCAATAAGCTTTCTGTATTATATATAAATACAAGTATAATGCTCAACTTTTAGTAGACTATTCGTAAAGACAATTGAAACTTTTGCAAAAGAAAAAATAACAGATTTTTAATAATATTAAAACAATTAATTTCTTACCCTTATACAATGCATTTTGCAACTATAGCACCACCCAAAGTTTTCACATTTAAATTTATGTGTTTCACCAAGAAAAATGTTTATCTAAACATTTGTTCTACTTTAACTTTTAAAAAAAGAATGGATAAATTGACAACAAAATTTGAGACTGGGTTACAAATTTACATTGTTTTAATAGTGTAAAAGTTGAAAGGGGTTCTATAGTTATAAAATGCTAATAACTGTTTTAAAGTTGATATGATCTAAATATTTTAATCGCGTTTTAAACAGAAATAAAAAATTCATTCATTTGTTTTTTTTTAATTTTTTTCGATTTTTGATATCAAAGTTACAGTTTTTTTAAAAAAGAGGTAAAATACATAGACTTAAATGTAATAATATCAGGAGCTATAATATTAAAACGCACTATAATAAAGTGTCTAACTAATAAGAAAAATTAATTTAAAATTGCTTTAATGTTGGAATCTTTATCTATTAAAATTTGTAAATAATTTTGAATCAAGTTCATTAAATATATCATAAAATTATATATAAAATATATTGCAAATGCTTACCAAGTTTTTATGGAATTCACGTGTTATTTTTATTCCAAATCCACAACAAAATCAGTAAGTTATTTTTATATATCGAAAATATGCGCACTATTCATAGTTAAAAGCGTCCAGACGAGCTTTTACATAAGTTACGAATATAAAGTCTTTAACCTATTAAAGACGAGTTTACAAGAGAAAACAAAACGTTTTCTTTCTAAATATGAATTCTAATTGCCTAAAGACATTGTAACTTAAAACTTCTAGCATCAAACTTTCAGGCATTAAAAATTTTAGTCTACTAAGATGGTAACGAGATTCGTTTTGAGTAGATTCATGTCAAGCATGGTAAGACGTCATCACCTAACGACGTTTTTAAATTAATCTCCCTACGAGGGCCACACGTATATAAATATATTTTTTCTCCTCGTAAACTATTACAATCAACGCGATATCATTATAAATTGATTTTGAAAAAGTTTGCTGACAAATATTAACGTGAGAGTATATTATAATTTCAAAGATTTTTATTTATTATTACTATAGGTAAAGTTTCGTTGTGTATTTATAGTATAATAATTTTAAATAGAACTACCTGAAATTCTTACGAACTTTGGTTCATATTTATTTTATAATGTTTCTTTAAATAAACAAGATTCGTAAAACAATTACTTGTGCAACAATTTGCATCCAATCTCATTCCAACACGAGTAAAATAACCGACCTAACGTCCAGGAATATTATAATGCATCGAAAATTCAATAAAAAAAGTTCAATGCACAAATTGCAAAGCACAAAAACATGTTCCTCCTTATCATTACCTTACAATACTCTACTCTCTCCTTAAACGGTTTCCAAAACAACGACACAATTCTTTTCGTATAAAATAGAAACGAACACTAACATCTCTTGTATACGCTGCTCTTCATTTCGTGCATAGCATCAAAACAATCCTCCATGCATTGTAATCTTAGCACGCAGTCCATCCTGTGTAGTTTCATTCCTTCACCCTCACAAGTATTAATCGTCTCTCGAAATTTCGTTTGCCCAGTCCGTGTAATTGAGAGTTCTAACAAACATGCGCTACACTCTCATCTTAATACCGTTTCATATATATCTATCATGGTACAAATGAGCTTGCGATGCAAACGTAATTAAAACGGACCACTGTGTGTATATACATTATTCATCTGTACCTATATACTGTATAAATCTAGTGTAATAGTTATATTACATTTGTTAATAGTTGAGTTTTTCCTAAAATCATCATATTTTATTTCTATGCTCTAAAATTATCAATGCACATTAGGTATTTTCACCTCTGATACCATATTTGTTATAACTCCAACATTCTTGACATTTGATTGGTTGCTGAGAAATGGTAAGCTGGTAACACATTACTGTACTTCTAGCGTTCTCGCCGTCTGATTAGTGTGACGTTAGACGTGAAAATGACTAATTGTCATGATTCTGAAAACTTGAAAAACGTTGGCATCAAAGGAATATACTCTTGAGTACATTTATTAATATATATATAGAATGAGTTATTATCATTCCAATAAAATAAAGGTACAAGGAAAAATATACACTACGCATTAAAAAACATTGAAAAAGCTATTGTTACAATCATAACTTCATACTTCTAGAGTCAAACTTGAAGATACCACTAACCACTGTTACATTTAAAAAATAGACAATTATCGCTCTAGACAGTACATGATTTTCAAAATGATGAACGGGCAGGATTACCTTGGCTACCCGACTCTTCCCTAATTGTATACATAGGTGTTTGCATAAACTATGCTACGAATAAAAATGAAGCTACATGAGAATATCGTATCATTGTCCTGTGACTTCTGTTGCAGATGTGGATGTACTCGCTGGGCCGAGCGCTCCTGGACACGACGCCGCGGGTGACGGCGCTCACGGGCACGGTCTCGGTCTCGCCCTCGTCCGCCCTGCAGTCCGTGCTAGCCGCCATGACCGAGCCCGATCCCCGAAGACGGGCGTCCCTCATGAACCTCCTCGATGTAAGTATATACGAGTATCTTGGATGCATACATTTGCTAGATTATTAGTATATAGATTATACCGCCAGAACAAAACTATTGTACACAGAGAGAATTTTCTAATAAAAATTATAACGAAATTCAGGGTAAAAATTACCGTAAATAACTATAAAGCTGGGACACTCCTACTTTCTGGCACTTTTTACTGATATTTTACTATAAAAATTACCTCATTGACTACAAATTTTACTGCACAGACTATAAATTTTACCGCACTGAATGGTAAAATTTGCCTGATTTGAGAAAATGAAGACACCTGATAAAGAAAACAACTGAGCATGTACACATTTCAGGTTAACTCAAATATAAATGTGTATAATGTACTTATTTAAGTATTAATGATACTGCTACAACAATTGGAAGAAAATCCAGATTTTTAAAAAATATTTCGTACAAATTTTACCACAAATTTTAGTTTTCTCTAAAATGTATACAGGGAACTTTTACTCTACGGCAGGCAAATTTTACCCTTCAGTACGGTAAAATTTATCGTAAATATCAATAAAAACTGTCGGAAAGTCAGAGTGTCCCAGCTTTATAGCCATTCACGGTAATTTTTACTGCGAATTTCGTCATAATTTTTATTAGAAAATTCTCTCCGTGTACAATGACTGAATATTCGGAGTTTTCAGAAAACTGACTGAGAAACAAACTTTTTTCATAAGCTGAAATGCTTGCAGTTCAATTTTATTATCACATTATAAAGATCTGATTATAGATCTTTTATCTATTTTGACTATCAGTTTATGTTTAAATTTGACGGTAATCGTTGTTATGAAATTATAATTTGCAAAGAAAACTCAGTTTTATCGGAATGACATACACTAATGTACACATCATTCATACCCTTTACAGCATGCTCTTTTAGCTCCAAATGACCAGTTTACATAAAGAACATTTTTGTTGGTCTACCGAAATTGAAAATTCATTTTTTTAAATAATAAGGTACATATAATTAACTTATTTTAACATTTAGAGTACCGAAAAGCCACTATAATGGCTCAGAAATAAGTTTTACAGTTTTTGTTCAATCGAAGTATTTAGGGGTTTTCAGGGTCGCTGATTACGTAAATTTTAAGTTGGATAAGAAACTTTTTTTAAAATGGGAACATCCAACATTTCTCAGGAGACTCATATACCCCAAATGCCGGTACTCTAAAGCTTAAATACTAATTAAAGCTTTAATTTGCGACAGTTGGATTCGTCGTATTAATTTTATTTACAATTAAATCCATAGTAACAGGTAGGTACCAAAAATTACAATATTTGTTTACAACTGAAACGTTACTGAAAAGTTATTACATAATGTATTTACAATAAATTTAAATAGATCACAAAAAGTTAAAATTTATGAATATGTACGGGGTACCCATCTTACCGGGTGCACATATCTCGCCGCGGTCTTCCCTGTATGTCTATATTTGCGCATATTTATACCGGCGGTGCGTTTGTTTATAGCTTTTTCGTAATTTAAGCCGGCATCGTTAAACCTTGATGAGGATACAAGCATGAAAAGAAGGCGCAACTAGCGATTTCGTTAGCGCTTTTGAAGAGCGAAAATTGCGGAACGAACCTGTGAGCGGACATCCTTTAGGTGCAGTTACACTGGCCTTTAGATTAAAGAGAAGCTGTATACTGACAAAGACGCCTGCTTTATTAAGCATTTTTACAAAATTATGGAAAATAATAATTTTTTTAATTTGTAGCTTTTATTAAGTCGGTCTTCTATATTTGTAAATGAAAATTGCGTTTATGTTATGAACTGTAAAAAGGACTCAGGTAGAAATGACTAAATAATTAAAAAATATGTCTGTATGGTTTTCTTTGATATAGAAAATGACATAATTTTACATATAATGCCGAACATTTTATAACAAATTCTCGTAACGTTAAAGCAAGGTAAATGAAGTCTACTGGTTTTCAATTAAAATGTTCGACACATTGTTTATTCATTATTTTGTCATTTATAACAACATTGTTTTAACTTTTAATTAACCTTTTGAAGCCCAAAACTCTTTTAAAGCTGCTTGATTTTCATTATTTTTTACTTTCATAAAAATAATAATTTTTAATAAATCTAAAGTCATCTAAGAAACCCTATCTCCTATTTTAAACAAATTATTTGATTATTATATGATTAATAGCTTCAGTGTATCTAAAGGATTGACATCCACTGTTTCAATTTACAAACTTTCTGGTCACAAGCAAAAATCAAACTTATACTGCTGATTCCAAATAACATACATTACATAAAATTTTACTAATGCTCATAGAGGTAGCTTTGTGATGGTAAAAAAATGTTTTGCTAAAAAGAAACATGTTCCGAGACATTAGGAATCAAAATACACTGTTTTTAGAACATGTGTGTGTGCGTCCGTGCGTATGTGCGCGTGTGTGTGTGTGTGTGTGCGTGTGCGTGTGCGTATGCGGGTGTGCGTATGCATGTGCGTGTCTGCGTGTGCGTGTGCGCGTGCGTGAGTGTATGTGTATGGATGTGTATTAGCATTACTCTGAATATACACGGTGAAAATTATTTTTTTTCTTTCGATACGTTTTTGTTTTTTAGCGGTTGTTTGATAGTTGAGTTTTAGTCTTTCGGGTTTTGTGATACCTTAGATATAATATCATCGATTGAGTATAAATGAATTTGAAAGAGCATAAAATTACCTATCTTTTCCGACCTTAAAATTTAATCTATTTCCCTTGTTTTGTTATACGCGACATCGTCATTTTTTTTTCAAACGGATATATCTGTGAAACATAAGAAGAATTTAAAAAAAAATTGAGATGATCAGGAATATGTATTTTAGGAAATTTCTTTTTGATAGCTTATATTTCGAGAATGGTACGGTCATTTTTTACCAAACAGGGATCATTGTTTTCGACTTTTAATGAAGATTTAAAATTTAAAAGATATTTAAAAATTCATCGATTCGTTTTTTGATACGTTAGAAATATTATGATCAATTTAATGTAAATGCATTAAAAAGAGCATAAAATTACCTAAATTTTATAACCGCAAATTTTGGATAGGCTGTTTCCCTTCTTTTGTTATACACGAAAAAAGTCATATTTAGTTTAAACGGTTGTATCTCAGAAATCTATGATGAAAAATCGTTCAACATTATTTATATGATTAGGAATTTAGTGAATCAACGTACTAATATCTGATTACATTTAATTTTAATATTTAAATAATTTTAATAAATTATGTACAGAAAAAAAATTGCTGGGATAAGAATTATTACCTACCGTTCTGTAGTTTTAGTAAAAAATTATCTTTTGTCAAACCATCAATGATAAAAAAGCACACCTTTTTTGAGTTATTAATTAGAAAGAGATGTAGCAATTTAAAATTAATTTATTAGAACAAAGAATTTCATATTGGAACAATTAATTTAGTTTGATGAAGCTAAGTGCCAAGCAATAGAAAACCGTTTTTTCAATAATTTTCTTAAAAAATTAATTTTAATTTTTATTAAAACAAATATGGATCCATGTCTGCGCTTATAGGAGTAAATAAATGTTTTTACTTCGCATATTCGTTTATAGAAATATGTTTCTAACAATGTGAAATTAACGGATTTTCTGTTTGCATGAAAAAAAGTTGAGTTTACTACATAGGTTAATTAAATGGCTAATTAATGCACGTAAATAAAGTCGAATTAAAAAGCGTAACTAAAAAAATATTGAAATTCGCAAGAAATGAAAATCCTGCAACAACAACAAAGCCAAAAATATTCATCCTCCAGACGACGTAAAAACATCCAAACACGAGGGGTCGCGACGCGCAACATCCGAAGGCTATAGAAAAAGCCTAGGATTCGCTTTATCGTAAGCTCGGATAAAGATCAGGTGAGAGTCACAAGCCGAGTATAGGTACCTACCGGAGAGAAAGCTCGCTCGCTCCGACCCCGCTAAGTACTCGAACGGGAGGGACGCGGGGAAACTACTAGTGTACGAGGGCTTCTGGGTAGCTTTGAGAGGCAGCATTTCCCTCCTTTTTTTGCTCTCTCTCTCTCTCTCTCTCTCTTTCTGCCTCCCGTTTTTTCCCGGACGCGAGGAAGTCGTTACGCTTCTTGCAGCGGCCGAGATCCGAATTCGCGCACGAGAGAGAACTCTTTAATCCGCGCCTCGGCATTGTAGGCTAGTAAAATTGAAACCGTCAATTTGGAAGCCGGCGAGAGCATTGTGTTAGCAAACTTTAGTAAGATGGAAGGAAAGAGAAAGAGAGATAGAGAGAGAGAGAGAGAGAGGGAGAACACAGTTTAGGAACTTTTTCCGTAAACACTTTTATTCGGTTTCTTTTACGAGTTGGCTTTAATTTGACTTATCTTTTCTTGCCGGCGCACTTACATTGGAAAGTTCTATTAATTCAAGGAAAGCTCGAGTGTGGCGCACATTATGAATTCCGCGGAGGATAGGCGTAACAATGCAAAAGTTGTTGAAAGTGGATTAAGGCAATCGTATAACGAACTGTTGGCTTCGTGTAAACTTGAAATTTTCGTCTGCTATTTGTGAAAATTTGTGTCATAAATATGAGGCACTTTTCTCTTTTTCATAAGATGATGGAGAATTGTGAAAGTAGGACTGATTTAAAATCTTTTTTTTGTTTCCGTTGAAATTCAATGCAAATTCTGTACTGTTACTTAATTCTTCCGAAATTGATATTCTAAAAAAGAACAAAAAGTTTTATTATGAACATGTACGTAGTCTTGCATTGTTTTAATTGAACTAATAATTGCTTATAAGCGTGCAAGTTTTCTTTTCTTCTTACTTAGAAAAACTCTTAATTACGAATTTGGTAATATTTCATACTCCATAATTTATTGAAATATTGTGAAATATACATTTTTAATAATCCTTTTTTTTTAATTTATAATTTATTTGAACATTTTTCATAATATTCAAAATTTCTTTATTGCAGTATTCATCACAAGTATCGTTCATTGTTTTACGGTTCGTTATAACCTTTAGAGGTCCTTTTATTTTTATAATCAGTGACCTAAAAAACCTTAATGAACTTAGTACTATATTTATTCTACCCGTAAAAAAGTATTTTTTCAGAAAAGTAATATTTTAAAATTTTTTCATAAAACAAGTTAAGATAATCATTCTTTTGAATAATATTATTATTGAAATCTTAATATTAATAAAGTATTTATTAAATAAGCAAATGTGTACTGACTACCCTAATACTGCGTATTTCAATTAGTAGTAGAAAAGATTGTGGTATGCTGTAATAAATTTATAAAATTTAATATTATTATTGAAATCTTCATATTAATAAAGTATTTATTAAATAAGCAAATGTGTATTGACTAGCCTAATACTGTGTATTTCAATTAGTAGTAGAAAATATTGTGTTATGTTGTAATAAATGTATAAAATTTAATACTAAGTTAAAAAAAATTGTCGATCCTAATAAGTAGTAAAATCATCCAATCAATAAGATAACAAAGTAAATTCTCGTAATCAACGTAATATAAGTGTACTATGGATAAACAGCAATGAAATTCAGATTTCAATAAAGCCTTTGTCAGTCATTCATGTTATCGAAAAGCTCTCCGGGCGGATTTGTACGCGAATTATACCATACGTTATTATAAATAATTTAATATTAAATTTATGACAGTGTCATAAAAATAAACGGAAGACTGAAAATAATATTGATAAGCTTTTAAATAAATAGCTAATAACAAATAATGGATATTTCAATCCATGAAATCAATAATGCTTTCTCGAAACCTGGAAGAAATATTTATTAATTTATACTTATGCCTTTTAATCGCGGAACTTTTTATTACGTGAAATATAGTATTGTTTGTCCTGTATGTGGCATGTACAAGTTTAATTTATAATTTTTAAGGAAGGTTTGGTTTTATAACACTATCAAATGCAATTTCTAGAAGAAGATGAAAAAGATTATTTACTTCATCGAGTAGGTAGTTACATTGTTTGTCCTTTTACTTCATGTATTTATTTATCAAAATATATAATAGATATAATAGTTCCATCCCATGTGTACTTCGCGCGCCCATCCCCGCCTTTTACATTGTAAATATTTTCATGTAATTAACGAAACCATAAAATATCAGAATAAATGAAATAATGAAAAATCATACGTTAAACCCAATGTTCAAAATATCTTTGAACATATTATATCTAGAATATTTTCAGTGTTTTTGTACCAGATTGGAAGATATAAAAGATCTATATATATTCAGAGTTACTATATAATATAGTATAATACCTAATACCATATACCTACACATCCAGCGATACACCTAAATCCATAGCCTTACACAAATTCTCACGTGCTTATTTTCAGTTTTGTCTTATTATAGACTTGAATCTTATTAATTTATTATAAAAATAATTTGGTTTGATTGTTTAATTACTTATTATAAATATTATTATTCATTTGGAATACAATTCTAACAAAATTCGAGTTAATACACCAGCTTTCCGACACTCTAAAGGTTATAACTCTTTGAAATAACCGTAAGTGTACATACTAAATATAGAATAGGTAAATATTTATTTTCATAATGTTCTTTGGTTATTTAATCCATATTTTTCTGTCTTTCACAAAATAAAAATAATATATATTTATCTAAATGAACGATATATGGCACAGGAAATAGACACATCTTTAGTATTTATCAGTAATCGAAATATTTATAAGATTTTAAAAGATAGTGCAAATTATATGATGACTGAAATTAAAACATATTCAGGGTACTCATAATTCGCAAAATATATAGCACTTCGTCATGTAAATTATATTTATAAAGGGTGTCCAGGAAATAGTAAAGTCAATGTACAGAAGTTCATTAACCCAATAACCCAACAACCCAACTTTATTTATTGGAGTTATTGGAGAAATATTGCAAATAAGGTCAAATTTGAGAAAGAGAAGGTTAGAAGGTTAATCTTAATTCAAATTTAGTTCCCTAACTGCCCAAACACAATTTTCAATTTTACACCTCCAATCTCAAGCAATTTATCCTCACGCCTCAAAGATAATTTATACCCGCTTTCCCGCGAACACTCCCGATTTAACTACCACCCAATTCCACGTAATGCGTCCCGGCACCAGCCACACACGAGTATACACCTGTCAAATCAGGATCTCCGGCTTCTCTTAGCCAAAGCCGCGCGCGACTCAATTCTCGTCGGCGCGATCAATCTGCCCTATAGCCGCGGCTTGGCTCCGGCTCTCAGGGCGCTAAGGGACCCTACAAGAGGCAATGGCTCCTCGCGCTACGTATACATATATATACGAAGCGCGCGCGAGCGACGGCGGAATTAATTAGCAATTCCGTTATTGCCGGGGCGGGCTGCGATTTAGCATCGCGAATCGCGCGCAGCTGCGTCTGAGTGCTATAACTATGACTAGCCTTTCGTTCGTTGGCCCTTCAATGGCAGCAGCACCACCGGCAGCGATCGGCGAGAATAATAAAGCGACCCCCCCCCCCCCCGAAGTGCAGCTGTGCGTTTTGCCGCGAGTGCGCGCAGATTTATGCACAAGGAGAGAGTCGCTGGAGGAGCTGCAAGAGCTGCAAGAGCTTGCGCGCTTGTATGAATGGGGGAGGGCGTCTTGTGGTATATAGGTGTAGGAGATGGAGAGCCGGTCTTGGATAGGTATGGATTTGCTGGGATTCTGTGTGGAGGGGGGATGGGGTTGCAAGGGGAGATTGACGGATCGGGTCTTTAGAGACGATCAGGCTTTTTGAAAGCAAAGCACCATGTAAGAGTTCTTTTATAAATTCATGTATCCTAACTGTTTGAATTCATATGACTGAATGAGAGTATTGAGGATAGAAATATATAAATGAAGCTAAATACATAGAAGTATTAATTGAGAAAACAGTGTTGAATTCTTTAGGAATACTTTCTGAAAGCGCTTACAAAAATTAAACTTAAGTAGTTAAAAAAATTATTTAAAATCATTCAGTTATCGCATGTATATTATAGGTTATGATGAGTTTTACATCGCCATAATCGCAACAACAACAGCAGAAATAGAATCTTTTTTACTTTCTTGATTTCATTACATTTATATTTATTACAAAGGTTCGTCTATAAGCTCACATGCATTATAATATGTATGCTTATCTGCAGGTTTAGAAGCCTTATTAAAAGCATATTAACGTGTAGATTAACATGCAGAATTGCGTGTTAAATAAGTGAAAAATCATGCATGTTTCATGCATATTCATATGTAAGTACCTATGCAGGTTCACACGTAGGTTTACATGCAGAATGATGGGCATACTTGTATACAACTTTGTATGTAGATTTGTATACAGATTCGCATGTATGTACACATGCATGAGAATCTGCAAGTATGTATATGTTTAGGTTTCTTCATAAGTGCGTACACTTGCATTCGAAAGGAGTAGTTATGACTAAGCTGGTTACTAGTAATTTTTCGCTTACGTGTCAACAACAACTCATAAGCTATAAATGCAGGGTAAGATTTACGTCTCAGAATCTTTTCTAATTCTTCTAAAACATTATTAAATATATAGGGTGTTAGGAAAGTGTTATAAAAACTCTGAAATATTTTGAAAGTAAAGTATTTTTGCTGAAAGTACTAAATGACAAAGTTTTAAGATTTTAAAAAAGTCTATCAGATGGACTGATCATATTTGGCTCATCTCTAGATCTACTCTAACATTTTTCAATTCAATGCTATTAGCAAATGAAAACTTTCTTTGGAGTTATTCCCGGCTTTCTATACATTTTTTATACTCTACAATTACAATTTGTGTAGGAAATTTTGCGCTTTCAAAATATCTATGAACATATTTTTCATATAACTAATGCAAAAAATAAAAAATGAATAAATGAATAAATGCATTTTGGAGTTATAGTAACCACAACATTTAAATGTATATTCTATTCTGATTCAGCACCCATTTTAGTATGAAAAATTTTTTTCGTTAGAAATAGTTTGCTCTTTCAATTTCATAAATAAATAAACTATAGGTACATTTATATACATTTTAATATTGGAAATTATTATCTTTTAACCTACTGAAAAGTAATGAATTAGCATTTTTATAAAGAAATTGGTAGAATTCTTCTCTATAGGTTTAACTCTTTTCGTCGTTATATCCTGAATATTGTCTACATTCCAGTGATGTTAAACTATTAAATTCTTCACTGCAACTCTGACATAATCCATATGGCCGTGGATCACTGCGTGTATATATCAAAGGAGTCGGGACTGCTCAGGTTTGTTTTGCGGTTCGTTTTGTACCTGTAGGAGAACACGCTGGCTTCTGCGGATGTAATTGAACATTGTTTCAGGACAATGGGGATGAATGAGGGGTCTCTTGAAGCGAGCTAGGGTCGTATCTCTCGCGCGCGAGAAACGAGTTTATAAGTGAGTGGAACGACGTTTTTTCTTTTGTATAGACTGAAGGAGAAATCACGGTGCAGAGAGGAGCTGGTATTTTCGTGAGTAATATTTGACTGGAAATCTTTTTGGAAATTCAGTTTAATAAGTTTATAAATCATCGCACTTTCTTCGAAAACTATTGGGATTTTTGCAGTGGCTTTAAAATTAAAGAAGATGTAGGAGTTTGAAACTGCCGTGACGTCATTGCGTTGAAGCGGCATTTTTTGAAAGCACCGAGCGTAGTGTGGGCGTTAAAAGCAAAATTTATTGAATCATAAATTGTATAAATCGAGATTCTTTTAAAATGTAAAAATCATTATAAAACAGTTTACGTCTTTAATTAATTTTATAATTAACACCCACATTGCGAAGACCATTTTCCTACATATACCAATTACCAAATGCTCGCAATTACCATTCCCGTCGCCGATCATTGAATCAACTCTACTTTAAATTAGTCGGAACATCATTACTCTTAAAGTCACCTTCAAATGCACAGAACCAATTATACCGCCCGTACATCCCACGTAATGTCGTACGTGTGTACACAGGTGTACAGCAAACGCCCACTTACAGTAAACTTTATAGTCGCAAGACAAAGGTAGAAATGTCGTTTGTCCTTTTCAAAAAAGAAATTGGATGTGCAAAAAATACCGACAAATGAGCTCGTGTCTGAGCTATTAAATTTCTATTGATTTATAAATTAAAAAATACTTATTTTTGAATCAATGATTCTTTCAAGGAGCTACTTTAATTCGTTGCAGAATTGCGTTTTCTTATGCCTTCTGACTTGGGTCTAGAAATCTCCAGCTCAATTTTTAAAGATATTCGTTGACGTAAAATGTTAATGTTGTAATTAATAATAAAAACTCTTGATTTAACTGGAGATATTTATTATAAATCTAGAGCGCATAAAATAACGTTATTACCGAAATATTTCATTACTATCGGGAAAAAATTATAAATTTTTAATATGTCCGACATCTTAGCGCTATATTCTATATTGCTGTCAGATTCTAAACCTACAATCTCGAAAAACCTGTATATGCAGTATATAAAAAATATTGTATATGATTTTGAAATAATATATTTCTTTTAAGCTATGTTATATAAAATAATATGAGTATTTAAACATTTTATACGAGAAATTATCTTTATTAGGCAGCTCACAATCCTTTGAATTACGGAAAACAATGTTTTAACATGATCAACCGTTACGCTTTACGCGTATTTTAGTATGATATTATACAAATCAAATTAGTTTAAATCGACTGATGTTTGAACTTAAACTTAATATTCCTAAGTTCTGCTCGTTCATTTCAAGGTTGTATATCGACGGTTGGGCGGAAGAAATGATCAATTCGGCGCACGACCGATGAAGAGGTTAACTCGGATCGCGCCCCAAGAATAGATCAACTCAGATATCGCGTGAAGGACGGCTTCTTTAGCCAATTATTCCTCGCTTTACGTTGCGTTTTGGCAACTCTAAAAAGCATGAAAACGAATGTGACCACAAAAAAAGCATTTTCCTTTTTTTAGAGTTATAAAAACACCACGTAAAGCGAAGAATAATTGGTTAAAGAATCCGTTCTTTACGCAATATCTGAGTTGATCTACTCTTGGGGCGCGCTCCGAGTTAACCTCTTCTTCGAGTGCTTACCGAGTTGATCGGTTCTTCCGCTCAACCGTCGATATGTAATAAACATTCTCAGAATGTTCCAAATCAAATCATTAAGAATTGTCTCCGAAATCGCGTATGGCGTGATCGTCGCTCTTAAAATTAAAACTTTCATTGTATTAAATCAGAGAACTATGTGAACTACCTAAATAAAACATAATCGCCCCCATCACATTCCAAAATACTCTCAAAGTATCATAAACTACCCAAAAACTCTTTCGACTGCACCACACGCGTCGCGACTCTCCCCCCACGCACTTTGACTAAACCACACGCAGCCTCTGCACTATACCGCACGAGTCAGTCGAATATCGCTCAGCTGCACTCGGCTCAGCGTGGGGAGCAAAGACGAGAGAGAGAGAGAGAGAGAGAGAGAGAGAGAGCTGCGAGCTTTCCCGCAACCGCAGCAAAGTTTCAGCCTCTCTGAAAGCATTCCTCGATTTCAGCTGAATGTGCATCACGTATGCGCGCACGCGCACGCGGCCGCGTAGTCGCACCGAATAATGCGCTAATTAGCCGAAACGCGCGCAGCGACGCTCCGTTTTTAGCGGATTATTAACGGCGCGCGGATTTTTGCTTTATTTTTTGCCGAGAGCGGGTCGATGGATTTGCTGAATGGGCGCGAAGCCATTGTTATGCGTGCACACGGCGGATGCGAGAGCGCGCGGAAGCGCAGTGTATACCGAAATCTCGATGGATAAATAGCCGGTCTGTCGATATGAACGGGAATTATAATGAGAATCGTATTATGTGGATGAGACGGTGCGTGTGCGCGCACGTGTGTGTGTGTATTAATTTTTTTTTGTCGGGATTGAGTTGATTGGAATTGGGCGTGAATTCACTGTTGTTGTTGTCGTATTTGATATGACACAGGGATGTATAATGGAATTTGGTTTTTTGTGCCTCGTTTTGGGGGTAGCATTGTAAATAGTAGAAGACTTCGATTAATGTTTTAAGTTATTTGGACAGTATGAATCATCGATTTTATTAATTATATACCATTAATTAGTAAATTTTGGTCTTAGTTTGGTATAATGTTTAATTGAGTTTCTATTCGATTTAATTTAATGGAGTAAATTTTAATTAGTTCTGTTGAATGCATCGTAAAAGAGTTGGTATCTTCTACGTGAAATGATTCTGTACGAAAAGACCACGTGTTGTTAAAATGTTGTAAATATATAAATACTTAAATGTATGTTTGCACCGATTTTGCTATCATATAAAATATTTAAGTAGCTTTATTTTAGTATTTTTAAATTTCTTTGTAACATTTATATATGATTTTTTAAAATATCTTACTGCTGAATGTGGATGTTTTTAATTTTATTATACGTAAAAGTTGCAAAATAATAAATGAATTTTAAAATGGATTTTTGTCGACATATCTGTCACGTGTGGCTACAGTTAAATTAAACAAGTAAAGTTTGCCATGAGGATTACAAGTAATATATATCATTGAAAATATAATTTGTATTATTGTTCTTTAAATTATTTTAAAAAGAATCGAATCTCTTGAAATGATTTTGTATTATATTTCAGTATTGAATATTTTATACAATCAATCGTAATATTTCCACTAAAAAATTTTATTCTTTTTTGCTAAAATTTTTTATTTCTACTAAAAATAAAAAAAACTTTGTTGAAACAGATCCTTCATACCGAAATAATGTACTTTTTTCGATTTTAATTGATAATTATGTAATTATCTTAGAAATGATAACGACAACCGTCGATTATTCAATAATCACTCTAAAATTAATCGCTAGGTACATCTAATATCAGGATACATCTAATGCTTTAGCCAATTATAAACTAAAAGTAATGAGTTTTTATATTTTAATCCATTAATTCCGCGCTTAACAAACTGAAAACTGTATCTCTATTTCCGAATAATCACCTTTTTAACAATTTTGATCGTCAGCTATAAAACGTGCCATTCAGACTCTATCACTCGTTCACATATATGTCTCCTAGCAAAGCTGCGTTTTAGCTGTTGATCGAATTTCCAAACGCATAGGTCATTGATTCGTATTTTCACGTCAATCGAAATCAAATATGTATATATATATATATATCCAGCACTACAGCATCAAACGGATTGTTAATCCTATCCCGAATCGGAGCAGATTTTAAACACTGTTAAAAGTCATTATTTTAGGAAAATACTAAAATTAAAAAAAAAGTTCGCTTATGCTTTTATTGTCTTTTTAAATTTTTATAAGTTTAAATATTTTATTTACCCCTTTCAATCACCATGTCTCTTCCAAAGTGTATTATCATTTTTATTCACAAAATTTGTTTTAAATTTAATTTTTTAGCTTTTAATCGTGATTGTTTGTCTAATTTTATGTAAAAAATAAGCTACTAAAAGATTTTGCTTATTTCATTTTTAGTTCTTTATAAAAATATTTGTCAGGATAATTATGTATATATAAATTGGTGTCTAAATACGATAATTAGAAGAACTAAAATATCATGTTTGCTTGAAACAGCTGAATAAATTTTTCATTTAAGCATCCGAAAATTGTGTTTAGTATACGGACTCTTATCAAGCGTTAAAACCGTTATTAAACCGAACGTTGCGCTTACATTATTTTCTAAACATGTACTTCCTGCTTCAAAGTAAATAAACTTTTGCTTAAAAGTAAAATTATAGTACAATGTTATACCACGAAATCAACATTTCACGTATTCCAAAAGAATTCAAAGTCGCATTATTATCTCAGTTTCCGTCAGAACCCTCACCATTTTGACGTGCAAGGTCCGTCCCTCTAACATACAAATTGCACGCTAGTCGACCAAAACCACATGCTGAACGCGCGTATAATCTATTTACCCGCGACTTGCGGGGAATCAGAGGAACATGGATGGATAAACCATATACGTAACCCATCTCTATCTCTCTCTCACTTTCCATCCCTATACGCCAACTATTCGCTGTAAGCACGACAGATATTGTACCCGAAAATAGCGCAAACTTACGACCAAGTGACGCGAACATGGAAGTCCAAAATACACAGGCTGTAGTTATGCACATTCGATGAAACGAATTTATTATAACTTTCTGACAATCTGTGTGATCTCAAATGTTTCTCTTGAATTGTCATATTTATTTATTATTAAAAAAAATTATAAGGATATACTCAGATTCATTAGTAATTGAAAACATATTATATTCACTGAATGTCCATAAGAGCCTGTGTATATTGTACTTCCCAGATCACTTCACTCGACCGTAAGATGGCACTATTCATGAAAATAAGATAACATATACTATACCACATGCTGACAGCGAATTAGCATGCAGAGCGCTGATGAGATATCGCGCGGCTCTACTGGCAATATTCAACTATGCGTTCGCGCTCGTTTATATAGTTTCCGCGCGGCCCTTCCCGCACATTCTACGGTACTTTCGCCGTGCACGCGCGGGGATAATATACGCGCAGTGTGCCGCAGCACTTGCACCGTCGAACTTTTCGAGCCGGCGGTGCAATTCCTCTGTGGCGGTGTTGCTCTCTGTCGACGTGTGTCATATGTCAGCGCTCTTTGTTTTTTTTTTTTGGTCCTTCCACTCTGCGCTTTTCTTTTTGTCGCGACGTGCAGAGGGCTTTTGCCGCACTGTGCACGGGATACTGTATTTTTCCGCGGTGATGTTTGACGCGTCGTATTCTGAAAAGGGAATTTTCGGGCTATTACTTACAATTTTGAGGTTAAAGATTTTTCTAGTAAATACTGATATTTGAGCTATATAAAGAGATGGTAACATGCTAATGTAAGAGTGTATAATAGTTAGGTATCATGGATTTAAATATAACTATATTTTAACATTTTTAAGATTATCATACACTTTTGCCCCTAATACAAATCCGAATTCAGTATTGATAAATCGAAAACATCTGATTCAATATTATTGCGGAATAATTTTTGGAAGAAATATGAAATTAAGGTGTGCCATTTTGAATCCTCCATTTTCATTTTACAAATTTTGAGTTAAGATTCGTTTTCAGCGACCTCAAATATTGACTGTTTACATTGAATCGTATTCTAATTTGAGTATTTTAAAACCAAATTCGAATTATACGGATCTAAAAACCCTAGTATGCAAATAGTTTATTGAAACCTAACAAACTTTTACTTTTAACAATTTTATACACTTTCAGTGTATAAGTTCTAAACTAGCTTCAGGTCCAAAATACAATCATTTCCTCCAATTCTAATTTCGCCGTTTAAAATTTCACGACTCTTTCGTCTGACGATATCGCGACGACGCGTTAAAAATTTCACCGTTGTAACATTTTGTCCCGCGCGCCGTCTCGTAAAATCCCACTGCGCTTACGCGAGTTGCAGGTGACGCCGACACTTTTCCGACGAAATCCCGCAACTGCACATAGAAACAGACAGACAGTCGAATCCGATGGTATGCGTATACAAACGCATACCCGTGCCTATGTATACACGCATAAACGAGCGAGACACTCGCGCTCGCGCATTTGTATACACACGCGCGTCTATGTATATTTATGAACGCGAGCGAGCGAGAAGCTACATAAGGATCGCGGCCGCGTCTGTTTGCTTTTGGATGGGGATGGATCCTCTATCTGCCGCCTGTCTCTCTGTTTCCAGATTCGGCGCGTACGCGCGGACGACTTTTATTGCGACTGTGCGCGGAGGAAAATAGTTTGCATATACGCGTTCTGTCGGGACGCGCGCGCGCGCGATAAAAATGTAAATGCGCGTAGGCGGTGTGACGAGAGAGAGAGAGAGATAGAGAGAGACACACAGTCCTGATCTTTTTAAGAATTTGAAGCTTGACGGGGTTGGGTATATAGGTGGCATAGTCGCGGAATTTTTTATGGCCGGCTAAAAGCTGCGGTTAAGGGTATTCCGATCCAGCGTGAATTTTGCGGTCGGAGAAATTTTCGTTCGGGGGGATGAGGATGGAGATCGACGTATTCGAGTGACGAAATTCGGGATGTAAATTTCACTTTATGGGAGTGAATTGCGCGGTGTCATGGTTAAAATGCTTATTGTTGAAAAAAGTTATATAGATGAAAGATAGTTCATTATCGGAATTTTAGGGGACATTATCGTTTTTTACAAAAATGTCTAAATTTTTTACAAAAATATTTGTTAGTAATTTTTGTTAAGTAGAATCCAGTTTGGAAAATTTAAAAAATATAATTATAATTTATCTTGATCTAAAAAATAGATTTACCTAAAAATATAATGTATCTTTATACGTCAGGAATAAAAGTGAAGCTCGGATTTTTATATCTAAGTTTATAATTAAAATAATCATTTGCATAATTTAGAAATCTAGGAAATGTCATACAAATATTGTGAGTCAAATATTTGAAGGGTAGTAGTAATGATAAAGCGCCAAAGAATTTAAAGCATTCGAAAAAGAAAACGATACTTCAAATGCAAAGTTCATATGCGTATACGATATAAAATGTTTTGCATAATTTTCTGCTACAATTCGTAAAATGCGACATACAATCGAAGAAAATATGCAGGACTGAAAAAGATAAAAATAGTCCGACGGCATTTGCATTTAGACTTGTCAACATGGTACGTTTGTGCAAGTATTCCAGGAAAGCTCAACATAACTTGACTCGATTACGCCATACTAGTATAAAGAATCATACACAATAAAATAAAAATATTTTGTGATGCTCTCTATTTTCTTAGTAAGTGGATATTAATACGAGCAATTTCCGGAAAATTTTAACTTTTTTGACTATTATCCGGCTTCCCGACTCAAAATCTTTGCTTCAAGCCAAACATTGAAAGTTTAATTCGAAAATTCTACAAAAAAAAGATTTACATTAAGCCATTTTTATATAACTAATAAAAATGGCATAATTCCAGCGCATTTTTTAGAAATCTCGAAGAAAGACTTTAAAGCATTCTTATTGAAATATTAAAATTTATTTCTCGACTAAAAACGAAGCTTTTAAGTCCAACTAGAGTTATGTCCTCTATAAAAAGCCGAATACATAATAGCTTTCAGAAAATTCCAGTATCAGTATCAGTACGCAAAAAGTTCAAAGTTCCAGAAGATTTCTCATTGTACATGCGTACCTACATATACTCATTTAGAAACACAAGCTCTTTATTAAACAATTCATAAGAATGGAATTACAAACGCACTTCTTTCCATCCAAAATTAAATGCCACAGCTGCTTAGAATCACTTTTTATAAATCCCTACCGTCCACAAAGTTCTACGTCTAACAAAACTTTTAAGTGCCAAACATATATCTTCCAGTACAGCCTCCCTCCAAGATAATTAAAAAGTGAAAACTTCCAGCGCACCCTAGAAAAGAAAAGGCCGATATTACAACGAAACAATCCGCCGTCGTATTACTTACATCCGTCACAATGTGTATAAAGCTTCGCTCATCCAGCCGCAGTGTTTCTCGCGAAAGTGACACAGCGGAGTGACGTCTCTCTCTCTCTCTCCCCTCTACGAAATAAGAAAAGCCATAATCGCGCTCGCTCGCAGTAGACGTCGATCTCCAGCTCCATTCTACGCTCGCTCTTCTTTTTCTTCTTACCGAGCGGAGGCTCGTCACGTCCGCTCCGTATCTTCCTCATTATTGGCAACCTGTGGGCGCCCCCGCTTCTGCATTCCGATGCTGTGGCAGCGGTGGTATAAACCCCTTGCAAAGAGAGAGGGGGGGGGGCTCCTGCATTAGTCACATATAGCGGCAGGGATGAACGCTCGGATGTCTCGCAACATTTTAGCTTTTGACATGCGAGATGGAGGCACGACGAGGTCAATTGAATTTTTGACGAGCTTTGAAGCGCACGTGAGTTCTCTATGCTTTCGTTATTTAGGGGGTTAATGAGATTCTTATTGGGGTAATTGAAATAGGAGATCAATAGTTTTGAAGATGAAAAAGGATATTAGAAATATATATTTTGAAAATATAATACAGTTATATATGGATACTAATTTTAGAATGTTAATCATTTTTGTTGGTTATTGCGTATAACTCAAATCTTTTTTCCATTTTGCATTACAATATATGTAATACAATATATTATAGCATTTTTAATCTACAATAGACTCACAATATATTGCTGCTTAATATAGATCATTTTCCATAGAAAATTAAAAGTGACTTTGTGCTAGATAACATTTTTTATAACCTTAATAATATTAAGTAATATTAAAATTACAATAAAGTTATCTAGCAGGGACACAGTTTTGAATTTTCTTGAAAATCATCCATATCAATCGGCCGTATATTGAGAGTCCACTGCAGAACATTTTAGATTTTCTGAAAAATATTAATACTTTCTTTTAGAACCTCCTAAATAATGGAAGTTTCTATTAGAGAATTGAAAATTGCTATACTTTTTGTAGGAAACTTCTAAAAAGAACTAGTATTTTTAACAGCCGTTGTAAAAAGCGTCGAGATATACCTCAATCTTGGTTATGTGTATAGTGTATAATTATTTTGTAGATAACTATTTTTTCTATAAAATATTCATTTATT
The DNA here is from genome assembly GCA_949152435.1 of Gastracanthus pulcherrimus. Taxonomy (NCBI): domain Eukaryota; kingdom Metazoa; phylum Arthropoda; class Insecta; order Hymenoptera; family Pteromalidae; genus Gastracanthus; species Gastracanthus pulcherrimus. The sequence goes on from OX424574.1 coordinate 30,956,892, forward strand.
TAACGTCATTATCAAAATATCGCCAGGAATGAATCAGCGGCCAAAATTGGCGTCTTTAATTTATATATTACTTTAATTGCTATATTCTATATTATTTGCTAGATTTGTAGATGTTGTTTTTTTATTATTATTGTTACAAAAATAATACATTAGCTATATTTTTATATAGATAAATAGTTTGTTACTTTCTTGAAAATTAAATTCGATACTATATAAATGGAATAATAACAGAGTGTACATTCATAAACATCGTAAAAATACAAAGTTATAAAGTACATTAACAACTTCCTCTTCTGCCCGAGAAAGTTTCTAAGTGGCCTAATGAAATCTTATAGGCAGCTTGAGCTTCATTATCAAGCATATAGAAAAGCGGATCGAAATTTCAATGCCCTCTGCGATACGTTTCTTTACTACCGTTAATTAACTCTCCGGCAGCAACTGCGCCAGTGAACTTGCCCGAACGTGCTTTGCATTTTCGCCAGTATCATATACATATAAAGAATGTAAACGTATAAGTTCGATTAAGTATTTTTTATCACAGTTCCAAATATAGAATGCCATTTCTCGGTTCCTCATGAGACACTAAAATGTGTAAACAAGACGCTTATTTAAAAAAACACAATACTAAAAATGAAAGCTTTAAAAACATAGTATTTAGTATTCTGTCAGAATCTGACATGTAATTCCTACGTATGGAAAAATTAAGTAAAACTATAGAGTCCTACTGGAACCCGGCAAGACATAGGGATATTTCAGCACGGGTTTGTATTTTCAACACGTATATTTTTTAAAAGTTCCTTGAACGTAACTCAAGTTATAGTACAATCACTCTCTGTTTTTAAAAATAAAATGTAAAAAATTTCTAGTCCAAATTCCAAATAAATGATATTTAAAAGGTTAATAAATAAAAATGATATTAATATACAATTATAAATTTATATAGTTTCTATTTTTTAAAAATAAGTTAATACATAGAACACATATTTTTATGTCAACTTATATATCACTTATAAGATCACTTATTAATTAAACATAGTCATTATTATACATTCAAACGCGCAGAATTCCAAAACTTATACGATTCTTAAAGCCGACCCCAAACAGTCACACAAACCCCATCCATATCACATGCCCACATCGCCTTTAAAAAGGCAATCGAAGTCACTTACTTCACGCGCATTTCAGTCGCTCCGAATTATAAATCATCAAATGGTAATTAACGATCTCCATTTATTACGGACCCAACACTGTTCAATTACCAGACCTCTCTCTCTCTCTCTCTCTCTCTCTCCTCACGTAGGAATTATATACGTCGCTCGACGAGTCAGGCAGCCCAGCGCGGGTCGATCCGCGCACTAAAACCGTGCGCCTCCTCCGCCGCCAACGCGCCAGATAAATTATATCCGCGACCTAGGAATCCTTACAGAATTTTAGCATTCACGGCGCGCCAAAGTGTCTATTCGTGCTATTTTTGCTCGACGCGCGCGCGCCATCGCGATTAATTTTATTATCGCTCGGAGGTAAGAGAGGCCTGCTAAACGGTTGTGCCGCGCGTTAGTATGGTTTTTCTTTCTTTATTGCGAGCGCGCGGGGGTGCGAGAAACGATTATCGCTTTTTACTCGCGGAAGTTCGTTCGTTCCGTTAATTGAATTTCTTGTTAATCCCTTTTCGTGCGATTTTTCAAGCGGCTTGGGGCAGGTTTGTGATTTTTAGAAGATTTTCTAAGTGGAAGCTTTGGAGAATGGGGTGGGAATGTGTGTTGGGTGGATTTTAACTAATGAATTTTTTGTAATTTATATGTTCTGGTTTTACTGCTCGGTGTAAAATTTTTAATTTAGTTGAACTTTGTGATTGAAGGAACAATTTCAAATAAACACAAAGTTGAAAAACAATTGGTAAATTTTGAAATTAACCTTCTCCCTGAATTTAGAATCATGTTTGATAATGATAAATTATTACTGTTGTATAGTTTAAACTGTACGTATAAACTATATTATTCAAAGATTTAAGTTTCAATGTGCAAAAGTTTTGGTATCATATTTTAATTAAAGAATACTTCTTAGATTTTATATATATATAATGAAATAAGTTACGAAATTCTTGTTATCAACTGTAAATGAATCCTTGCATAAAAAAGTGATTGTCTTTATATAACGCTACAACTGAATGTCGCAGAAATTACGTAATGCTAAACATGTATTACGCAAAAAAGAAAAATGCGAGACGTTAAAATGCATAATTGGGAAATTCCGAACTATCTTAGTATTTAGCAGTCAAAATAGTTTTTCAGTTGTGTCAAATTACTTTTTCTACCCATAAATAAACTTAACTTTTAAATGTCTTATTAATTAGGTTTATTTATCTCATACTCGCATGGGTTTTCACCTTTTATAGCTGTATTACTTTGAACAACATCCAATTATTTATTTTCATTAAAACTTAGGCTTCCCGAGCTACCCCTACTTGAAATTCAAACTTAAAATAAAAAAATATATTTACAAAAATTGAACTACTTTATATCCCTAAATATCCAATTACTCTGCTTCTGCATACAGAATTTCATAAAAACAACCGCAAATTCCACAACGCTTCGTTAACCGCGCAGACCAAACACATTAACGCGCAATGCGCAATAATGCACCGCTCCACCCAAAGCATAAAGCCACCATAGATCCAGCCAACAGAAAAATAATAACGCAATAATCGATCGTTTTCCAGAAAAAAGTGGTTTCTTCTCTTCGCTCGCGCACAAAAGACTATTCATCAAAAAGCACGGCATTGTGCTAGAAATCCGTGAATTCTAAAACAAATCGATGCCAGCAGAGCCGGGCCAACGACTCGAGAGAGTGATTCAGTTAATCGGTTAACCCGGCTTCTGGCGGCCATTAATACCCTCGCCAGCGAGTCGGCCATAAATTATATACACGAGACGGGTCACGCCTACACACCTACTGCGCGTTATGTGTAGCTTAAAATGATCGTAGCGAAATTTGACTGTATTAGGAATATTCTTAAATTATTACTGTCTGCTTATAACTACGTTACACGGGTAGGGTTAACATTTGAAAAGACTGTAATGACGCTGAGATGAGATATCTATCTTTAAAATTACGATATCTAAACTTGGTACCTAATATTATCAGCGTATCGTTGTACAGTTGTACAGTTCTATTTTAAAGTTTATAGATTGTGCTTCAATTTCGAATACCTTTTGAAATTTTACATTATTTATATATGTGATATAGTTGTTACTGACAGAAATAATGATAATTATTGTAAAGTAAAATTGACGGCGAATATAATAATGTGAAATTGATAATAAATAAATACGCAGTGCTGAAATGATGCAATGTATTAACTACAGCGTTATGAAAGAAAGAGAACCAAATGAAATCGGCTACGCGTAAAGGTCGTAAAAAAAAGGGCCAGCGTTGGCGCTCTCGACAACAACAAGGAGTGCATTTTAGACTCTCGTGTGGTTCACATCGTGTGACTATTAGGGAAATAATTGGCTTTTTAGCGTAAATGCGTCACAGGAATATATCGGCTAGGCATTTGAATAAATATAATTTTGAAAGTTTAAACTGTTATTGAATTATTAATTTCTCCTCTCGTGAATCCGGCTTTGTGCCGTAACAATACTACAATATAGTAAAATACTACAATATAGAAAAATACTACAATATAGTAAAATACTACAATATAGTAAAATACTACAATATAGTAAAATACTACAATATAGTAAAATACTACAATATAGTAAAATACTACAATATAGTAAAACATCATCACTATTGATTTAGAATACAATTAAATTTTAAAATGGTTTGTAACGCTACATCTACCTGAAAGCGATGGTGGTATACGAATCTGAGCTGCTGCTGCTGCTGCCGTTTCGGCTCTTTTCAGCCGCTGGACCCTTTTCTGCCGCTGACCTCTTCCACGATATTCGCGTTTTGCCGAATGGAGGGTATTCTATGCTAAATTGTACGGTCGAAAATTATTATGAAGCACCGAGGTGTGAAAGCCGGCAGATCCTTTTATACGGTCGTATTGTTTAACAGGCCGTGCAGACTGAATAATTTCGTTTGATTATATATAGAGAAATACTTGGATCTAAACAAATGTAAAGTTTGAGGTAGATTTTTTAAGGCTTTTGTTTAATATTTTAAAATGAAATAAAGAAAAGGTTTTATTTAATTTGATCCATGTTTTATGAATATAATAAATGTTTGTAAATGATATGAGAAAAAGATGAATATTTACAGTTTGCATATAACTTATAATTTATGTTTAGACGGATTATATGATTTAAAAATAAAAATAAATAGTTTATACGATTAAAAGTTTAAAAAATATTTTTACATAAAAGTAGTATATTTACTAATTCGTGTAGTTAAAAGAGGTTTTCGAGCTCAGTTTTTTAATATAAATTTAATTACATTTTCAATTTAGCTTGTCATACATCAGCATAATTTTAATGTATGTTTCAAAAAACATCATTTTCAATTTAGCTTGTCATACATCAGCATGATTTTAATGTATGTTTCAAAAAACATTAATTTTAGTTTGTCAATTAATTATGATTTTGAATTGAAGTAATTTACTTTTATTTATTGGTAAAGCATAATTTTACATAACTTTATTCTTGTATATATCCCTTTACGACGGGTTAGTTGGACTCTTTGAAAAAGTGGATAAACATACGATTTTTTTCTAATTTAGCCAAAAAAAAAAGTTTTCAAGTGTGGAAGAAGCCGCAATTAAAAATAATTAAAAGATATAAAACGAGACGTCGCTCTGAACTTCCATAGAGCGAACACTTTACTCTTGAGCATTAGAGCCGCTCAGTACCTTCTCATAAAAAGTGACATTTTAGTCTTATTAAATGTAGAGTTAAAACTTTTAGCGCACGCTAGCTTAAATTTTCACATTGAAAATTAGGTAAACTACGTTTTCATCTGGTTAAAAAAGAAAATAGTAGCCCAGTGTTCAGTATTAAAATACACATGATGTATTTGAATTTATTTACATACTTTGTATTGCTCTTATAGAAATTTTTCTTTTTAAATTTAATAGAAAAAAATTATTTCTATAAATTTAAACAAAAATATCAATGGTCTTGAAGACAGCTTTTCAATTATTTTTTTTCTCTTGAAGCTGTATATAATAGCTTGCCATTATCATCACCTACAATGAATCGTAAGAATGGCAAAAAAATATCTTATCTTGGCCGAAAAAGACGACCCAAGCCAAGTTGCTTCCGTACGGTACTGCGCAGCCCGATTATCTACGTGGAGTTCGAAAGAAACAATAGGACATTGAGTTTCAGGACTATTCACTCTCTTAGCCTTTCCCGCTTATTCTGTGTCTATCTGTCTTTATCTTTCAAATATTCTTAACTTACCCTTGCATTTAACCTTTTCCAGCGTCTTTTTTCTTCTTTTGTTCACTGTTTCATTGTCTCTTTTTTGCTTCGTTTTGAACTCCTCAGTATTCCATCTGCACTTTCTTTATTTTCTTATTTTGTTCTCATTCTGATACATCTCATGGGCATTATTTGTGGAACAAATAGAAATTTTTAACACTATTATACAATAGCTACTGAAATATTATTATATTAAGACTTTTATGAGAGATAATATAAATTACCAACTAGTCAAATACAAATCGATCCAACTGTTAGTTAAAGAGCATACCATTTTATATATAGAAATTGATCAGATTAATAAAAGGAAAAACCCTTTTTTTCTAGTATTCAGTTAAAATACTTTTATATATACTCAAATAAAAAATATTGAATCTCAATGATGAATTAACAAACAGATTTGTAAAAAATATCTTCCATTTAAAAACTTAATTATATTCACTACCATTAATCTTTAGATAACATTAATAACAAAACAAATACACTTCGTTTTATAATCGTATAATCACTGTTAACAATTTTTTGTTAAATATTGTTTAATTAAAAGGAACTAAAGTTTTTTCAAGCACTTTACTGATAATTTAAGTAGATAGTAACTGAAATTTCAATTACTTAAATTCATAAGTAAATTGAACTAATTATACTTGAATTACAGGTATATTTAAAAGGGTTTCTAAATATAAATATTTGAAAAAATCTTAATGAGTGCATATTTAAAAAAAACAGCTTAATGTTCAAGTTTATGTTTAATCATATTATATTATTAATTATATTATATTATGCACATAAGAAGGAAATTTAAACATCATCAGTGACTTCCAAAATTCACAGTTACCGTAGGATATTTTTTCAAATTTTCAATATTTTCACCTAAAAAAAATTACATACTTTGTATATATATTCATGTCTATGACCAAAAAAACCTAAAGTTTTTTGTGTTCGATCCAAGAAAAACATTTTTTTTCAATTTCTTTTTGGTTAGAAATTTAATAAAAATAATGATTTTGCAACTTAAAATATTTATTTTCTTGCATGAAACTCAAAAAACTTTAGGTTTTATAGGTCATAAATATAAATTCATATACAAAGAATAAAAACAATTTTTTTAGGTCAAAAGATTAAAAATTTGTAAAAATATCCTACGGTAACTGTGAAAATGTCAATTTTGGTAGTCACCGATGAAAACGGCCGGTAGCAATGAGTTAGGTTGTACATAATATTAAGCATACATTTGAAAATTTAAGCTGTTGTTAGAAAATATATACACTAAGTTATTTTTGACCACAAAATTTTTCCCAATTTATTGTAGAAAACCGATTTGCCGTGAAATGCATTAAAACATGACTAAAGAAGATTAAAAGGTCTCACAAAGTCAACCTTGTGAAATAACTTCTATTAGTACTGCTGTCTAAAGTTGTCTATTGCGATTCTGACGATATCGGCGTAGTACTATACCGATCACGATTCAAACCACTAGCAAAATTGCAATTGGTCAGAATCTGTTTCCTATTCATATGTACACTACTACACTACCCCTACTACTATATTTGAAGGTAAACTTTAGCGATTGAAGGGTACCTACCCGTGAATAAAGTATGTCCCGCATCTATTTCGGTGAAGTTACTTCTCATGTACTCTCCTATCGATTGATTCTTTTTCAGTTTCTAAAAACATAAATATCATTTGCATAACGTATCTTAAATTTAAAAACTTGTAACTAAATTCTTAGTTACATTTCTTATATAATAAGTTTTTTGCAAGCATGCTACTGAAAATTTACTCATACTGCGATTGATACTTTAAGCAGATGAGTAACTAAATTAGTAATGAATTAATGAGTATTCAGACAAGTTTCATGCAAGTTTTTGTCTCGAAATAATGCATTTTAATGTAAGTTATGCATGGATCATTCAAAATCATATGAAACAAGTCCCTTTTACAATTAGTTAACTATTGCTAAAATTTCAACATTAGTGATATAAATGAGTAAAATGTGATAATTAATAACGGAATTTACAAACTGTTTCAAAATATTGATTGACGTTTACTACAAATTTCGATAATGGACTTTTTTCCTTACGAATCTGAACGCCTCGGGTAATTAAATTTGTGAATTACCGAACCCGAGCTTTCATTCACAAACCTAAATTCCATTCAAGAAACTTTAAACACCGGCATACCTTCATAAATATTCAAACGAACCCCCGGGAGCTAATAACAATCGCCCCCGCGACCAAAACAATATCATTCCCGCGCTCCACGTCGCACACTCTTCCACTTCTCCACTTCCGCCCACTACAGCACTTTTCCCACTTTACTTTTTTGCCTCCTCCGCGCTTCTACCCCATCAGCATGATCTCTCTTTTTTTTTCCTGGCCGCACTTCACTGCCGCACGCGCGCCGCTGCGCATCTGCATTTCCACCCTTGCAGCACGTGCAGCGTCGCGTGGCGGTTAGCTGCACGAGCTATTATCGTCCACATCGTTGGTGGGGGCTAACAATGATAAATGCCAGAAAGTCCGGGGGGAGGAAGCGGGGGCGGCCGCGCGCAATTAAACTGTCCGCGCGCGATGCTGCTGCGTCGGCTTCGCGAGGGACGGAACTTACGAGGGCCATTTTTCCTGCCTCCTCCATCCCTCCCCCTGCTGTCTCCCCAGCTTCTTTTGCCTCGTCTTGTTCGCTTCTTTTCTTTTTCGTCTCTCGCGAGCTTTTTTTCTCCTTTGGCGCGCGGTTGTCTTGAGGATGTGGTGCTGCGCTGCTTGCAGAGGGCCGAGCTGCGCCGTATATAATTGCCGTGAAAATGAGCGCGGCCGAGGCTGAATGAAATATATATATTAGTGTGTACGGTGTCTTGTAGTTCTACTGCAGTTTTGTCTCTCTGGCTTTCGCGGCCATCTCTTGCAATTATACGGTAGATGAATGTTTAAGGAGATGAGTAAATATGTGTTTGTGGATGTGGACGTGGATGGGTATGAATGTATTTTTATGCGAGTGATTTTGCTCGTAGATTTGTACGGAAAATATTAGGATGTAAGTCAGGTAATAAATCTGCACCTTCTTTGATATAGTATATCTTCTGAAGTAGTTATCTGCAGATTTAGATATTTACCGACTATTCAATTGCCTGATTCTATTACCTGGCTTAATAAATGATTGTCATCTAATGTATCTCCTGATTCAGACGTTTACCGTCTATTTGATAATTCGATCCGATTTATACCTGACTTCAATCCATTGTCACCAAGTTTATCGCTTGATTTTGTCGTCTGTATCATCACCTACTGTAATTACCTGTTTATCACCTATTTATGTCAATTGACAAAGTTACCTAATGCAATCACCTGTTTATCACCTAATCTATCACCTGATTTAACACCTATACATTTTGTTTTATAACAATATGGGACTTCGGATATCATATCTTTGACGTTTTGTTTGTCAAAAATGTAATCATATCTAGGTAATTGAATCCACTGATAAAACAGGAAAAATATAATGTCGGGTAATTCATCGTCTTATTATTGACTTGATTCATTACGTAATTCTTTTCGTAGGGTATGGTACCCGCGCTTACTTGCAGTAAGCAACTAGTATGCACCCGAGCATTCGTTGCGCACAATGCGAGGCACTTATTATTTGCGTCGCCGTACACATAGTTACCCGAGCTGTACAGTTCTGCTCCCTCCAAGTGGGACGACAGTGTCGTCGTCGTCGGGCGATGTGCTCCAGGTGATACGCACGAGAATCGCAGATGGAAAAAAAACACAAAAGGACTTATTCCTCCTTGTTCGTTTTTTTTTCTCGCGTGCCCGCGCGCGAGTTGGAGTGGCGCATTCAATTTCGCCCGGAAGTCCCGCGAGGAAAGCCTCCGTTCAAGTGGAAGATGAGAGTTTCGCTTCTTCGTCACTCCTTTCAAAAACTTTATTCACGGCTGCCGAGCCGGGTGAATGTATTTTTGTACCATTTGAATGAATAATGAGTGATAATTTTAATTGGTTTACGGTCAATGCGGGCTTTTATGGATTCTTTTGGTACGCTGGATGAGTGAATTTCGAAAAGAACATTTTGGAAATGTTGCTAATTAAATTGAGCTTTATTTCCTTGTTAGCAGCGCTAATGAGCTGTTGTGGCTGTTTATATTTTGAATGAAAAGGTACAATTCCGTTAAAAAGCGTATTTTGAACGTTTGTTAACGAATGAGTTTATTCAAGTAGTATTTTCTGCTGAATTCATAATATGATTTTCAGTCTGTTCAATATACTGCTGAATTTATTTAACCTACTAAATACGTGAATTATATGTTGGACCATACGGTTTTAGTATTTTTCCAAATTAAGTATGGTAAAAAACCGAACCAAAAGTCTTTAATGGTCTAAAAGGATAGTTTAATAACTTTAATCTTTAAAAATTTACTATATGGAATATCACAAAATTATAAAATCATATTAAGTCATAATTAAATACATGATACAAATATTATTATCGTAATATACTATGATACAGTTTTCACAATGAATATATCTCATAAATTCAAGTTGATCACAATAATAAAAGTAGTACGTTGATTTATAATTAATATTATTCTTAAAAATTCATGTGTAGAGTAGAATGGTATATAATGGGTAATCTTAACTTTTTATCGAACAGAATAATTGAAGCTATAATCACATTTGTAATTAATGGCAAAATTTCAGCCAGATATCGGCGTTGCAACAGTATCACAAAACAACAGAGATGGAAAATAAAATAAGTGCTTTTCACCGTCCAACACTTTTTTTGTAACTAAGAACTTAAATTTGATGTAAAAAGAAAGTAATAACGTTTTATAAATGCATTAGACTTTTCAAACAATAGTTTTACACTTACGTTTATATTCTACGGACAAAAATAATGAATGCAATGTAACATTACTATGAATACATTATAGCACTACCCAATGTAGACCACGTTGATGGTACACAATGAATAAACATAAAAATATACAAATAGTACAATTCTATAAAAATGATTCAGTTGATATATAGTAAAAAATATACACTTTTCCATTACCAGTAATTTTCAACTACACGCACGTTAATCAAACCACTTCCAAAGAAGATCCATAACCTTATTCCCCAGCTCATGTACACTCTAAACCCTCCCAAAAATATCACCCTACACCCCCAATAATTACAATTCCACTCATCATTGTTATACCCACAGTGTTTTACGACCCCCCGTCCTCCTGACCCTGAAAAGAATTCGCAGGGGGCAATTTTGGCAATGCATTCGTCGGGCGGCCCTTGAATGTCCGCGTAATGAGCGAGAGCCGCGCGAGCCGCCGCGAGCCATTTGGCCCGCGTATACATATGACGCGCGACGTGCGCCGGTTACAAACGACGCGCGATTTGTCATTTCGGACGTGCAGCCGGCCGCGTAACGAAGGTCGATATTGATTGCACATGGCCCGCGGCGGCGCGGCCGCTGCTGCCACCGCCGCCGTCCCGTTATTGCCGGGCACCGCGATGTTCCTTGACCGATCCTCGCGCGCATCAGCGCCGTGTGCACGGTGTTGGTTGTGGGGTGGCTGCTGTCTGGATTCGGTAATGAGCTAATTTGCGAAGTATCGATTTGAGAGGGCGATCGATGAAGGTGATTTTTGTTGCGCTGGCGATTGGAAATTCAAATTTGAATGAACGGTAAATATTTACTTGTAATTAAATGTACGTAAGTATAACTCTTTTATTGTACGAACGTTCTAGAATTACGCGAGTTTTTGACAAAACTTCTTGCACGGGAATGAAAAGTAAATAAATAGCGTAAAAATTTAATTTATTGATAATATAAATATCAATAACGAAGGAATGTGCGAAAACACGGATAATGCCACTATTAGCGAAAGTTCGAAAGAGTTATTTAACATTGAAACCAAAAATTTACGTCAAAGCGTGAATATCGAAATTTTCGACTTTAAAAGCTTTTAAATTGTTCGTAACCTGAATTTCATGTAATAATTTGTATGAAAGTTCACAAATATAGTTTTGACTCTTTTTACACTTTAGGATCTCTCAATTAATAAAAAAGTGATATCGTCAATAAAAGTACCAGCATATTTAACATGTATAACTGTATGTAAATACTACCTTTGTTGAGGGCTAGATTCTGAGAATCGGAATTCTTATATAATTCAGTGGAATTTTTGTTTAAAAAAATCATGCATGTGGACTTATCACCGACATATTCTATGTAGAAGAGTAAGAAATTAAGTAAACATAGAATCAGTGCTATGGTCACATAAAAAATAGTAATTCACACAAGAAAAATACTAATTCTTGTCAGGCACTTTCGATGAAAACAGGCAATTTTAAAATTCTCTGATAAAAACTATCGATTTCTCAGAGTTTCTAAGAAAGTGTTAGTATTTATAAGAGTATCTAAAAAGTGCTAGTTATTTTAAAGTAGCCTTTGAAAAGAAGTAGCTGTTTTTGGGAAATCTGAAATGTGTTAGTCTTTGTGTAGAGCGTCGATATACAGTACTGCTAGATACATATAATATTTAATCTTCAGTTATAATTTAATAATAATTTGATAATTATTCTCATAAGAGAATTAATACGCTCAACTGATTGCAGACGCCTAATTTAGTATATTTGAATGTGCTTATAGATGTGGTAATGCGGGGTTCAAATAATCCCGGATCAAGAAGGATTTTGACGTCCACAAACGGATGATGCGGGATCTTCGATAATTTTCAAAACCGCAAAGGATTTGAGCTTTGCTGAATAATAAATGTATTTTTAAAGCAAACTTTATAAGCCAACGGGGTAGTTAGCTACTGGATCCCATTTACTCTTTTTTTTACAAGCACAAAAAATCAAATTGATTGAATGCTTTTGGTGTGTATATGACTCAATTGTCTAAGTTTTCTTATAATAATGTTTCTGACTGTTGTAGTATATTGATATCATTCAAAATGACATAATTATATTGTGTTAAAAATACATGGAGTGAAAATCTATGTATTTAAATTTAATACTGCTATATTTAACCAACGTTTATTTATATTAATCATTAAATGATATTTAAATCTTTTAATAATGTATAAAGTGGAGTAAAATCATTAGTAACTGTTTAATAGTTTAATTAAATTTGAATGGACTTATTACAGAGTATCTTAGGTCGAAACTCTATAATCGGAATCATACCAACGCCAAAAATTGTACGTCAAGAATAACCTGCATGATTCTATAAAGTATATACAATAGTTATAAAATAGGCCTGGTTCAAATTTAAAAAGATTCGGTTATTATTTGCAGCCGGAAAACTGTTTTGAAAATTATCCGTGGTAAGCAATGCATATGGGTCTCTATCACATTCCCTTAAATAAACCTTATCGAGAAAGCTTGCCTTATATAAAACTATAATACAGCAATATCGGAAAACTATATATCATTTTAATATACGTAAGAAACTGAAGAAAAGTAATATTAATTTATACGCCAAGAGCCTAGATATTACTAATTTTAACAAAAGTTTCTTAAAACTACTAAAATTGAATATTACTTATTTAATTCTAATTTTGCTAGGATTATTTATTCTATCAATTTATTTGTATTCATCCACGGAATAACATTTTAAATATCTATATCTAAAGAGTAATTAAATCATTCAAAAATATTTTGCAGAAGTACAGTTTTGAAAAAATGATTCTTTTTAATCTCTCCGCTTTTACCAGACTTGCGCACTGCAATAAAAATGTTTTTATAAGGCCTATTTATCAAATAGTAATCACTTTAAAATTACACGTTAAGCTCCTAAGATGTTAGCCACTTTCATAAATGATTATCACATTAAAAACGTGTTTACCATAATCATTTGCCAATTAAGTCCAACACAACAACTATCCATACCCCTTTTACCTATTTAACTCGCGCTCGACAACGTCACGGACGCTTCAGTGTCACACCCTTCAAGCTACCTACTCAACATCTTCTCCCTCCGATAATTCCAATTCATTTGAAATCAGCTAATCAGTGTTTCCAGAGCGCTGGAACGCTCTCTGGCACTTGACACACTTCCTCTTCAATGGAAAGCACAAAGAAAGACGTCCGTCCTCCTCGTGCACAAAAGGCCGATCAGATGAACACTTTCATCCAATCCCCGTGGCAAATTAATTAAAAATTAATTAAAATAGAGCTGGTCATGGCTTATACGGTATGACGTTTGTTTTCGAATATGTACTAAACTGTTCTTAGTGCGCAGGTTCCTATATAGATAAATATAACGAAGTGTAAAATACGAATTTTTAATGTTTATTATTAATATCCTACTATGATATCATACCCAATGTTACTGTATATTAGACGCTTCTGATCATTAAACATATTTTAATTGTTTAAACATGTAAAAAAAACATAAAAACAAATCAATTAAACATCTTTTCCATTCGACTCTTTCATAATCACTCTAAATTTCTTGGACTCAAATATCAATTCTACTGATCTATCAGATTCAATCCACTTTTGGACTCAAATGAGTCCAATGAAGTCGCTCGTGTCGAATTCATCCGTTAATCGGGCTCAAAATTGTCCCCTTTAAACTTCAACTCGAGTCAAAGGAATTTAGAGTAACGTTACATAATTATAAGTAGACTAACAGCAACACCCACACCCCAGAATATAAAAAAACAAATAAACAACCAATGAACAAACGAATCAACTAAACTCAATCCTCCTTCTTATCCGCTTGCAGGTGATATCCGAGTACTGCAGGACGCGGCTCCAGTACCGGCCCTTCACCCACATCGTCATGGACATGTACCGGGAAGTGATCCGCTCGGCCCAGTACGCCGCGCGCAAGCGAGCCCTCCAGCAGTCGATGCGCAGCCTACCCCACGTACCCCCGCATCCCCAACATCCCCAGCAACGTCCGCATGCCCTGCAGCTACAGCTACAGCATCCCCTGGGTCTGAACGCGGTACCGGCGCGCCAGAATCCACCACCAGCACCGTCGCAGCAACAGCAGCAGCAGCCGAGGCACCGCGTCAAAGGGGCACTGTTCAAGGCGCAGTCGAGGAATTCCCGCTCCCAGCCGAATCTGCTGAGCATGTCGGCCGTAGGCAGGGCCGAGGGTTGCCTGTACGGGGTGGCGAGGAGCAGCGCCGACGGCGGCACCAACGGCTACGGCTACGCGCTGGACGCGAGGAATCTCCATCAGCGCACCAATTCCCAGCCGGATTGCTGCACGAGCAGCAGTGCCGGCGTGCCTGAACGAGGTAGGTTGCGCGTGTTTGGGATCGTGGGGGATTTTTTTGGGGCTGGGAGGGAACGGAATCTGGAGGTTGAGTTGAACGGTAGTTTTTGAGGGAATGCATGCAGTTTAGAATATGATAACGTGATTTATTAAATGACCCGTTATTTCCCAATCGACTTTGTTCAGGTAACGATTAGTTCCTCGACTAAATAAAGGTAAATCGATAAAGCTTACTGAAATAAGGAAATTATTGAATTAAAGGGGCTTTTTAGAAGATTTAATACCTGCTCTGTCAGAATACAAGGTTAGGTTTTCAATTTTTCTTCGCCAGATACATGAATATAGCTCCTCGATATCGAGCATATATAACGAACCTTTTTTAGGCGGATTTTAATCTACAATATTTAATTATTATTACAGAATTAAGAAATGTGACTTTTGATACTGACGCAACAAGCATTAAACCTTCAGAAAATTCACTTCTGATCAATATATCTTTATTTATTCAGAGATTTATTGATTGCCTTTTTTATAACCAAGA
This sequence comes from Gastracanthus pulcherrimus, assembly GCA_949152435.1. Lineage (NCBI taxonomy): Eukaryota > Metazoa > Arthropoda > Insecta > Hymenoptera > Pteromalidae > Gastracanthus > Gastracanthus pulcherrimus. Next base: position 30,972,093 of record OX424574.1, read on the forward strand.
AATCAATTGATACCTAAATAGTTGATTGGAAAGTATGTAAAGAATTATTAGTAGAAAATCATTATAAAATAGACTAATCTTCTCAAAATTTATTTACATTATTCAGTATGTATTCGCAAGAACTCGTTCTTTCGTAGATAATCCTGTTTAAAGCCGAACGTATTATTTAGTGATGTCGAAGTGCCGTCGATACAAATTCTAATTAAATTTTCATTTACCGTAAACTTTTTTAAGTACTTTTCGTGAAATCAATCAAAAAAATGTCATACTTATTTAAATAATAAATGTTAGCAGTTGCTTTACTACTATCACAGTAAAATACATTTTGTTACCTATTTTTCCAATTAATTAAACTATAGTAAAATGAATATTAAATAATGATGAATATTCAATTTTTGAAGAATTCATGTTAGATTAAATGAATAAATTTTTAAGATGTTAATATTGATCATTGATATTCATGTATAGAATAATAAACAATGGATTTGAGAAAATTTACAACAATTACTGAAAATTAAATAAATTGATTTTTAAGTAATGAACACTTGTCATCACTAAACAATAAATATATAGGCTGAAATATCTACGAAGAAAATAGTACTTCAAAACCTACGAAAAGGTAAAAATATATCACAAGTTTATTTTATATTATAATATTTTCGACTTATAACTAACATTTATTTTTTTTTTTAATTTAAGCTGAATGTAACTTTTTAAATTAAAGATTAATAATAATATTGAGCTGTTTGGCTACATTCTCATATTACAATAAGCTAGCTATTCTAGTGCATATGAAATATCAATACACAGGGGGTTACTGTAATTGAAATTAAGTATTAATACATAATCCATTCGATGGGGCTTACCATTTCAAATTGATACGATCAACTATAACGAAGCTTCCTCTGTGTCGGAATCCCTTTGGTAAAGGATTATTTAGAGCCTCAATTCAAAACGCTAATTAGATGCATATATAAACTAATGAATTTATGAAGAACTACTTATTATTTCTGTCGATTGTTTAACACAGGGTTTTATAAACATATCATGGCAATTTATTTACTTTATGAAAAAAAAGCAATTGTAATTGTTTTAATAATAATACTATAACTGAAACATGTTAACGTCAATTTTGATTACTTTTTCCATGTGGAAATGACCAATTTTGATTTAGTGTTTGATATGTAGATACGTTTTATCAAAATTATATATTCATTTCTATATCAATACTTTATTCTACACATCAACGTTTAAAATGGAATACTGATTACAAAATAAATAAAATAGTATTGATTTCCTACAAATGCATCAGCATATTTCATACATGGATAAAATAATAAATAGATTCTTCTGGGAAGAAAAGTCTGCCTTACGTTCCTTAACTTCCAGTAATACTCATTTAAAAGTATAACGTGGCCAAGTGATTAAAGCCCTGCAAATATCTGGAATTAATCATACTGCACTTAATAATATATTTCCATACATTATCGATATACATACTTCTTTATAATGCCTCTAAATACTATATAGTTACTATAACGCTTACTATCATATATATTATTTCGAAAAAATACTATCGATAGCCCGTACAACAAATCCGCATTATAAAGCGCACCACTTAATAATTTCGTACGGGTAATGTGCTCTTAACTTCACTTTCAACAAACCCCGCCTCCTCCCCAACCCAAAATATCTCCCCATACAACTGAAAAGAACATCTCTCTTCTACGCAGGCGGCGTCATCGGCACGAGTATACCACAGGTGCGCAGCAGCGGCAACCTGGCCGCCCTGGCGACGGTCCCGACTGCAGTCAGCGACCCCCGGATTCCCAATAATCCGCTGCACTACGGGGACCCGATCTACGCGATGCCGGCGAAGCCCCTGTTCCTCAGCACGCAAGACGTGCGCAACGCCAATGCCGCGGCCGCCCACGCCGCCGCGGCCATCGCTCGGCAATTCCAGCAGCAGCAGCAGAAGCAGCAGCAGCAGGCGGAAGTTTGCGCGCCGGCGATGGGGAGGAACTACTGTGGTGTGCCGGTCGCGGGATCCGCGAGTCTGCAGGCCGCCGCGCTAGGGGGACAGACCAACCGCGGACTGGCTAAGGTAAAGTTTTTGGAGTTTGGGTAATGGTGTGTACGACGGGATTGCGGGGGAATGGTACAAGTGGATTTGGGGAGTTTTCGGGAGAGGTGTATTGAGAGCGTTGATAAGCTGTTTTAGTTGGGTGTATCTATGATGGTGTGTCTTGAAAATTTAAGTGAGAAATTCGGGTATGAGTGCGAAGGACATGGAAGTACGTTTTTACGGAAATATTTATTTATTATACAGAAAAAGTTGTAAATGTGAACGATTTACATTAGATAGTTTACAAAATTAATTTTGTAATAGATCTTTTGAGACTGACATGAGATATATTTTATTTTTATTTTATTTTATTTAATATACGGACTGAAAAGTCCTTTGCAAAATAGTACAAATGTAGAGTATGACGAGAGGCGAGTACAATCAAATTATAAGTAGTGTTTGAATATAAACGTTGAATAAGCTAGCAATAAAAACGCAATTACAATATAATGTAAGTTAGGAAGGAAACTAAGCATTGTAGTTTGCTGGAATTAGCTGTTTGCATTTTGATTTAAATGAAGATTCATTAGTGATATCTTGTAGCAAGTTTGGTAAATTATTCCAACCCCTTCGTATTCTAGAGTAGAGTAAAATAGTAGGGATTGTTTAACTTATATGGGTTTTCAGTAGGAGGCCTAAATCGCCGAAGTTCATAATTGCTCTAGCGTATAGATAGTGAATTAAGCAATTCTTTACAACGTATTTTTCTTCTCAAAATATTCGTAGCTACAGTAACACCCTGTAAATCATGTAGAGATTTTATTGTGTAAATGTTAAATTTAATAGATATACTATTATAATTGTGATCATAAAAACGCATACGAGAGTCAATTTTGTAAGAGAGAAGACGCATGAATCTGTATTGGATTGATTCAAGTTTATTTATGTTTTGAAGAGTGTAGGAGTTCCAAATTGGTGACCCATGCATAAAAATTAGTAATACTAGAGTAGTATATAAATAAATTAGAGAAGTCGGAGATTTAAAGCTTTTATCAGTTCTACCAATGAAACCAAGAGTTTTTATAACCTTTTGATATTACTGAATTTAAGTGGCTTTCAAATATTAAATTGCTATCAAAGATTACACCAAAGTCATTGAAAACTGAAACTCTTTCCAACACAGAATCATTTATACGGTATTCGTAGCCTAATATTTGGCCCCGATTTATAGACATAATTTTACATTTAGAAATGTTTAATTGTAGGCCATTATTACTTGCCCACTCGGTTATAGAAATTAGATCTCTCTGAATATTGCTACAATCTATTGCATTCAACGCAGTATTGAATAATGTTATGTCATCCGCATAGAGCAAGTACTTAGAATGATTTATAACAGATATAACGTCGTTTATAAAATATTAAACATTACTGGTCCTAGATGACTCCCCCGTGGTACACCAGACAACACGCTTACAGGCTTGGATACAAAACCTCTAAATTTTACAACTTGAGTCCTATTAAATAGGTATGATTTAATCTATAGCAGTAATTTCCCTTGAATATCAAAATTATGCAATTTTTCTACAAGTTTTACATGATTAATTTTGTCGAAAGCTTTGGAGAAATAATTGTAGATTATATCAGATTGATGGCTAAAAACATTTTGAAACGAAGTTAACATTTTATTTTAAACTATTATTATTATTATTATTATTATTATTACAGTGGCCAGCCATTAATGGTTAGCAGTGATAATGCTTAAAAAGACGGCAGTTTCTACATCCTCTATGATCATGTTCGCATCATCACCGTAGCCACCATTCCCAATCACACCATTTCTCTCTATTCTTTGCAAAGTTTATCCAGTTTCCTTCATAGTATCCTATTTCTCGCCGGTCGGCCCTGATATAAGCTATACTGCTATTAAATATTTTATTAACTAACTCTTATTATTATTATTAAAACATGTATTTTTTAAAATACTTTTAGTGTTTAAAAAGTATTTAAGGGGATGTCAAGAGTCCCATATGCATTGCTTTTTTTTTTTTTTTTTTTAAATGGCATTTCGAACTCTAAAGTTCATCGCCTCATCTACGCAAGCCTTCCACGTTTCCCTATTTTGTGCCAACCCCATCCATTTCGCGCCTTCCCGCCCAATTTCAGTTACGTCTGATTTTACGTTATCCTCCCATCTGCGTCTAGGTCTACCAAGAGGTCGCGTTGCTTTCGGTTTTCCTTTCATTATGCGCGCTGCTGTACGATCATCGCCCATTCTTGCCACGTGCCCTGCCCATCTTAGTCTCCGTGATTTTATTATTCTGTTAATATTTGGTGACGCGTACAAATTATGTAGCTCGTCATTGTACAGTTTCCTCCACTCCCCAGTTTCCTCATCTTTCTTTGGCCCGTATATTTTCCGCAGAACCTTATTTTCAAATACCCTAAAACGATTTTCTTCCGCTTTAGTGAGCGCCCAGGTTTCGCACCCATACAAGATTACCGGCATTATTATAGTCCTATATATCCTTATTTTGACATTTTTCGACAGTAGCTTTGACTTAAGTAATCTGTTCACAGCGTAGAAGCAGGCATTACCCGAATGAAGTCTCTTATTAATCTCGGCTTTAATTTCGTTTCGATCATTTATAGTTGTACCTAAATATCTGAATTCGCTAACCTTTTCAAAAGTGAAATTTCCGACTCTGAGATCCCCCTCTGCTTCGCGAATGCCCAGTTTCTCCATGATCATATATTTCGTTTTCGATTCGCTCACTTCTAACCCCGTGTTTTTAGCCGCATTTATAAGGATTTCCGCATTTCTCGCCACCGTTTCACCATTATCTCCCACTATATCCAAGTCATCCGCATAGCCTAAAATTTGCGTTGTTCCGTTGAGTGTTGCGCCTAGCTCGCTAGCCTGCATTTTTCTAACAACATGCTCTAGCGTCAGGTTAAAGAGTACCGTTGAAAGCCCGTCACCTTGCTTCAAACCGTCGCGTATCATGAACGATTCGGATACATTACCGCCTACTCGGACCTTTCCAGTGCTTCCGTTCATACATATTTGAATTAATTTTACAAGTTTTTTTGGTACGCCAAGGAGCACTAGGATTTCATACATTTTGCTTCGTTTGACAGAGTCGTACGCTTTCTTAAAGTCCACAAATAGCTGGTGTATAGTTTCGCAATATTCCCACTTTTTCTCTAATAATTGTCTTATGGTAAACATTTGATCGCTCGTTGACCTGTTGCGCCGGAATCCACACTGATAATCTCCTATTATATCTTCCGCGAATGGTGTGAGTCTGGCCTGTATTACGTTTGACAGAACTTTGTAGCAGGTAGCTAAAAGTGAGATTCCCCGGTAGTTATTGCAGTCTGTTTTATCTCCCGTTTTAAAGATCGGTATGATGATGGATTCTTTCCAATTTTCTGGTATTATTTCATTTCTCCAAATAGCACATACTAGATAAAAAATTTTAGATGTAAGCGCGGTGCCTCCATATTTAAGTAGTTCAGCTGGTATAGAATCGTTTCCTGCGGCCTTATTGTTTCTTAGCTTTTTCATCGCGTCCTCTACTTCTTTGTAGGTCGTTTCGTCCATATGGAGTTCAGCAGTGTGGATTTCGTCTCCCATTTCCTCGGAGTTTTCATGCACGTTTAATAACTTATCGAAATAATCTTTCCATAATTTCAATAGTTCATTTTCGCTTGTCACGAGGTTCCCGTCCTTATCTTTCATTAACTGCGATCTACTCTGAAAACCCTTCCTAATAGCGTTTATTCCTTTGTACATCTCGCGCGGGTTATTTTCCCTACTATTAGTTTCTATTTTTCTAATTTCATTTTTCTGATACTCGCGCTTCTTGTTTCTGTAAATCACACGTACTTGCTTTCTTATTTCATGGTATTATTCTACGGCCCTACCGCTTTCATTGTGTACACTATCTAATTTAGCCTTCTTGCGCCTTTCAAACCAGAGTTCGCACTCTTCGTCAAACCATGGTTTGCTCTTCGGCCTTTTTTTCTTACCCAGTACTTTGTTCGCGGCCCCTTTTATAGTTTTTTCGATAGCCCCCCACAACCTGTTCGGATCGTCATCTACTCCCGTCTGTTCATCTGTTTCCTCGAGCGCCTGAAATCGGTTGCTAACTTCTACTTGGTACTTGATTCGCTCTATCCCGCTTCGTAGTTTTCCAATATCAAAGGTTTCTACTTTGTTCGCTCGCTTACTATTTTGACCGGCTACTAATATGGCTCTTAATTTGGCCACTACTAGATAATGATCTGAGTCGCAATCCGTCCCCCAATAGGTCCTTACGTCGAGTACATTCGTGTGGCGCCTCTTATCAATAAGAAAATGATCGATTTGATTGTACGTGGCCCCATCCGGCGATGTCCACGTTGCCTTGTGTATATCCTTGTGCTTGAAGCACGTGGTCTTGACTATAAGATCTTTTGCGGCTGCGAAATTTATGACCATAATACCGTTATCATTGCTGGTTTCGTGCAGACTTTCTTTGCCTATGGTGGGCCTAAACATTTTCTCTTCTCCCTATTTTAGCATTGAAATCCCCCACTACTATTTTGGTGTCGTAAGACGCGAATTGGTCGATTAATTGCTCTAAAGTTTCATAATAAAGATTTTTGACTTCTTCCTCTTTGTCCTCCGTGGGACAGTGGACGTTAATAACCACGTAATTATACCACGCTCCTTCGATGATGATATACGAGAGTCGGTCATTCACGAAATTGCAACTTTTAACGGAATGTATGATGCTTTTGTTAACAAGAAATTCGGTGCCTAGAGAATGCCCGCTCGCGCCCCCATATAAAAAGGTGAAGTTACCGGATCCTAGCATCGCGTTATTTTTCCATCGGGTTTCTTGTATTGCTACCAAATCTAAATTGTACCTCTCAGTTTCATTTATGATTTCCCGGAACGCGCCTGCTCTGTGTAGACTGCGTACATTCCAGGTTCTCACCCTTAAGTTTCTTTTCGTTTTGGTTTGGTTTTGTTTTCTTTGAGCCATGATAGTAAGTTAAACCCGCGCGTTTTGGATCCTGTTCCGATCGCAGGTGAGTCCATCCGTCTAGGGGTGATAACCCTCATACCTCCCTAGAACTAAGTATGAGAGCTTTCTGACTTTGGCGAAGACATAGTCAACTCGTCGTCAGGCACACTCGGTTTCATTCTCATATCCTAACGCCCCCCTGCAAGGCAGCGCGCCTTCGCTGGCTTCGTTGCCATGTAAGACCAGGTGGCGAATCATTCTACACATCCCCTCTCAGGGCAGTTGTCATCGCTCCCGCATCCTCCACGACAGCAGGATTTTTGGCCCATTTTTTGTTTGAAATGTGTGGTAAAAGAGATAGATTACAGAGTAAGGTAGAAGAAGAAAGTAAGATAGGAGATTTTGTATAGTGTTTGTAGTTGTTGCGGTGCTTGCGTAGTGTTTCTAGATGAATGCATTCGCCAGTGCGGGCTCATCACACCCACGCCTGGGCCTATCGGCTGTCCGCGACTGCTTATTCGCTTTATTCGCAGCTAACCTCTTTCTCAGGGGTCGTTCCTCTATCCGCAACCTGAGGACGCGCTGTGTAGTGGTGATAGGCACCCACCCGTCCGCTCTGGACGACTACGCCCAAGACCCGCTTAGAGTAACGGCGTTGCAACAGCATATGCATTGCTTACCACGGGAAATATTTAAAACTATTTTCTGGTTGCAAATAATAACGGAGTCTTTTGATATGTTAACCAAACAATACTTATACAAACTCGGAGGGTGTAGTGAGTCGATTTTTTAAAAAAAATTTCGTTAACCTCAAATAATGGTTTAAAATAAAGAAATCAATAATACAGATCCAAGTAAATTTCGATTTACAAATCTTTACGAAAATCCATAAAATTTTATTTCTGAATAAATGGCTTACTATGACCTTCGTAGTTATATCTGTGGGTTCCCGGAAAAACCAATTAAGTTCACTTTTCGTGTTTTTGAGATATTAAGGTTTAAAGTTTTTAATTTCCATTTAAACTAATGTTAAAAAAATTTAATAAATTAGAAAGTTAAAAAAAGTTAAAAAAATAGTCGATGTGGTTTTGCATTTTTATCTAAAAATGTACTATGTTAGGATACCAAAATAGTTCGAAACTCAATTTTCAAAAAAATGGACTTAAGTCGTTTTTCCGGGAACCCGCAGATATAAACATTATCTAGTTCAATTTTGAAGAGATTCTGTTATTATCTGGATTTAGAAAACGGTCTTAAAAAGTACCCTTTCACCTTTTTAAAAATTCTAAGTTTTGTTTATTTAGGGTTCAAAATTATTATTGATTATTTTAAATAGAATTAAATAAATTATAGTCATTAATTCAGGTACAGATTTTATCGAAGTAAATTTAAGTCGTTATAATATATAGTGTGTTGCTTTTGACTCAGGGTGATATTTTGGTTTGTTTGGAATAAATGGACTCAAATAATTTTTCCGAGATGCCACAGAATGGTTCTATGCAAAAAAAAAGTCATTTTTTTAAAGTATAAATATTTCAATTCATGGACAAGAGTAGCTTTTCCGGCTTTGCGTTCAATCCGAATAGTTTCTAGAGAGGTATTCTGAAAAATGGAATAAAAACAATACGCACAATTCAAAATTTATACAGAGCATGCACGATATTTCACACAATATTCTAAGCTATTATTTACAAAGGTGTAGGGTTACTTCACTGGTGAATACGCAATCATAAGACAAAGGAATGATCAGGTAGTGTCATTTTTTTCACTTAAATATAAACTTAAAAATAAAATAAAGTATCTAAATAATTCGAAATCTTTTTATATTTATAAAAGTATAGTTGGAATTAATAGGAGTACACCGAATTTATTCATAATTACATATTATATAATTACGGCAATAAAAATGCGTTTTAGAATACTCGTAAAGACTATGATTATTCACTGACGCAGTGAGCCCATAACTTGTATAAATAATCGATATCTATTTATCTTTACTTAAATTTAATACCTCCCAATACAACTTATGTATACACCGTAAGATAGGCATATTTCGTGTACAACGCACAATCTCCAATATTCCCGTCACATTTATTCTCAACAAACGCTTCTGCAATTTACGCTAAGACCATAAGTATCAAACTTTCATAATAATTAATACTCATCCTCGCCGTGCGATCGTTACACCTTACACAGCTCTCAATTACACCGTTAAACCCCGGCGCATTATCCACAAATTCCCCCAAGATCACCCATACCGTACCTTCCGCGTAAATATAAGCTCAACGATCCTTCAACAAGCACGTTAACTAACCTCGAGCCACCTCTCTCTCTCTCCCGCAAATTAGGAGGACCTCTACGCAACCTCGACGAAGAGCAGCGCGGCGGGACCGCCGCCCATCGTTGTCCTGCAGCGCCAGCATTCCAGTCCGCAGTTTCTCCCGTCGACGCGCTGCCAGGAGCAAAAACTCTGGGAATTCGCGAATCCCCTTCCGGACGCCGGCGCGCGCGGAAAATCCGAGGCGCGACTTCAGCAGCAGCCGCAGCAGCAGCAGCAGCCGGAGCAAAAACAGAGCGTCGACGGGAGGATGCCGTACGTGCCGCGGGGACCGCCACCGCCGAAACCACCCAGGATAATGACCAGCTTGAAGAAGGCCGCGGCCGCGCAGCAGGCAGCTCTGGACGCGGAGATCAGGGCGGCCGCGGCGGTGAAGGCGAATTTGAAGACGCAGAGGTGAGTGGCATTGTGGACTGATTTCGTTTGGGTGGGGGGTTTACGTTGAGGGGGTTGAGGAGGCTGGCTAAATGAGGGATTGCTCGGTTATGTATCGGGAGATGTTTGTTTATAGAGGGAAAATGGGAAGGTGGCTTGTGTTTTAGAGATTGGTCATGTGGATCCGAGTTTAATTTTTTTCTGCGTGTTGCATCAGAATATACAGTAAATTTCTTTAGCAGATATTTTGAAAATTTTGTTAGCAGATATTTTAAAAATTTTTTTAGCAGATTTTTTGAAAAGTTTTTTAAATGCTGTACTGTTTATTATACAGTGCGTCTCATAACTATAGAAACACCACAATTTTTCACGTTTAAATGTGTATATTATACCTTTTTTTAAAGAACCTGTAACTTTGGAAGCAAAAATCCGAGGATAATTTTGCAAAAAGCCAATGAATGGAAAATATATTCTCTTTAAAACATTACTAGAATATTTATTTCACATCAACATTAAAGAAGTCATCGTTGTTTCATAACTATAGAAACACTTTAAATTTTTAGACCCATTTAAATCAATGTAAATTTTTTATCTAGTATTCAAGTTTTATTTAAACCGTCCGTGAATTTTTCATAAGTTAATGTAGACACAATATTTTGGTAACGTCCTAAAGAGAATAAAATTGCCTTTTATTTGCTATTTTTAAAATTATCCTTGGTTTTTTGCTTCGAAAGTTACAGGTTTTTAAGAAAAGGTATAATACACAGATTTAAATGTAAAAATTTTTGGTGTTTCTATAGTTATGAGACGCACTGTATTAACAAAGTAATACAAATATTATATAATTGGTTCCAAAGCATAATCAGCACTAAGTTAGGTAATCTCCAATTTGTCGGTAAAAAATATTAACAAAAAATATGACATTGAAAAGTTATCGTGGTCACCAAATTTGGTTACAAATACATACGTACAAATTATATGCCATCAAAATTCATCAATATCTTGGATTCTAAAATTTTTCATCTTTACATAAGAAAGCAAAATTCATACGTGATAAGATACTTTTGAAGTATTATTTATATACATATAATATTCATCTATAAGTAAGAATAACAAAATTCGTATTAAGTAATGTCAATAATACCTATTCTACAATTTCAAATTATTTAAGAGTTTTAGATCATTTATCAAACTACAAACTTTCTAATGAAAGTTATAACCTCTTGAATACTAATTTCTTGTATTAGCATAATGCAAATAGTTTCAGCAACCAACAGTTGCAATTGAAAATCTTGTAATGAATAATAAAATAAGAAAACTATGTCATGTTTGTTAAAATGACTAAATTGTAGGTTTGGGTGCAAAACTAAAACTTCTCATTTAAATTCATATTGTTTGATAGCATTTAAGAGGAATCCAAATATTTACTGATTTCACAAACTTATAAGTATTTACTTTTCAAACGTGAAGGAACAGCATGATTTAAAGTATTTCATGAAAGTATTAATTCCTCGTACTTCACGGGAAACAAACAGAAAATGATAGAGCCAGAATTAAAAAACTTAGTTATTATTGCTGAGTTTATCGAATTAAAGGTCTCTTAAGTCAGCTATCCAATAATATTCATCTTTAACGAACATTCAAACACTCTAACGAAGAATTGCAATTTCAAAAGTATTTCCCAACTCCGTCCCCGTCAAACTTTCATCCCATAACCCTTCATTAAATCATAACTTTCATTATACAAACTAAACGGACGAATGTTCACCTAACAGCCTTTTAATTAACAATTCTAATTTTTTCCGACCCTCTCTCTCTCTCTCCCACTTCCGCATTCAACGCCAGAGAATTAGGTGAAATCAATTTCCTTCCACGAATGTAAAAGTGGCTGCTGCCGCACGCGCGCTCGTATATTTCTCTGCATTTGGCAGGGTGAGCGGGCGCGCGCCAGCGCTAAAAAAGAACGAGTACAAGAGAGAACGGGGCTCGGCATTTTAACGCGAAAAAAGGCGACAAGAGAGAGAGCGAGAAAGAGCGAGAGCAAGACTTTAAAAAGACAGGAGCTCGCGCACCGCGCGCGTGAGAAGGAAGGAGCTTTAATTAAACTCGGCAGTTCGTTAACGCGCCCGACATAATATTCAGCGGGCGACGACAACGACGACGACGACGACGACGCGCCGTTGGCGTTTGCGGTGTTTTACCGGCTTCCAGATTAGTCTATTTACAGAAATATGGGGGCGCAGCTATAACTCGCGCAGCAGAGGAAATAAAGAGCAAGAGTTTAGAAAAGGGAAAAATTCGAGCATCATGCTCATTTGCATGGCCCGCATTTACATGCACATTGATTTCGTATTCTTTGCTCAAAATTAAATTCAAATTGTACGCGATGCAAATATCACAACGCTATGGCAAATAACGCGCTGCAAACACTCGCGCAACAAACCTCGTAAATTGTATTCTCGTTCGGAAATATATAATTAACTTTCGATTAATTTCAGTTCGTTTACCGATCGACCGTGCGTAGCTGCCAGGAGCTTTTTGCGAAATTCATTATAGAATAATAAGTGTCGGAAAGGGGGGCAAGGGGCGCAGCGGTATAACTCACTGCTAATGGAAAAGCTTTAGCGATCGAGCAAGTATCGTTACTTTGAAAATAAAACCTGCCCTTTTGTTCTGCCCGCCCTCGTGCGTATACAGCAGCGACTTGAAAAATGGACCTAGAGCACGGAGAGGCCGAGCGGTCCAGAGAGCACCGTCGCGTCTTTACAGGGCGGTTAATGGCCCGGCCCGCTCTTTTAATAAGACACAATGCGTGGGGCCCGAATTCGTCGTGCGGGCGAACCAGCCGGCGAAACTACTGACAGTCGGCGATTTTAAGGTACGTATATTACAGAAAGTTCTTAGTTTATTTTAAGCTTACAAGAGGCAAATATTTCTCTGTTCAAAAAATATTGTACATTATTTAAGTTATGTATTTGGTTAAAAAGTAGCTGCAGATATTATAATTACTCGTGTAAATAAATTTATATAGCTATGAAATTAGAGCTTGGTCATTTGATACTATCACGATTTCTTAACGCAAATAATATTTTTTCCTACAGTTGTTAGAAACAATTATTAACAGAAAAAATTAGAAAGTACTGGAAAATTAAAAAAAAATATATTGCTATTAATTTTAAGACATCGTGATTGTAACGTGATTATTTTACGATCATTATAATTGTTATTTGGTTTGTTGTCAAATACGGGAATCCTAATTTGATTTCTACTTGGGTTACTATGTATCTCATTAAAGTTTTTATGAAAGTTACTTTCTATGCAATATGTATTCGATTAGAAAAGGCATCAAAGACAACAACGCAACACTTCTAGATTTGTCGGTGCTTCCTCGAGTGCTTCAGTAAAAGTCAAGTTTGAGAGAAGCCCCGCGGCCTCAGACACTTATATTTAGCCTCATCTTCTTTCTTTTAAATATAACATGTAAGATCCGGTATGGTCTAGTGGCTAGGATACCTGGCTCTCACCCAGGAGGCTCGGGTTCGATTCCCGGTACCGGAATTTTTTTGCATTTTAGCATGATATGATTATATAAAATTTTACTAATTATTTTGATATTATTTAGAATTAATAAAATGAAATCATTCCAAGAAATAACCAATATTATTAAGCAAAAGTATTTTTATTAAATTTAGAAAAAAAAATTCCGATACCGGGAATCGAACCCGAGCCTCCTGGGTGAAAGCCAGGTATCCTAGCCACTAGACCATACCGGAGCTTGTAATTTGTTAAATTCAAACAAAAAAAGACAAGAAATATGATATGCCTAGCTACAGCCACGAGTGTCCCCTAAAAAGATTATAGTCAAGCTTAATAAAAAATGTATATGCTATTTGATAATGCGGAGCAGAAAAATTGTTTACTGTAAAATAATATTTTTCTTTTTCTAAATAAATAGCGTTATAAGATTAGTTTTGAATAAAAAAATAGTTCCAAATAACTTAGAGTACGTGCGTTTCCTAGAATAAAGGTCGACGCAGTTATATGACCAAGGTTCAACTTATTCGTCTGATCAATCGTACATTTTATTCCTTATCAGAAGTCCTTCTCAACCGCATGTCAGACTTAAGTAGATCCTTAATATCAGCATATAAACTTTTTATTCCATATCCTCAATATTACTTATATAGCTATTATTTATATATTATCGTACATCAAAATGTATACAATCAAGATTTAATCATTATCCACAGATGAGCAACATCGGACGATTAACGGTGATTCACTTGACGGGGCAGCGGCTCGAGGTGACCTGCGACCCGCAGAAAGTCACCGCCGGCGAACTCTTCCAAGTAAGTTTGCGTCATTTGCTTCTCTCTCGCGCCCAGCGCCGTAATTCAATTTCAGGCGAGAAGAAACTCTCGCTACAGCGCCGGAGGTGCACGGAAAAGCGCTCGGGCGTCGCGCGTATAAAAAATATTCGCGCGCGCGCGCGACGGGCAGCTAAAAGAAGTGCTACCCCGCGAAACTTTTTATACAGGATTTCGCGGTTTCCGCCTCTGCACGCGCCCGGTAATAACGCAATGTTGACGTTTAATTAATTCAGTCGGCCCGTCGGCCGCCATACCATCTGTCGATATATAGCGCGAGCAATTTCGCGTCGCGCTGTATAGTGGTTATGAGCGCGAGTGCGCGTGACTCGTGACGTCGTCGGTGACGCAGAAGAACGGGAGCCAGCAGTCGCGCGTCATTGATTATAGGCGCGAGCGAAAAATTTGGCCGGAGGTGATTTGACGTTATTATACCGGCTCGACTGTCGGCCGGCCGCCGGCTGATAAAGAGCGATCGAGGCTCGAATATTTGAGCTCCCGCCGGGCGATATGGATGATTCATTCCGTAAACTATCTTGAAGTCGAGGGCGCGGGTCAGAGCGCGTGGCACTGCTTGATAAGGCGAGCCAATTTATCGGATGGCCTTTTTTGTACGAGAGACTTTCGCAAATTAAAACTTGCTTGATGGAGATTCCTTTCTCGTTTTGTTGATCTATGCGGATTGAATTGCTCGTTTTTCGCGTTTTTGCAGTATTGGGGAGAATGGGATATATTAATTCATATAAGAAATTAAAGTTGTACTTTGATTACTTTGTATTACGTACATGGAAATAACTTTCATTTGATGGAATCAAATTAATTACTTTAACTACTTTCATTTTAAATTAGTTGTATTGAATGAAGCTTAATGTACTTTCGATAAAATATTTGTCTTTATCTAATAAAGTTTTATATCTAGAGAAAATGTTTGTGTTTCTTTTCAAAATGTTTTTTGTCATTGAATTAAATAACTTTCATTAACTATTATTGTGATAACAAAATTATTTACTATATATGTAAATAGATTTATAAATAATCAAAAATTAATTACATATATAGTTATATTTATAAAAAATTTTCTCAGTGGATAAAATTGTCAAACTCATTAATCATCAATTTTAAAATAATAATAATATTTTAATATATTACATTAGTGCCCTCGATTATTCCTATGGCAAACTAGATAGATCTACATAGTTCTAGATTAATTTTCCACCAGGTAATCAACTCATATTAAAATACTATCCAGTTAACATATTTGTTTTTAAGACATTTAATACCGAAGCTCAGCCACATTTGTGCCGAAATGAAAAGACAAATTTGATTTGCAATGAAAAAAGTGCACTCGTAAAATGGAAAATTAAATTTGCAGGCGATTGTGCAAACGGAAGGTCTGGAGGAGAACTTCACTCTGGGATTAGCGGCTCTATTGGCTGGAGACTTTGCAATGTTACCACCAGATACGAAATTGAATAAAGTCGCACCCCCTGGCTGGTTAAACAGCGGCAAGAGCAAAGGTCTACTGGGACTTCCGACGAGTTTTATGCTTTACTTGAGGCTCCGCTTTTTCTTACCATCGCTGCGAGGAATAAGGTACTTAATTAACATTTTTATCTGCTTCTGTTGCTTTTAAAATCTTCTCCATGTATCACAACTGAATATTAAATATGCTTCCAAATGGCATATATTTGCTTTCAATAATTGAATTCGTAAAATTGAATAATACTTAAATTAATTATTGTAAATATACATTAAATGAATGTTTGATTAATGTTGAATTATAGTTACATTAGGTGTATAACTGAATTGTAAGATTTTATTATTATAAAATCCTAAAATCATAAATGACTAATTATGAAAAGTACATGAAATGCGATTTTGCAAGAAACTCTACTGTTCCCTGTTAATACATTTTTATTATATATTTATTGTAATTGAGAAATCTCCGAGCAAAATATGATTATCGTACATGTATATTATTATTTATTATATATTGTATCATAGTTTCTTATTTCTTTTTGATTTACTACAACTTTTTATCAAGAAACGGCAGTACGCATTTGATAATTAAAAGAATATCCAAAGTTTAATTTTGCAATTAAAAGCATTTCTCGAAAAATAAATTGTTTGTTCTACTTTATGTCAAAAAACAGAAAAAAAATGAGATTATCCGTTTTTATTCAGTCACACTTCCAATTAATAATACTACAGTCGAACCTCCTGACACTGTGAAACTCGGGACTAGCTGCCCCCGGCACTGTGAATGGTGCGCCAGCCAATCACCACCGAGTAACAGGGCCGTATTTGGGCTACATTTTAACTCTCCCCCCCCCCCCCCCCAACCTTCGCCATGATCAAGTATTCTAAGCACAAGTTATTTATAAACAGTTTTATTGAAAAAATTGTTTCTATAGAAAATTGCACAAATATTTTTTACAAAATTTTCTATTTGCTTTTTCGGCTTGAACGTTTTTATAAAACTTTACCTATAACATTTTTAGATTTAAACCTTTATATATTATATAAATTGTTTAAATCACACTTTATCGGCTTAAACCTTTTTGAAAAACTTTTTCTATCACATTTTTTTGCGAATATTCGCTAAATCGCGGCGAATCGCTGGACACGCGAATATAGTTCAAACTTATGCAAAATTGAACTTCTAGTATCTTAGTACAAATTTATGGTGCAAATAATGTTCTAAATACCTAATAGTATCTACTAATGTATCAAATATTCATTGTGACTTTGATTTAGACAATCTGCATTCATTTTTAAAACACAAAATGATATAAACACTATTTTTAAATATATTAAAGTTCTGTTTTAATAAAATTTGTCTACTTTCTAAAGTAAATTAAGTTTGAAAGTAAATAAGGTTGTACACAAAATTTTTTTTCGCAAAGTTAGAATGTGGGGCCCAGCACATGTATAGAGCCGACCCTGGAATATTCACAGTGCCGAGATATTCCGCATTCACAGTGCCGGGAGTCTCACAGTGCCGTGAGACACAGTGCCGGGAGGTACGACTGTATTTTGATTGCAGTTTCATTATTTTGTATTAGTAATACAATTTGTCAACTCTAAATAAAGCTTACTCAACATTTATTTAATATTCTCTCAGTCAAATACGTATTCTGAAAGTGACGACCTAAAATTTTGTTAGAAAGTTTTTATTGAACAGAAAATAAAAAATTAACTTTTTTGTCACAGGTGCTGGATCTCAAAACACTTGCTGTATCTGCAAATTCGTCGCTGCATATTAGAGCAGCAGTTGGTCTGTCCTCTGACACAGTTGATCAATTTGACCGGACTCGCTCTCCAAGCCGAGTTTGGCAACTACAGTGCAAACGTGAGTAAACGTCTCTGCCAAGTTGAATAAGTACCTTCGTTACCGGATTTGTTACGTCGGGCTGTATAATGAAACCTTCGATTTCTGCAGTTATATTGCCTGCCCTGGTTCACGAGAACAGTTTAATTTTAGAAGATTCAAGGATGCAATTTTAGCTGCATTCGAAGGGGCAACTTTTATATATATCAATACTTACCTATTCTAAAATTTAATTAGTGACGATAAAATAATATAACAAGTGAGAGATATATGATGTTTCTGTGAAAGCTTTTAATTGAGTTTCTATTTTTATCATTTATTATAACTTTAACACATATTTATTTATTTATTTATAAAATAATTAAATAATTGTTGCAAACTAGTAAACTATTTAATTAATAAAGTTATATTAATTAAATAAAGTAATTAATAATTTTGTATCATTAATAATAGGAAATAGAAATGTATATAAGTGTGATCAAATACATTTGCAATTTCAAAATAATCAATATATCCCACATATTCAAAATCTTCAATAACTAAATAAATTCTAAAAAATTGCAAAAAATTCCGGTACCGGGAATCGAACCCGAGCCTCCTGGGTGAGAGCCAGGTATCCTAGCCACTAGACCATACCGGAGGATGTCTTCGATGGGTCTCATACACAATCTCCAAAATAAAATATAAGCTTCGTTGAGAGCATTAAAAGAAAAATTCTTATTTTTGAAATATTTATTATTAGAATTAAATATTATTACTTACATAAAATAATTCTATTAACTATGTAAAAGTAAACTATAACAGATTAATTTTCATAGTTATTTAAAAATGGTATTTATTTAAAAGAAAATATATGTATGCAAGATTAATGGAAAATATTTTTTTAGATTTACAATCTTCTGTTATATTTATCATTGTTTAATTTACAAAAATATTGAACATGAATTTGTCTGATGATTCATTATATATTAAGGATGTATGAGCGGCCAATTGACCTTAAAATACAACAATTTTTTCCTGTAATTCATTCAGTCATAATGACATAAAAGTTAATATACTATGAAATAAAGGTTCTTCATGTAACTAAAAATTCTTTTTTATCAAAATTCCGCTATTGTAAAATTAGATATCGCCAATTATCTATATGCTACATATCAAGGCGCATTTAAATAAAGCTTAAAAAGCGCTGTCGGACGGGTCATACTGATGTGTAAGTAGATACATACCGAGTATGGTAAGACATGTCGAATTACCAAACTTACAGTAAATTGCTGTTGCACGTACAGAATTGCAAGTTTCATTGTTATGCACACTTTATTCTATTTTTGATTTTTATAATATTACTAAAATTATTGATAACAGTCTTTTTACAAAACATCAAGTATTATAATAATGCATGTTTTACACATTTTTTTAGATAATTATGACTTAAATCTTTATGAGATTTTTTCGTTCAAAAAATTGACTAACAAATTTTTCATTTAATTAAAATATATTTTTATTCAAATTTTTCATAAATATTAACATTAAAAATATTTATAATAAATACTTTCTGACAATTTACAAATAAGGTGTTCAAAATGCAAACGATTCATAGTTTGGGAAATATTTAAATTTAATTCTGAATATATTTAAATAATATTCCATTTTATTATTCGATTTACTTTGAACAGATGTAAGGCACCAAGTCGTCCTTAAGTTCAAAATCTGGCTAATCCATCCGAAAGAAAAAAAAACCTTCTTTTTTCTGAAATATTCCGAATTTTCCATACATTTCTTACACCATAAATTCACACTACTATTGCTACCCCCGAAAATGCGCTTGGGCGTCTTCGAAGTGCTCAATCTTTTTCAAACAGCTTTTCCTTGATGAAAATAATCTTTAAGCTTCGAAAAGGCAAAGAAAACAAATTATAAAATTATTATTCAGTTAATAAAAAATACAGAAAACAATATTTCAATCACGCTGAACCTGTACAACGCATTAAGACACCGGTCATCCCCGTTTATTTCCAGGAGCACGGCTGCGGCGACTACTTCCTTCTCGAGCACTACGTGCCCGAGTCCCTGATCCTGAACCCGGAGGAGCAGCAGTACCGTCATCCCCAGCTGCCGGACAGCGGCGAGGCCCTGCGCAAGCGGCTGCAGCAGGCGCACCGGGAGCGCCGCGGCCTCGACGCCGCCAAGGCCGAGGAGATGTTCGTAGCGCACGGCCAGTCGCTGCCCGATTACGGGGCCCACTACTACGTGGCCACCGTCGACGCCAAGGAGCTAAGCAAGATCGTCGCCCGGCAGAGGAAGTGCGCCGATCAGAATCAGCAGCAGGTGAGTTTTGCGCGCGATATTTGGCACTTCGCGATTGTTAGGAGACAAGGAGTGTGAATTGTCGATTACGGGGAATTGAGATACCGACTCGATTCATACCTTACCAGCTTATCACTTTTATAGTTGTTTCTCTGTAGTATATAGATATTTTGGAAAAAACGCTATTTGTATGACCTTTGAATTTACGTCAGTCGACGTCGGATAATTTTTAAGAGATTTCATTATTAACTGTAGGTATAGAAGCAAAATGGGGACAAAAATATGCACCTGAATAAGGTACCATTTTTATGTAAATTATTTGGATATTCTTAGTGTGAAATCGAAGAGCATAAAATAGCTCTTTTTTCGAAATATTTATTAATTACCGAAGATAAAAATTATAAAAGTATAAAAATAGAAAAGCCATGTCCATAAAAAAATGTTGAGTATATATTGCTTCTAGTTTTGACTTCACTACAATATAAATAATCTACATACTCCACGACGTATTGACTATGCAATACGTATCAAAAGTTAGTTTTCCAATTAAAACCCAATTCTTTTCATTATACAGAGTCCTTTAAAGCTTTTAGCTTAATGAATCGACTGGTAGGTACCTAATACTATGAGCCATGTAAAAATTAAATTAAAACAATTAAAAAAATTTAAGTGAAAAACTAACTCTTCACACAGATTGTGCAGGCAACATATCCTCATTAAAGCCTGGCCAACGAATAATCAAAATTATTTAAACATCGTAATTTATTTTACATAAACATACAATATATTTTCAAAATAAATATCTATACTAGGTATATTGACAAAATATAATGGTATGTTATCATTTGTTTTACGTTTTCTAAAGCACCATAAAGTCTTTTACTAACATTTGATACAATGAATTCAAAAAATAATAACAGAGGTAAAAAAGCTACCTGACATAATATAGAATAATTGATATGTATATTTTCTTTTGTCATTATAATTTTTCTTCAATTATTGGAATATAACTTTCTACCGATTTTATGTCTTTACATACCTACATTCTACAATGCAATTATGTTCAATTGTACGATCGCTACATTAAACATCAAATTCTTTGCATCCACCTCAGAATGACGAGCAACAGCGTCAGGAAGCGCTGTACATCGACTCGGAGAACATCTACGACATCGACAAATGCTCGGACTACCCGATCTACGGCAAGATCGACTTCAACGGCTCGGACACGCGCGAGCAGAATCTCCAAAGAAGCCCCTACACCGACGAGCAAAAAATCATGCTATCCAAGAGTCCCTCGAGCACGACGGCCGACGAGATCTACTCGTCGCCGCAGCGCAAGCCGAGCACCATCGAGTCAGCCAACAACAACAACAACAACAACATCAACAACAACGGCGGCAGCAATAACGCAACGGGCAACAACAATAAAGGCAAGACGAGCAAGTTCAAGAGGAGCGACAGCGACGTCTGGCTCGCCATTCACTCGCAGGGACTTAAGGTGTTCGAGCGCGGGGGCAGGCTACGCGAGAGGCTCGAGCTCGCCAAATTCCAGTGGAAGGACATTCAGACACTGAGCTACGGCAAGAACTGCCTCGTCGTTTACACGAGGATCAGCGGCAAGCGCTGCAAGTTCAAGCTGCGGATGGATCATCGAAAGTACGTAATACGGGCTTTTGAGATGTTTATTGAGCGAATTGGAATTTGTGGAGGGTTGAAAGTAATTATTAGCGTCTCTGTTATATTTTAAATTGGGCGGTCATTTAGCGTAAAACATTTAATCAAGGAAATATTAAATTTAATCAAGGAAATATTAAATTTGGAAAAAAATTCTTTTATTCATTCTTCTTAAATGGATTATTCTATTTCTTGATTCAGTAGGTTATACAACAGTCATACTATCGACGTGTTTACACGGATGCAAATCGTGGGCTCTTACTAAAATCGGAAAACAGAAATTTTGTTATATTCAGAAAGAACAATACATAGGGTTTTAACGGGAAAATCAGAAAGTGAAAATTATGTAAATAATTAAACTAAGACTGAGGTTGGAAGATAATGTTTAAATCAATTATAAAATAAATAGAGCGCGAATAAATATATATACCTAGCCCAAAATGAATAAGAACGTCGCTCTTGCGTTTATGATTAAATACTATTAAAAAAACGGAAATCAGAAAATATTCTTCAATAATAGTAGTACATTGAACAGTATTACATTAAAGCTAACTCTTTATTATGATTTCAGGAGTTACTACGCCTTTAAATTAACATCCTTGCATCATCAGTTTTTCCTCAAGCTTCGTACTGAACTCACTTCTCTGCAAGGTTTAGCGAAAGGTAAGCGAAATCGTCTTTACTCTACAAGTGTACACTTACAAAGAACGAATTGATACATCTCGACTTCCTCCTGCCCAAACAAATCGATTAATGGACACACTGTTTATTCCTCCTCAGACTTCGGCGTACCCTTAGCCATCGAGCCGAACTCTCCCCAGTCGAAAATAAAGCCGGAGAGTGCCAAGACAAAGATCTCGATAGCCGACGCCGTCAAGAAGCAACAACAACAACAGCAGCAACAACAGCAACAGCAGCAGCATCAGTCCTCGAAGTATCCGACGCGGCTGGAGGAGCAGCAAAACAAAGAGAACGAGAATCCATTAAAGGATCCGGAGGATCTGAAGCCAAATCACGGAGGCAAGTGCCTCGCCGCCGTCGTCGATCCCAGCTCCAAAGACCCTCAAGAGGAGAACGGCAACGGCAACGGTGCGCTCTACGCTCAAGTGAACGGCCGTCTCGAGCCGGAGGGCGAGTCCCGCGACACCGAGGAAGACGAGGCGGATCGTGCTCTGCTCGTCGGCAGGCAGCAGATCCTCGCGTCGCAGCCCGCCCTCGGCGGCCTCCAAGTCCTCGAGCAGGTCGACAGCGACAGGCTGTACAATTACGCGAACATCGGCATACCGTACGGCGACGAGCGCGAGGAGTACGTCTACACGATTCCCAAGTCGGCCTTCCCCAAGAGCGACGTCGACAGGCTGAACGAGAAGATCGAGAATCCCGAGGATCTGTACGCGGCGATCAACAAGTCGGGCTTGCCTAAGAAGAAGACGGAGTACACGGTGGTGCCCGACGACGAGCAGTGGAAGGAGATCGAGGTAAGAGGGAGAGGGAGAGTGCGGTTAGCGAGCGATTTGAGGGATTTCGAAGTTCCGTGCAATGTCGAAAGGGATGTAATAATTGTTGAGAGAGATGATTGTGATTTCTTTTTGATGCATTGATTTGTATAAGCGAAGAGATTAGTTATTGCATTGCGAGTATGGTTATTGGAATCATTTTTAGTGGCCTGCCGTTTTTACCTTAGAATATCAACAGCGATCGATATGACCACATGCGTTTTTTTTTAACATTTAGGAAAAATGATATTTTATTTTTACTTATATCTGTGAGAATATTCTATTTTGATTTGCTCAAATCTATTGAGTCTTAAGAAAGATACAGTTGTTCAAAGGTTTATTTCATATTGGTTTTCTAGATAAGTGAATACTGTTTAGAGTTTATTTAAGGCATACCTGATATACATAGGACAGTTTTAGTGGACCTAGTTTCTAATTGTAATGTGATTCCTAAGTAGAACTCCATTTCTTATAATTTCTTTATGGGAATTGTTACAAAAAATTGCATTAAATCTTGAAAATATTT
This sequence comes from Gastracanthus pulcherrimus, assembly GCA_949152435.1. NCBI lineage: Eukaryota > Metazoa > Arthropoda > Insecta > Hymenoptera > Pteromalidae > Gastracanthus > Gastracanthus pulcherrimus. The sequence continues at coordinate 30,995,590 of OX424574.1, forward strand.
AGGTTTAAAAGCGTCAAGTAAAATTTACTTTTATGGAAACTAGAGCTAAGTCATTACTCTAAGTTGATCAGAAACTGAGTTAGTGGCAGTGGTATGTATCATAAATAGAAATCAAGTAATTTCAAATCAAAAATTCAAAATCACTTTCAATATTGGACGAATAAAAGTCTTTGATTAATGTATTTGGTTTTCATAACCATTTAATGTCATTTATTATTCATTTCAGGTGAAAACGGCAAGTTTGCCGAACTTCGGCACGAATCGACAAAACGGAAACCTCCAATCCCCGGTCAAGCCGCGCCGCCTGGACGTGAAAGCGGGAAGCAGAGCGATATACGGCAGCCTGGGGCAGCAGCGAAATCCCAGCATTACCGACGATTTGGAGCTTCTCTCCCTCAAGTCAGACACAGGGTCGATACGCTCGACGTCGGCAAAATCAAATCCATCCCCAACTCCCGAAGCTTACGTACTTAGTAAGTATACCTAATCAATAAAATATTATTCAAGCATCATACTTTACTTTTAAAACTAAACACCTAACTCATAATAATTATGCTTGACGAATATTTCCACTTGCGCGTCAAATTCACCGTAAATTTGTCACTCAGATGCAGACATTCGCACATCCGAAGAAACGTTCAGGATACCGGACGAGACGATGTCGAATTCCCTGATGGCGCGACTGGATGAGCTCTCCTTCGACGAGGAGCGAATGCTGCGCACGATAAAGTTGGAGCGCGGTCACGGAGGCAGTATAGGCCTGCAAGTGACGGAGGGCAACGACGGTGGCGTCTACGTGCAGGCGGTTTCCGTCGGTGGGTCGGCCGATATGGCCGGGAACGTGAACAAAGGTTAGTGGCTCGCGGTCGGTAAGCGCCGTTGCTGCCGAATCTCTACGAGGTCATGCAGAAATTCCTGAAATGCCGCGAGTTAGCGAAAGCTCTGCCAGAAGGCGATATCGATTGTACTTGCATTGAGATTTGAATTTGTAATCAAAAGACATTTTCAGTTTTATAGTTATATTCTGACTAAATAACTTTAAAAGTATCATTTTTAATGTGTTTTAATACAAATTTTATACACATAATCATATTTCATATTTAATATATATACCCATTTTATTTACTTATTTTACTAATTATACTTTTTGCTTTGCATAGGAGACAGAATCGTAGCTATTAATGGGCAGAGTTTACTAAATCTTCGATACGAAGATGCGCTAAAAATGTTACAAAGTTCATCTGAAACCGTTGAGCTTGTGCTATCACAAATAGTGCCAATTCACGATGATGATGACCATATCCAAGAACCTATTGAAAATAATTATTTACAGTGAGTATTACTTTCTTCACTATCAAAATACATTTATTCCTTAAAAATATAGCTTCATAATATTTGATAAAGTTTTAGATAAAAATTTACATTTACAATAAAATTTGATTTACCTAGTACAATCTAACATTACTAATTACTACTACCGTCCTATTATCTCCACTTACAAGTCAGCCTATAATTAACAGATGTGGCTGTAACTTATAATTCCGACATGCGCACTGACGCGCATAAACCAATGTTATCTAGTTTAATTCACTTTGAATTAATTACAGACAATTTAATGTGAATAATAATTATTCTTGATTACAGGAACATAAGATTTAATGTATCTTCGGAGACAGAAACTTCTGCAGTTATGTCCACCAAATGGCTTCAAAATAAAACTATAGATGTTGCTTCTGTACAAAATACATCCAGTGCTTATAGTAGTGCAGCATCTAGTGCAATGGGAAATCACAACGTCAATAGCCTTTATGTTCCCGACATTGACGAAACCAATGCAATCAATTCAGCAAGCATGTTATTGAGCCTAGAAGACTTCGACGTTAGTCGATCAAGTACTCAACAAGTCTTTATTTAATAATGTAAGTGTTTAAATTTTTAATAAAAATTTTTCATAAAATCTTAATTACATTTACATTATTACTGGTATTATAATCATTGCTAGTATAATCAGAAATACATTAAAATTTAATCCGATTTAAATCAAAATCTTATTATAAATCACTTCTTTATGCATATAAATTACTATTCTTCAGAAAATTATTACTATACCTTAACCTCTTAGCTGTATCTTCACACATAATCTCTCGTACAAAATTCTTTTACATTGCAAAGAGATGAGCAGGAATAGATACCACTGGTAGTTTCAATCCCTAATCGAATTGTTTTTATCCGTTTAGAGAAGCCCCTGTTATATCGCAGCAAAACGTCGGGTGCCATTTGATGCTCCAAGTGATTTCTCGTTTCGTCACCGCAATTTTTAATTGAATTCGTATTTAATCGTAAAAGCGATCCTTATAAATAAACACGTTATTTAAATTTTATTTACGGGAAACCTTCATTAAATTACAGAATGATATATCTCATAGCTAATATTTAATTGTTATCAGCGGGAAATTATAAAATATTATAGTATTCTTTAAATTACTATTTTTAGTCCACGATTCAACTTAATTAAAACCAAGATTTTCTAAAAGTAACAAAAAGATCCATGAATTTTTAATTAGTTAAAGTTTAACTTTCTTTAAAAAAATAAAATTTTCCTTATGGAAGTTGCGTTTTTAAATATCTTCATATTTCTTTTTTTCTAAATAAATGCGCAGAAAAATCTTTATAACTACAATGCACAATATCTGACCTTAAGGGATGAATATTATGCAAGCTAGTATGCGCTATTTCATTTAATAACACGTTAGAGCGAGATGCCATTACACACCCCCTATCTTTGTTATTGACCGTTTGAAACGGGTAGGGATGAGAGGTCGAATGCTACTTGTAAGGAATCACCTCTCGCAGTGCCTCGCAGCCAGTTCGCCGTCGTGCGAGTCTCGCGTTTCCGTGTGCTTCCCTTCGCTCCCTATTCGGTGCAACGCAATAATACAGTGCTTTTTTCAAAATTTTCAAACCCCGCTATCAAAATTCACGTGTTCTCTAAGACGGCTCAGTGTGTGACTTATTATGCAAAAAAGTTAGAAACAGTTTACACATATTTCATAAAAAAAACCAAGGGTAAACCCTTGTAGTCAACCAGTTATACAATAGTCTACCAGAAAACATTTTCATTCTACCAGTTTTGTTCTTCTATTTCATGATCATAAAAAATAACAATAATAAAGTAAATTAGTTTTATTAAACAGCTTCATATTTCCATTTGATTATTTAATTTTTCATTAAACATTATGAATAAATGTTTCCGTACTAGTGACTGGTTGACTACCGGTGTCACCCTCTACATAATACCGTACGTTCTAAATAACTAAATGAAAAATGCCTCGAACAATGATAACTAAAAGACGTAAATTTTGTGATACAGATGAGTCCTCGCTGCCGCCGCCAGTACCGCCACGTCGCAAGAGATGCAAGGCCGCGCCGAAGCGGCCGTCCACCACGGCCATCACCAGTAAATTACCGCGGGCCACGGAACGCAAGCACAGACCGGCCCCTCCGCTTCCTCCGCCAGCCGCGCCTCAACGAACCCGAGCCGGCCGCGGCAACAAGACGCCGTCGCCGTTTCCCAGCGAGGCCGATTCCTCGCCCGCGATCGACAGGCTCGAGTCCGCCCATGACAACGAACCGACGAGGAGCATCTTCCTGGACAGGGACAACAACGGCAACGTCAGGATCGATGAAGCGGTGGAGATCGCGGTGGTGCCTCGGAGAAGATCCGGAAAATCGGATGTGGATCGGTTGGCGGCGAAAGAAGCCCCGCGCAGCCGATCGACCTCGCCCTACACCAAGCCTCCCGAACCGAACAAGTATCCACCTCTGTATTTCACCTACCAGGACTACCAGACGGTTATGGAGGATTCGCTGAATCTCAAGGACGATACTGTAGACGTCAATGAAGAAGTAGCGAAGGAGAAGATCGAGAAGCATCCGGAACTAGATCTATCTCCTTTTATGGATAACGTTACGTTCGACAACCCGAGGGAGGAGATTTACTTTCGCGTCACGACGACGGATCGACCCTTCGAGAAGTGCCTCGGCGACTGGAACAAGCCTTACGACGACGATATTGGGGAATTCAAGGAGGAGCAGCGTACCGATCTGTACATCTTCGAGGATTACATCGATAGAAGTAAAAGGATCAACGCTAGGCCACACCTGCTGTTCAGCGAAAATTTATTTTCCTTGTCGCAGGACGAGGTCAGTGCTTCGACCGAGAGATCCACCACGAGAGTGAGATTCGTTATCGAATCACCGAGTACGTCTACACCGGATTTGGATCTCGACGACGACGGTACGAATTACGGCGAATTCGTGGAAAAGCAATTTGACAAGCACGAAAAGTCATCGGTACAATTGGTTGAAGTGACTGACGAAGAGCTAGATGATATCGATGAGAATGTTGGTGATATCAACGATGTTGAAACTGAACTGGATGTCACGAATAAATTTGAATCGGTAACTGTCGAAGACGATAACATATCTGAAAGTTTGTACGTACTGACCACAAATCAAATAAATGATGCGTATTCCGATTTAGAAGAGGATGTGGAAGTATTTACTATTACTGCATGTGTAGAGAACGAACCAACAATTAACATATCATCAGAAGATATAATCGAAACGTCGGAATTAGAAGAAACTGTAGAAGAAAATACTTCATTAGAAATTAAAGAGATTATCCAACAGGATAGAACTCAAGAAGAATTAATTGTTAATGATAAAACTGAAGAAGACTGTAAGAAGAAGAAAATTTTGATATGCTCATCCCTCTATAATTTATCAGATGAAGACAGTAACGAAATAGAAAACCAATCAGAAACAGAAGAAGATGATTCAAAGTCAGACGTAGTTTGCCCTTCGTATATTCCGCAAATTATCGACTCAACAGAAGCTTGCGACGATGCCACAGAAATTAAAGAACAGCAAGAAGATTTGCTTGAAAATTACGTAAAAAGTAACGAAAATTTCGATGAGGAAGTAGTCCCCGAAAAATTACCAATAATCGAGGCACCAGTGATCGAGAACAAATCAGTGCCTGAAAGCGCGCGTCGGAATTGCTTCTTAGAAACTATGCTATCCGATGACAATTCGTCTCCAAATTCATGGGCCACGGCTACCGTAAATTGCGAAGTGATAGCTGCCCACCCGAAACAAGATTCGAGTGCTCCACCAATGCAGCAGCAACAAAGCGCGAAACAGCCCGTTGTCGTCGCCGTCGTCCCAGCGGCCAATGTAGTAGTAGTAGCAGCAGCGACGGAAGAGGTAGTGGCGCCAAGGAACGACTCAAGGATTAAATTAACGGAGCCTGGCACGCGACCAAAAGCTCGGTGCAGGATCAATGCTAGCCCAAGCAATAATAAAAGCGCCGGTGAAATCAAAGGCGACGTGTTGAATGAACTCTTGACCAACTTCGGCGCGATCAAATTAAGGTCGGTAAACACGAGCAGCAGTATCTGCGAATCTGCGAGATCAGAGGATTCGAGCGAACAGAGGCAGTCAAAGAACGCGACGGCGACAACGACTGTCGAAGTAGAGGCGGAAGCAAAGACTGATGAAACTTGCGAAATTAAGCGAGTAGCGGCGCAAGACGCAAGCGCCGTTGAGATTAAAGACGAGGCAACTTCGAGGGTGGATCCGAGTTCAAATTTGCCGACGGTAGAGAGGAGCAGCGCAAACAACAGTGGCAATAGCATCGCGGCTCCCGTCAACAAAGATACGTGTGCCATAGTTAAAGAAGCTCCGCATGCCCAACGTAACGATAACGACAATAAGGCCATGACACCCGTAGTTGTAAGTAAGGACCAATTTCGCGAGGCTGTATCGATAACCCCCGGTAGCGTTAGAAGCTTTGTTAAGTACTACGAGATACACAGCGAGATCAGTAGTATATCTAAAATTAAGGATAATGCTTTTAAACGGCAAAAAAGCGACCTGGCACGAGAACACGATAAAAAAGCGGCAAAATCGACGAAGACCGGCGAGAAGAGTGGCATGAAGGCTTCGAAAAATAATACAACGTCGATGACTGGAATTACGACTACGATGGCAGAGGAGAAGCTCATCGAGGAGTCGGAGGGCAAAGTTTCGGCAAGATATTTTTCGTCGCCCTCGAGTAGCCCGAAGCCGCTTATTCAAAAACAATCGTGCATGAAGAGCTCGGTACCGAGTCCCAAACCCGAGAGGAGGAAGAGCGTGCAGTTCGACAGTGGATGTACGGTCATAAATCCTCGTAAAAAGGAGGAGGAAGAGAAGGAGGAGGAGGAGGGAACGTTCTCAACGTTTATAGGTGGGATTAGGACGAGACTGAAGAGGAAGGCGCCCGTAAAGCCTGACGTTAAAAAAACCGAGCTGCAGAAAGGATTAAAGCTAGATCAACGACGTACCGAGAGCGCTGCCATAATTTGCATTCAGGTTGGTGTCGCCTTAGGGTAAAAAAAATTTAATATGGCTCGCATGCTTTACCTTTATAATGATATTTTGAAGTAATTGCAATATCTAAGACTTTCAATTAGCATTTTAAATGACAAGAATTAATCAGTCTTCGAATTTATGAAAATAAAAATAATAATCTTATATCCTAGTAATTCTATAAGCATTTTAATAAATTACATTCTGTTTTGTTATTATATTTTGTCTTCACTAAATGAAAATATAAAGTTTTTGTGCAGCATCGAACAGCGACAATTTATATATGTTAATAGATATAAAAGTATTATATCAATAATTTTACTCATTTTTATTGGTTGTAGAAATCACCCGAAGCTAAGGCGATGACTTGTACAGCAAAACCAGGTAACAGAAGCTTTCTTCCAAAAACCGAGACCCTACAAAACAACCAAAATATTGTTTTTTACTGCACCGTATGAACAGTAGTTTTTTATTGAGACTCTCCTAGTGACTCCTAGTGATAATCAAATTTGAAGACTAGTTTCTATCGAAGAACCGATTCACGAAAAACATAGATCACGTCCATACGATGATCGGCGAATACAAAACAAAGCTTCTATGTTAAAAATTTATTGTTATTGATTACAGAAGTATTATATGAGAAAAAAACTTTAGGCTCTCTATGGACGTAATGAGACATTATGTTGTTTTTTTTTTATTATTATTACAACATGCGATGCCGATGGCGGTACACGTTTGACAGAGAAAGGACAGGTTTTACCCTTGGTGATATATACATACACATACAATAGACCCTTATTGTACAAAGTATTCGTCTGCGATTAATTGTAAGTGTAATTATAATTAAGAACAGTAGCTGCTGGCAGATAGATTAGACATTATTATATACATGTGTAACGATGAGTAATCATAGTCCTTATTACGCACTGTTAAGTTCCGAATAGAAATGCGCTTTTCCCGCAATGCGCTTATTATTATAAATCGCAAAACAAATGACAAAAAATTTAAGGCGCCTTTATCTTCCTTTACACGTGCAATTCCGAAGTATATTACACGCATATATATGTATAATGTATATTGAATATGAGACTATTATGACATTTATTATTATTATTTTTATTATCATTTTTATTGTCATCTGTTACATGTCTTGACGAGTATTATTATTATTGTTTATTTGTAGCAGAAAATCGAAGTACTTGCGCAAGCATGATGCCGTTGAGGAATTAACGACAAGACTTTCTAACGTTTGTTCGCAAGTTCCTAAATGTGTACTTAATAATAATGTAAAAGGCAAAAAAATCGTATTGACGAAATCATTGATAATTCTGACTATAAAGAAAACGCGATTATTCAAGAAATTCCTCAAAGCACTCGTACTTCGATCGATATATTGATTTACGATAAAAAAAGGACGCATCGCGCACTTAATTCTGCGCGATGCTGCATTATATACGAATATACAATATAAACGCCACTTGTCGACGGTTCGAGCGACGATTTTATAAAGTTGTTTTTAGATAGGCGGATCTATTGAGAATTCAGTTTTATCGATAATAAGTATTATACATATAGGTATATATAAAGACAAGACAAAGGAAGTGCGTATGTGTAGATAGACGACATTATTATAATAGAAGAGCCTGTTAATCGCGATAAGATGAAATAAAATGAGAATTTTAAATCGGTGAGAGTGGACGAGAAACTATCCACGTTTGTTTTCTATACGCGGATACAATGAAGTCAACTGAATTTAGAGATCAATTTACAAGTGTGAACGACGACGGATTCTAAGGGCCTTTGCACGCTAAAAGAATATGGACATAGACATAAGAATTAACATTGATTCGTATATCTATACATACAAGAAATAAGAAAAATAGGAAATTATTTCTCTTATTTCTCGTATATATAGATATAGCAATCAATGTTAATTCTTATATCTATGTCTGTATTCTTTTAGCATGCAAAGGACCTAACAGTGCAATGCCGTGTTTTTATCGTAGATAGTTGCAAGACATGAAAAAATGATGATTCGTTCGCCGGTTTTTCCGAAAACTTTTTTCTTTGATCAGACATAAGCGACGTTTAGGGATAATAAGCTCGTAATATTTGAGGTATAAAGAATATTGTTAACGCAGTTTTTTAAAAAGAGAAAAAATATATAGAAACGCTAAAAATTGTGTAATGCGAAAGGTATTTATGAAAATTGCATATACGACTGCAGTGAAAGCGGATCGATAAATAATAACTATACGATTTTCGATTGCACGTATATAATTTGACAATGTTCGATCACGTCAACGCGCGAGACTGTTTGTTTTCATTTTAATTGTTACGGCTGTTTCTCTTGCAGTCTGTTGTACGTTTATAATTCCCGCCGACTGCTGAATAAATTATTATTTTCTATGCTGTACCATTGATGTTGATTTTATTTTTTGTACCACGTCATACTTTCACGTACTAAACGATATGAAAATTAAACTTGAAGTTCACATATCCAAATTTTCATATAAAAACTTCAAAGAATCATAAATATAAAACATTTGAAAATGCTCATATGATGTTAACACATGCACCTTCGAAATTTAAATTTAAATAAAAAAAATTTCCAAATCATGTATCAAGTCATATTACTATTTGGAATATTGTTAAAGATAAGCATTTTGCATTACAAGAAGATGTAAATCAAATTTTAAAGCATTCGTAGTTTATTTTTGGGAAAAACCGTTTATTTATTATTTAATTGGAATTTAAATAAATATTAAAATAGCTTAATAAAAATAAAAATAAAAATGTTTAGTTTTATCAATGTTTCATATTCGCCCTTCACCTATTACAATTCCTGCATATCATAGTTCATGTTTATAGTTTATGTATATGTCTATTGTAAATGTTTATGTTATAAGGCTTAATAAAATCTACTTTATCTTTCCTTTTTTATATTTTGAATTTTTTTTAATTAATTTGTTGTAAACAATAACAGCTAATTAATTGTGTTCATGGAGTTAAAATTAAAGTTTTCTGTAGAAAATATTTGTTAGGTAATTATTTTAATTTCAAATTTAAAAATGAATATTCTTTTCCGATTTCTTTGTCAAAGCAGATTTTTATAATTTTCTTTTGATATTCGTTTAATAGTCCTTTTAATTAGAAACCATAATTATCTATTACTTAGCATTACAAAAATGTTGTATAAATTTGGAACAGATTATATATTTGAGCGACCCACAATCCAAGAAACCCACAGTAAGTATACAATAAATCCTTATTTTCGCAACGCCAGCGCCCAGACGACAATGCACACAAGACACAACTCTCAACAAACCATCACTCGGTTGAACGACATGACACACCGCGCATCTAGGTACCCAGAGAGCAACCTCCGCGCGCGTGCGGGATGAGCTCATCGCGGACCAGCCGATACTCTATTTCTTCGTCGGTCGGACCACGAGCAAGCTAATAATAATGCGCACACGGTGGCAGCGAGCTTTTTCTTGGTAGAGCCGCGACCGAAATAAAAGCCGTCGACCGAGTCACCGCGGGCGGCTATAGGCTGTGGGCTTATAGCCACCGCTGCCCGCTGCTACCGCGGATGCAAGCCAGCTGGAGCAATATGCTGGCCAAGGTTATGCTCTCTGCGAGCGCGGTCGCGAAAACTGCCATTTCTCTATGACCGGGTAGAGAGAAATGCAGGAGGAATAATATATTAATTTTAAAAAAATTCTGTATTTGTAGTGTACTTACGTGTTGTAAATAACATAATCTAACTTATAAAATTTCTACTTTAGTGCAAAGTTTAATTATGTATAAGGAAAATTGTAGTAAATGTTTAAAATTCTCAATTTTAGTCGACTGTCTATACATTTGTACGAACTTATACATAATGAGCACCACAAATTTATAATAATACGTAGAGCTAGATTACACGCTAAACATTATTAGATAGATACCCTGGTAGAAGATTAAAGGGTAGGGGGTTTGATGAAGATTAAAGAAGGATAAAATACCCTGGTAAAAATTTAAGCTGTTTTCTAACAACAGTTCTGCTAATTTTTTACAAATTAGTGTTAGAATTTAGTTTCGAATGTTAGGAAGTAAATGAAAAATTCACTAATTAATTACACGCAAATATATACTAACATACTAACAGTCTTTGTAATAAATCACAAACACTCTTTAGCACCTTGTTACATTTTTGTACGTTGAAATTACGCACCTCAATATCACCGACATTTTACGCATAACGATAGGGAAGACTCAACTAAGGCGAACTCTGTGGTTTACAGAGTTTTAATATATTCTTTTTAAATTTTTAAATTTAGTATTCAGAAAAAATTGAGATTATGTATTTTAATAGTCTGCAACTATAAATTTTTTTAAGACTGCATTTTGTGATTAAGTATAGTACATTCTAAAACATTTATGGAGGAAAACAGTACACGAACTTTGCAATTTATTCGGACCATTCAAACTATAGCATTCAGTTCCGTAAATGATACTCACTAGTGGTAACATAAGCTTTGGTCTATATAACATATTGATAGATGCAGTTAAATAAAAATAAGAATTGTTTCTGTTAATATAGTGACTTTTAATTATGTTAGCATTTTGAGTTTCCTAATTTTATTAATTAATTAGTCAGAATGAAATAAAAGCAACATATTTAGTTACTATGAAATTCTCTTTGAATTTTTTCTTATAACATCAGTCTACTCTCATACTTCTCTCACACTCTTTCATCTATCCTATCTTCTTAGTTGATTCTAGATGCCCGTGAAGATGTTTCTTGGTGCAAGTGTATCTTGTTTCCCTGTTACAGCTGTCATCGGTCATCTCCAGATCTACTCGTTTCGGCTATTCTGTTTCTCGTCCGTCACAAATTCTCCATTGTTCAACACCTGAGTCAAGTTGCGCAGTGGGTGTATAACTACTCATAGATCTTCGTTATTTGACGTTTTTGTCTACTCGGCAGCCATTGCTCTGGCTGCTTCGGCTTATTCTGCAACGGATTCCCCAACTATTGATGCTTGTTCTGCTAAAGTTGATGTTTCCGCCTGTCCCACCTTCTCAATATATTGGCCCGTCTGTACACAATATTTACTCAATATTGGCCCATCTATACACAATATATTCTCAATAGTTTCTTTCATAACCTCAGCTCTTTCTTTGGCAGCTCATTCTTTCAGCACTGTCCCTCGTTGGATTTATCATCTCCTTCAAATTGCAGCTGACCTAGTTGCGATGATTTGCCCTGATCTAATGTCTTATTCTCTCCTGTGGTCGAACTCATAACTTTTAATGCAACATGTGTCTTCATACAGCCTTTTCCTTCCTTGTACTCCGGTTAACTCCTTAATGACTAACTACACCTGGTCAGCTTTCAGGAATAAGTCGTTGGAATTGCCTTCTGGGGGACTCTTCTCATAGTCTGACTCCTCTTGTGCTGTCAACTGTGGGCAACTCCTAGTCTTGCGACCTTATTACTGACCCCTAAAGCACCTAATACTCTTTGCTCTTTCAGGACAGCTTCGCTCGATGTCTTCATCTTTGACGGTTAAAGCATCTCCATTTTCATCTCAATGTAGATGTTGATATAGTGAGCGTTGTAGTAAGTTTACTCATTCGTTGCATCCAGAGGCTCTTTATTTGTGCTGCTCGCTAACCCATTATAAGAGGGAAGGCCACGGTGACGGTAGAAAAAAAACAGTTTTCTTTAGGCATTTATTTTTAATGTCATTCAACTTTTTATATAATATCATTTATACCACAATAGAGTACATGTTCTAAAGTAAGTTTCTTGCATATTTTATTAAAAAATATTAATATCTACAAGTACAGTAGTAGTAGTGATTATACGGAGGTCTTTAAAAAAGTGGAGCAGCCAGGAAGAGTTGTAACTCTTTAGCGGAAGCTTTTTAATAAAAAAATAGAAACCGTGTATTCAAATATATTACAATGACTTCAATTAGTAGGAGTTATATAAACAGTTATATATAAGATTCTTTTTTACAATATAGCAGGCTTTAAAAGAAAATCGAAAAAGTACAATAAAAATGTATTGTGTGTTGAACATTGTAAATAAAGACAATTAGAAACCCCCTACACTTAACTGAGGGTAATATTATGACAAAGCTCCCCTAACATTTTCAAGTGAATCGGTTAAGAATTGACCAAATTATAGATCCTCTCAGTTTAAAATGAGTTGTATTGAGGAAATCGCGATTTTAATCGCTGAGCGTATCTGTATAAAACCTTTTGTAGTTTACAGAACTTTTTAAATTTCTATCTAAATAATTTTTCACAGTTCTTTAAGACACCGAGGAATAGAAAGACATGAACAAAAGAAACTTTTCTTATTTTTAATGACTATCCCCGTTTTGAATAAAATGCGATTTCCTAGTATTAAGGTAGTAAGGTATCTGCACAAAATCGTTCATTGTTCTAAGAATTTTTCAATTTACATTTCAAATCCTTTCTAAGATACTTTTAAGATCCGGCGGAATAGAAAAATACAATAAAATTTCTTTAATTTTTGAGATCGACATCGTGGCTTTTCCCCTTAAAAGTAAAAAGCATTTTCTTGAGCTTCTCAAATTTCTGGCAGCTACACAAGATAGCATTATGAACTGCGTCATTCGGAGTTCACGATATATTTCATTATTAACCTATCTGAAAAGCCTCCGTAACTTCCCCAACATGTAATATGATGAAAATACTATACCATACTTTGTACGTTACTCCCAAAATTAGCATTCCTGAGTATTTCTATCTCTTGTCATTATCAACCAATCTCGCGCTGCTTCTGTCAATACTTTATTGGTGGTAAAGAAGGTCTTGTATGTCGTCTTCAGCTGAATCCTCGACCATCTCGACCCATATTCTTACCGGCAGATGACTCCGTTTCGTTACTATAGTACTCTGTTTAGTGCCTGCATTAGCTGACTTATCTAGGCTAGTTGACGGTTATAGTCTCTGCCTCCGCAACTTGCTGTTCCAGTTGCTAAATATTGCGCTGCATGTTCAATACGCTTGAGTCTATGTTCCAGGCACAGTTACTCTTTACGTCTCTCCAGCTACAGACTCAGTGCATTGCTCTCGAACAATGGTCATGACAGTTGGTTGGAGCATCTATTTATACGCGGCGATTCATGGCGTCGCTCCCAATACAACTGTTCTAAGCATTACTCTAAATGTGGTAGCACGCAACGTTGCTTTCTCCATATGTGGCTGCTCATGGTGTCCCTCTAGATGCCAGTATATACTACTTTCAAGCGCAAAGACTCGTATTTAAACGATATTTCGCACCATATCCAGATACTGCTTATCTCTTGTCAGCGGGGCATGTGTCAGTCCCCGCCAGCTCTCAATGTTTCTTCCTCGTGCGCCGTCGTCTTCCGGTGGTACTTCGTCAACACTCTTCGTAATTTGACGTTCGCCTCTCGACGCGGTTTCTCACATGCGGTCTTATATTCCTGATGCGGCCTCTCTCGTGCGAACTTCTTCGGGATTGACTTAATTTAGACATTTAACTTAGTGTTACAATGACACCGTCTTTGCACATACTCCGACCAGCTCCTCGTCAATTTGAAGAAGATTTACTCCTCATTCACCTCCTGGACTAGAAGTTTCATTTCCCAAACCATATCTCGGACGAGCCTCCATTTATAATAAATGTGTTGAGGATGTTTGTAAAGAAATTACGAAAATGCATGAATTAATAATAAATTAATATATTCTAATATACTAACAATTACAAACACTTTTTAGAATGATCAACTCCGATATCCCTGCTATCAACCTGTTACACATCCCTCAATCCCTTGCAAGGTGATAACTCATCTAAATATTGGCTCTTAAATAAAAATTAGCCGACATTTCGTTAACAGTTATAGTTAAAAATTAGCCGACATTTCGTTAACAATTATAGTTAAAAATAAATACGCTAGCCAATTAAACCAGCTTATTTTCAACCAGACCAGATATAGATGATTGTCAAAAAAATGGAACTAAACATTTTTTTGAGAGTTATAATGCATTATGTAAAAGATGTTCCTTTAGTTTTGAAAGTCTAAATATTCGGTTAAACTGCTTAAATCCAGTTTAATTGTCTATTTGTTATTTTCGTGGCATTTACATTGACATTTTCATGGCATGTATAATTTAAGCATTTGTCGACGTTAACAAAATATTTAGACTTTCAAATCAAAAGAATTACCTTCTATTTCATTAGGTTCTAATAATGTTACTCTAAAAATCTTGCTACAGATTACATATGTAGTGCAATAACCAAATCTGTAATACAAATAACACGAAAATGACAATGTCTAGCTGGACAATGTCATTTTCGTGGCATTTGTATTACAGATTTGAGATTTGTACTACATATATAATATATAGCCAGATTTTTAGAGTGATATTACTGATAATTGATAAAATAGAAGATAGTTATTTTGTTTCTGAAATCTAAATATGCTATTAACGTTAACAAATACTTGAATTACACATGCCACGAAAATGACAATAAAAATGCCTCGAAAATTATAAATTGACCATTAAACTGGATTAATTCAGATTAACCGAATATTTAGACTTTCAAAACTAAACGAACATCTTTTACATGATGCATTGTAACACTCGAAATTTTTTTTAGTTCTGTCATATGTTCTGAAGTACATTTAAAGGGATAGCTATAAGAAAACATCAAACGCTCCATTTTTTGACAATCTCCCATATACAAGATTTTTTATCTCATTAAAAAAGCGCAATTACGGTTGAAAATAGGCATAAAAATATTATATATATTAAAAAATTGCAAAAAGCGTGCGTGGGATAGTACAAATCTGTAGTCGGTAACTAATAAGTTTAACTCAACCCATGCGACCACATAAACCTTTATTCTAGATAATGTGTTTCCTAAATTAATTGGTAAATTTTTCAAAGATAATGGAAGAAAATTATAATATATTTATAATTAATTATCTCTTCTTCGAGATAAATTATTTTATAATTTTCATCTGTTAATTTTGTAGACAAATGTGTAAAGAAAATAATTATTCAAAAATATTAAAATAGATTTACAAATTAGAAAAATTTTAAGGTTTTACTGAAAGTGGTGGAAAATTTTTTTTTGTAGTTACGGTCACTTTTTAATTACATCTCGCTATATCTATCATAGGGCCTTTATACACTCTGGTATAATTTTTGCTTTCTGCAAGAGTTAATGTTAAGAACATGTTACCATCCTGTTTTGAAAATACAATATCATTTTTAGAAAATGTGTGTCTATGCGTGCGTGCGTGCGTGCGTGCTTGCGTGCGTGCGTGTGTGTGTGTGTGTTTAGATGTGGATCAGCATTACTCTGTATATACACGATGAATTTTAATGTTTCAGGGCTCATTATTTAGTATTTTAAAGAACAGAGGGATAATATTTTTGTTTTTATGGTTTCTGTGTTTTTATTTTATGCTTTCAGTGATTTTTTGATTTTTCAGTTTTAGTTTTTCGGGATCTTTGGTACATTAGAATAATATCATCAACCCAGCTAAAATGCATTTAAAAGAGCATAAAATTACCTAACTTTTCCGACAGGAAAATACCGATAAGGTTTTTCCTTTCTTTTGTTATACACGAAAACGTCATTTTTGTTTAAATGGCTATTTCTCGAAAACATATAACGGAAAATTTTTGAAAAAAAATTGAGACAATTAGAAGCAAATCGGCAGCATTTTATCTAAAACTTTATAAAATGATAGTTTTTACAATCTCATAACCTGTATATTTTTTCACAGCATGAGATATTATATTTCCTGATATTTTATTGAGGTTATATGTTTTCTTAAACTTTTTTTATGTCGCTTATATCTCAGGAACGGCGCGGTCGGATTCCTAATTCAATCGAAATTTCAAGATTCATCGATTTTTACATTTCCGGGCTTTTTGGCATGTAAAAATATTATGATCAATTTAGTGTAAATGCATTAAAAAGAGCATAAAATTACCTGTCTTTTACAACCAAAATTTTTGGATATGCTCTTTTTCTTCTTTTGTTATACACCAAAACGTAATAGTTTAAACAGTTATATTTCCGATAGATATAGCAATTTTAAATTAATTTGTAAGAACAAAGAATTTCATATTAGTATAATTAATTTAGTATCAGGAGGCTAAGTGTTAATGATTTTGCAGGTACAAAATATTTTTTGGTCTCTTTTAATTTGGATTTTTAGAATAACATCCGGTATGGTCTAGTGGCTAGGATACCTGGCTTTCACCCAGGAGGCTCGGGTTCGATTCCCGGTATCGGAATTTTTTTTTTGCAAATATAACAATTATACCTTTGTTTAAGGAGGCTATATATAGGACATCAAATAAAAAAATGATATAAGAGTTTATTAAGGTCGTATGATATAAATAGTTAAATGTACTTGATAATAGTCCATAACTACATGAAAAAAGAGAATTGTTTCAACAAAATCGTGCAGTCACAAGTGTAAATATTGTCACTAATAAAAATTAGTTATACCCCAATTATTGTTTTTATTTCTCAATCATTTTTAATGTTTCGGGACTTGCTTTTTTCTTTAAACATTTATATACAAAGTTACTGGGAGAAAATTATAAATTAATATATATCTGTAATAAGAGAAAGCTAATTATTTATAAGTAAAAGAGTAAAATTTTATAAACAATTTGCTTTCTCTTATTACAGATAAATTATTATACAATTTTCTTCCGTTAACTTTGTAGATAAATGTTTAAAGAAAAAATGGCATACTGCATTTCTTACACATAAGAATTCTACACGCAATTACTGTGCACAATTTAGCATTGGTGAAATATATCTATATATAATTTGACCAATGCTAAATTGTGTACAATAATTACGCGTATAATTCTTATGTGTAAGAAACGCTCTATGCCGAAAAAATCAAGCCTCAAAACATTAGAATTGATTAATAAATAAAAAAAATAATTTGGGTGTAACTGAGTATTTTTTATTTGACAATATTTACACTTGTGACGTTACAATTTTGTTAGTTCAATTTATTTTCTAGTAGTTATTTACTCTTATTAAGTAGCTTTCTCTATATTTATATCATAGGGCCTTAATAAACTCATATAATTTTTTGTTTTATGTCCTATGTATAGCTAAAAACCCTTCTAAGAAGTCTTGATTATGTTTTAGAATAATTAACGTAATGATAATAATTTGTATAAAATATACACATTATTGGCAAAAATATTATATAATCACGTGATCTAAAAACACAAAAAATTCCGATACCGGGAATCGAACCCGAGCCTCCTGGGTGAGAGCCAGGTATCCTAGCCACTAGACCATACCGGATCTTGTTTCACCGTATCGAAGCGAATAAGATTAGGCTATACAGAAGAGCCTAATAATACAAACCTTGAAGCATCACAACACTACTGTTATAAACGATGATTAAAGATTAAAACAAATTTGTTAGATCCCACAATCAAAGAGGTCAAAATTTATTCAAGGTAGAAAATTAAAAGAAAAACTTTCTATCCTCTAATCTCATGTTTTAAGATATCTTGTGAAGTGTATGTAACGTTACACTATGAATGCACGCCACAGTACTTTTGAACTTTATAACTATTTAAAGTTGCTTCTCAATACCACTTTTTAATTTCAGACTAGTTAATACGTATATGGTACTAAATTGAATTTAATTTATACAGATTTCTTAAACTACAGTGTTTTCGTATTTTATTTTATTGAGTAAACTGAGTAGTAACTACAATGTTAATAAAACTCTAACTGTGTTTGTTTGTTCTTACTGGACCACTCATATCGAGAGGTCTCTCCATTATGAGACCTCGGAAATTAGATGAAATTCAAAGATTTTTGGTAACCAAAACTATACAACGTACCCATTTGAAACTTTTTTACATGTATTGATAATCATTAGAAGAATGTTTCAAAATTTAAATAAAATCAGGTAACTGCACCAATCCATGATCTTTTAAATTATATAAACAATATATATATTCTAATATCTTTCGAATAAACCTTGCGCACTAATGTCAGGGATTTTGCTGGCGATTTTTAATATGAATGTACTCATCAAAATAAGGTATTAAAAAATCTTTTAACACCTAAGGTCCCCTGCGCGACACAAGTTTCAAGACTATATTTTTTAAGGTATAAAATATTTTTTTTTATAATTAATACATATAAAGTAGTAGTTATTTAAAATTAAGAGATACTATCAACTTTTTATAAATTGATACATTTTATAAAATTATTTACAAGTAAAAAACAATATATTCAGAATAACTCACTTTAAAAATTATGATTCAGTATTTTTCGAAGTTAGAATAAAAAAAAATACACAATAATTCTAAACGCTTGTTCGACATGTAATGATACTAAAACAGTTTATAATAGTAATAAAACAGTTTATAATAATAATAAAACAGTTTATAATAATAATAAAACAGTTTATAATAATAATAAAACAGTTTATAATAATAATAAAACAGTTTATAATAATAATCAAACAGTTTATAATAATAATAAATAATCACAATATTAAAACATTTTCATCTTATAGCTGTAAATTAAACAATAATCGTTTTTACTTACAACAAAGTGTAGAGGTACTTAGAGCGTATTTATAGTCAGGTGCGGAGTATACTATCGACGATATATAAATATAATTTTACATAAGTAGCAGATGATACAACTAGAGTACTAAACGCACCTAGATACAACTTTGTTTCTTCACCATAAGTGAGAATCCACATAAGCGCAATACCGTGCTGTACTGTGCTGTGCTGTGCTGTGTCGTCTGATTTTAGAACGGAGAAGTATATCTACATCTATATCTATGGTCATTCAATTAATATTTCATAACTATCATTTAGATTATTTAATAAACGAACAACTTTAATGAAAGAAGAAGACAACAAATATCTATGGTCTTTGAATTAATATTTTAAAAGTATTATTTAGATTCTTTAATAAATTAAAGATTATAATAAAATATTAAAACAAAAACGTTATCAAGTAAGGTAATGAAAAAATTTTAATAATGATATTATTTTATGAATAAAGTGGTTAAAAACTAATAAAGTAATAATAATTCTTTTTGTAATTAAATAAGCATAGGTTTATTAATTGAGACTTTTAATAAAATAATATTTAAATAAAATTAATTCTTGCAATACATAACTTATATCACTTTATATATAGTATATAGATCTTTCTCATGAATACATATATATGTACATACAAAAGTAAAAGGAACAAAACGTATAAACATTCAACATAAATTATACGCATTATTTTACATAATGTATATATATATATATATATATATATATTTTTATACAATCGCAAGACTTCAATTATTTTGTTTCTTAATGATATTTATCAAGGATGACAGTTTTCTGATAATCAACCTTATATAATGTACATAAGTAAGTAAATAATCACGTGATATTATTGATTGCTTATTTAAGTAAAAAACAAAAATACATATACGCTTGAAATTTAAAATGTCAACGCTTATCATAACAAAACATGACACTGTTGTCTTTGTTTCAAATGACAGCAAGGATACCCTTATGAATGAAAGCTGCAGAAATCTCCGCAAGGTTTTATGCACAAATCGAAGAAAAAAGAAAAGTGGATACAGTACAGAAAATGTATTTAATGGCAGTCTTAGGGCTGAATATGTGTACACCAGAATACTTAGTAAGAGAGGAAACGAAAACGGAGAAAATATACGTGAAAGAAGGAGATAGATACATAAAATACGAAGAGAGGATAAAGAGATCAGAAAACAGGCTACTTAAGGAATGCAGAAAGGAAGTAGACAGAGAAAATTGGAAAAACACGAAATACGAAATAGCAAGAGAGGAGCTGTACAAGAAAGTAGGAATGAATTTATGGGAAGTACAAAGGAGAGATAACAATGGAAAAAATGTAATAGAAAAATGGAGAAGAGAAGTTGCAAAAGAAGAGAAAGCAGTAACAGAATGGAAACGAGAAAATTCAACATATGGAAGAGAATATCTAAGATGGAGGGCAGTGATGGCACCGAAATATTTGCAAGAAAAAGGCAAGCGAAGAAGATAAAAACAGTAGTCAGATTTAGATTAGAAAATGAAAGCAGATATTGGATGGATAAGGAAAAAATAAAATGTAGAATGTGTGAATTGAAAAATTAACATGAGATATCATGGCCATATGCAAAAAAACATGAAAGGACGAAAGAATGGAATACCTAATAGATGAAGAAGGAAATGGTATAGAATGGATGAATAAAGTGATGAACAAAATAAATTAAACAGAGCAGAAGAAGAAGAAAAAGAAGAAGAAGAAGAAGTAGTAGAAGAAGAAGAAAGGCAGATAGTATATTAGAATGTAGTAAACGAATATAAATATATTATATAAATTATGAAAATACACCCTGAAAGGGATCATTAATTTTAATGAAAAATAAATAAATAAATAAAAAGGTTTCGTCAACTTTTTTTATTAATTATTCTAGAGATAATAAAAGTAAATGCGCATTGCGATTTGTTGCGCATGTAATAGTATATTTCATTTTATATAGAAATGTGCAAATAAAAGCTGTTGATTTTATGTTTATTTAATAAATTCAACATAAATAATCTTAACAGAATTAAATGAATATATCGATGAATCAAAATATTTGAAACTTTTAATTTACAAAGATTTTTATCGAAATATTTTAATTAAAAACTGACGATGTTAGCACGTACCGTGGGTAACGCTGAATGCTTGCTTTTAAATAGCAAACACTGTGCTTCGATCGATCTGTGTTTGTTCTCGTTAAAATGCTGCGTACCGGTATTAAAAGGATGTTAACCAGAATATTTACTGAATCTCTGAAAGAACAATGTTTGAGATTCCAGCTATTTTTAGGTATTTTTAAATTCTACTTCTTCAGTCCACTTCAAAAACATTTGGTTCAAACTTATTTAAGTAAAAAAAATTTGAAATAGAATCTTTTAATAATTTTATTAGTAATAAAAAACTTTTAAAAAATGTTAAATCTGAAAAAATGTAATAGAAAAGTTTATAAAAAAGAATTATATAATTTTATACAGTTTTGTATACAAAGTTTTTTTTAATAAATTGTACTGAAAATATTTATTTAAGGGGAAGGTACGGGAGAAAGTTGTTATTATCTAGATACGGCCCTGGTGATCGATGGTGATTGGCTGACGAAAATTCACTGTGTCGGGGGATGGCTAGTCCCGAGTTGCACATTGCAGGGAGATTCTACTGTATTTCTATCAATATATGTACACTCAATAACAATGCAAACTGTCAGAACGAATTTAAATTTTTAATTTTTAGCTAATTAAAATTACACATTGTTTCTATATATCTAAGTAGACTATGCCTTGTATTGGCTAAAAATTAAGTATTTGAATCTTAGTACTTAGCGATTATTACGTAGCGATAGTTTGTAACTTTGTACCGAAGTTGAGCATAATTACAAAAACGATATTAAGGTGATGCCTAACCCACCCGTTACTGAGAATTACGAAGAATTACTTTTTTCATTTGATTTTCAAGTTTGAGTAAATATCTCTCTGGAACATTATTGTCTTAATCAAAATCTACTATCTTCCAGAAAGATATTCTATCAAAATTTTGAATTAAATGAAAAAAGTATTTCCCCATATTTGTCGGTAATAGGGGGGGTCAGCATCGCCTTAAAGATATACACTCGTAAGAAAGACATTCAATTTTATTTTTGATAATAAAGAACTACATTTTTTAATAAATAATTAAACCAATAAAAATTTAAATAATAATTGAAAAAAATTGAGAAATAGAATTTTTAAGTCAGCTTCTCTATAAGATTGCTTTTTAGCCACTAAAAACCCATTACTATCTAACAATTTCCTTTGAAACAGAAGAAAATGTAACTATATATCTGTTTACCGCATTTCCTTAATTGACGCAAAATCGTTCTCGTTGATTCCTTAACGTGCGACGCTCAGAGACCCAGAGAGAATCGAAATAAAAGGAGTAGTCCGTAGTCCCCGAACTCCTCAGATTCCCGCAGGAAATAGGAGAGCCGATCCTAATAACTCCGACTTCTTCATTATTGCCGGAATGAATCAAACGGCGGAGAGAGAAAGAGGGGGAGTAAAGAGAGATAAAGATAGGAAAGGGATAGAGAAATCCACGAATAAAGACGTGACCTGCAGCTCTGAATTCAACTCGCGGATAAGGGAACGCGAACATTCGAACGGCGATGTGCAATTTATCGGAGAAAATCGTGGAGGAGGCATGGGGTGGACGGTTTCCTTGTTCTACGGCGCGAGTCTTCGGGACTCTCTGAGCCGAAAGATTACAGAAGTTTCCTGGATGCTTTTCAGATTGATAAAACAGCAATTTACAATTTCAAAGCAGAGGAGGGGAGAAACGCGAGCCAAATCAACTTTATGCGACGTCTGTTTACACGTTCGAACGAATCGTGCAAAGTTAAATGAGATGCAGCCTTATCTGTGATTTAGATAGAAGACTATATCTGTTAAGTATTTGTAGTGTGACTCAACTAAAAAATTCACTGGGCTTAATTTTACTTGAATACTAGGTATATCCACATACGGACAAAAGAGGACGAAGCCTAAATAATATTATTCTCCCGTACATAAAAATTTTAAAAGAAACACATCCATATAATACATACGAACATCCAAGATACGAAAAAATTAAAACGACTAAATAAATAAAAAAATGTTGTATGTATGTATGCTATGTATGTACGTATATGTAGATCTAAGTATGTATGTATGCACGTATGTATAGAAATGGTAGAAATTCAAATTTAAATAAAAATAAAAATATTCTAAAAATGTCAAACACGTAATTAAATATTAAAAATCATTATACCACCAACAATTGACGATAATTCCTAAAAGCACGAGCTAGATATCTAATTTCCGAATTATGCACCCTTGAAGTTATGGCGAACCTTCATACCAAATTTCATGAAAATCCATCAAGTAGTCTAGGAATTCGTGAACAAAAATGTGCACTTCGTTCATCAGGCTTCGTCTAATAATTAATTATATTGAATATAATTAAATCAATGTATTTCACACTCAAACCTCACTTTTCAAATAACTATTGAGGATTAATTAAACTTGAATTTAAAAAATCTGTTAATGAATAGTGGAAAAGAATTATAAAAATGAATGAAGCTGAAATTAATTATAGTATATCTTTGAATCATGGATACTATTATAAAAACAAACTGTTGCTTTTTAAAAATGAACCATTTTTATCCAGTTAAAATTAAAATTCGAAAATAAAAGTCCCCTTCAAAACATAAAGTGTGGGGGGACACGAAAAAAACACAAATATTTTAAAAATTTCAAGAGCATTTATATATAAATTCTAAAAAAGAATTGTAATTTTGTAATAACGAACAGACAAAAAAGTATTATTGTTTATTTTTTGTAAATATAATGTTATTGTGCAAAATATACGCGATTTTGTAATTTAAACAATTTAATTATGTTGTAATGTCTCCTTTCCTTACAATTAATGAACTTTTAAATAATTGTTAATTTAATTTCCAAAAATTATAATTAAAACCAAATCTGCTTACTTTCAAATTGTTTGACTTTAAATAAAAAGAAAATATACTTCGTATCTGTAACAGAGAAAGAAATATTGATTCAGCCAGTTGACTGCTTAAATATACTCAAAAGCCAAATTACTAATAGTAATAATTACTTCGAAGGTTTCTAAATACAGATAAAAAAAAACCCACTCTTGAAAAATTAATACTTACACACGACTTGAAACAAACCACTCAATAAAGACCACGTAAGAGATTTGAAATTCATATGGCTCCAACAGCTTCGTAAATTTTCAGCAAACTCCAAATGCAATCATAACGAGCGCGCAACCCAAAAAGTCACTCGCGCCCTACTATGTCACCCTCGAAAAAGCACGAAATCCCTCCTCTAAAGAAAACGTCAAAAAGTCCGTGACACGTCCCACGTGTGCGCTCACCCGTGTGTGTATATTATACGTGTGCACGCGTTCGCGCGCAAGCTTGTGTCGAAATTCCTCGGTCCATCCCACGAATCCCTCGGGGGATTTATTTTGAGCGAAGCGCGCGCGTGACGTCATAAGCGAGAACTTACTGCCTCTGCTGCTGCTGCTGCTGGTCGTCGCATCGTTACAGCAGCAGCAGCGGCAGCGGCAGAGTTTCGCTGAATCTCGGATACTGCAGAGTGTGTGTGTATGTGTGTGCGCGGGTGCTTAGGTCTCGAGGCTCGCTCTCCGCGGACTCGCTCTCAGTCACATGTCGAGTGTCAGGATCGATCGACCGCGAGCGTAAAACGATCGATCGCTTCGCGTATTATACCTTCTTTCGTCGCTGGTGGTAAGAAAGCGGTGAAGTGCGAGTACATAAGTGTACGGGTTCCAAGCTGAGAGCGAGCCAGAGAAAGGGTGGAGAGCTTTTTTTGAGGAAGCAGGGTGGAAGAGAAGAGGCTCGCTGAGAGAAGTTCGAGAGGGAGCGAGGTGAAACTGAAGTGGAAGTTTGAAACTCGATAATCGGCTGCTGATGCGCTCGCTGGATTACTATGCGCGGGTAGGGTCGAGAGCTCGTGCATTTTGGGCGATTGTTCGCGGGTTCTTAAATTTTGAAAGCCGCGAGTGAGTGCTTCTTTGTTATTACTTAAAAGCCAAGGGAATATAGTGAATGTGAAAAGTTGTGATAGTATATTAATTAAGATTTGTTACATTTAAAATTAACAACAAAAAAAGTATTTCGAGATAAAAAATAAAGCGGAAAAATAAAATTCCTCAAACCTGAAGAATCGTATTGGTAAACATTGCCGAAATATTCGTCTCGAAGTAAATGCTGCGCGTTGATAAACTGCCAAGAGTCCGACGTCGCAATGCTAACTTTACGTAAGCCGCATAATAACTCTCGTTTGCTCGAGCTGAACTTTGCGAAATCGTCGAAGCCAAAAAATGAATACGAGCCGAGCGACGGTCGAGAGAATCGATGCTCCTACTACGATCAATAACGAACACCGTTATTCCCGGCTCGATAAACTAGCGCAAAAGAAGCGCGCTCGCAAACGTCTTCGCGAAGTCGCATTGATGCGTAACTTGCGCGCGATCCTCCAAGAAACGAGCTTGCGTTATAAAAAGATCTAGTAAACGTCGTGAATTCAAAAGCGAATGTCTGATAGTCGCCGCCGTCGAAAAAGCAAAAAAGAGCGCAGGGCGGCAACGTTTTTAATTGCGCCCCTTTTGACGGCCGGAAACGCGCGCGAGCGCGCGAAATCCTCTAGGGAAGATTAAAGGGCCGTGCGCGCGCGCGCTCGAGCAACCATCATGAAAACCACGCAGCAGCAGCAGCAGCAGCAGCATCAGCAGCACCCTTTGATCTCGGCGACGGCTCGACGCGTCGAGGATGAAGCAAACGACGACGACGAGGCCGGCGTCGCAAACGAGCCGAAAGAGCCGGTGATTCGTCTGAAGCTGGACAAACCCCCGCACTGGGACTGGCAGTTGACGACCACTGCCGATGCCCTGCCGGTGATCCAATTGCTCGACAAAGATGGCAAACTGCTGGTGGAGACGAGCGGTCGCGTAGCTCAGCGAGCCCGCGGCTCCTTCCGCGACGGCCTCAGGTCCCACGAGTCCTTTCCCCAGCCCCTGAAGGAGGAAACACCCGAGCCAGCGACACCCCAACCAATGGTCGGCAATCGCAATTTCGAGGGCTTCAGCAGCAAGTTCGGATCGGCTTCCTGCGGCTTTCAGCCACGCAAGTCGCGCAGCGAGGCGACGGTCTCCTCGAACTCCTCCTCCGTCCATCCGCGAGGTCGGAAAGTGCGTAAGCGCCACTCGTCGAACGCCTCGGAGCTGCTGTTGGAGGCCCAGCAGATGCCAGCGAAAAAAGAGGCCGGCGCGCCGAAGAGGTACTCTGCCGGCGATTACTTGCGCCAGCAGATACTCGAGGACCTGATGTCGAAGCAGAACTACGACGCCAAAGTTGCCGGGGAGGAGGAGCCGAGCGAAGTGGCGAAGAGCAGATACAAGAAGATGAAAGCATACTTGCGCAGCCAGAGCGACGGTGTACAGCAGCAGCGGGGTAATGTGCCCGAGGAGCCAGAATTGCCAAGAAGAAATTTCAAAGGCTACGGGGGTGGCGTCATCGCTGATGAGGGAGAGGAGTTGAAGGAGGAGGTAGGAGTGATGAAAGCCGCGCCGATGCTCGCTGGCAAAAGGCTGAATAAGGAGGACCTGGACAAGATCAGGAGGTTCCTGCAGGAGAAGATCCAGGCGAAGATGCAGGAGGAGCAGCAGCTACAGCGGACCTCGTCTTTTCCAATGCAGGGCGAGAGTTATCAGGATGCGAGGAGAGAAAACAGCGTGATGAAGAGAGCGATGGATGTTAGGAAGAGGCTCTCGGAATGCACGAGAGGTGACGAGAGACCGGGTACTCTGAAAAACTATAGGACGAGGAAGATACGCAGCGACGCTAACATAAGATTCGATCCGGAAATTCTGGAGGCTTCCAAGAACAAGTCGGAAAGCAGACAGCAGATGATCTTGAAAAAGAACTCATCGGGATCGGACAAGAAGAAGGTCTACAGGAAGACGAAAAGCGACGTTCTGCTGAGCCATCATCTGGCGGGAAGTAGCTTGGACTCTGAGAAAGACCATCCAGTGGAGACGAGTTACCCAACGAGACGGATAAAGAGTCAGGACAACTTAGAGCGCTCTTGGCGAGAGTACAAGGAGCGCAAGAAACAGGAACGACTACACAAGGAGACCGATCATCACAACCTGGTCGAGGAAGACTTTATGAAGAAACCCCGGTGGAAGGACTTTCAAGAAGCCTCTTGCCCAGTGAAGAACTGCAAGTTCTGCGAAAACAAGAGAAATTGCGTCGATCCAATGAAGAATCCAGAAGATCTAATTAAGCTGAACGAGATCCAGACGGAGAACGAGAGACCGAGCACCAGTTTGCAGGAGAACTACCTGATGATAGACCCATCCTCACCTACAGATTCCAAACTGGCCGAACACCAACGACGTGATCACAATGGCAAGAGGTCACCGGACTTTGGCTACAATTCCATATCCAAGCGCAACGGTCCGACCAAGGGACTCGGTGGTGGCGGTGGCAGCGGTGGGGGCGACTCGTGCGCCAACTCGAACGTGAAGAAGAGCGACACCTTCCGAGTCGTCGACGGCAGGGATTCGAACGAAGACGATGACGCGGCCGAGGTGTGCTACGATTACAGAAATAAAACGAATGAAGATATCGCAAGGGACTATTTCAGGCGGGTTTACGAACTATTGCGCAGGCGACAGGAGGAGGCCAAGAAGCTGGCCGAGACCGGCCGTGGCCGCATCGACGAGAGGTGCGAAGACACGTCTTCCTCGAATTACTTGCAGGAGGCGAAGGAGGCAGCGGCCGCGCACGGCAAGCGGCGCCGACGCCGAAGAAAAATGGACAAGCCCGCTGAAGGTAATTAACGCTACGCTGCTTTTCTGCGAATCTTCGTGCTTTCATTTAGTGCATGCTGTTAAGTTTCTTATACAAATGCCGTATTTCGGTATTAGAGGAATATTATTTTATCGTTGAGAGAATGTTAAAGTGTTGACATCCGCAACATGATATTAAAAAGTATATAAATCATTTTCCTCTGACAAATTTGAATGATCTTAATTTGAATTTTATTGAGAGGTTGCTTATCGTATTTCATTGATGTAAAAAGCGTTTTTCCGAGAAAAGCTTATTTAAACACGAATGTTTTGAAAAATATGAGAAGTCAGTGAGGTAAATTCCTTCTTAGTGTACCATTCTAAGTATCTTAGCAATCTCTGGTTAAAGTATACAGTAATTTTATCCAAAATCAGAGAAAAATAAATTTTAAAAAAGTATCTTTTTACATCCCCTTAACTTGGGCAATAGAGCGTATACATTATTAAATGTGGTACATTGATTATATCTGGATATTTGTTTTTTATTTTATACAAGCTTTTCACGTAACAAAATTCAGTTAATAAATCATAAGATCAATCATATCAATTAAATTATTAAATATATTATATTATGAAATATCAATTGCATAAATATGAAAAATAATGCTCTTTCCGCGGATTAAGCATAAATGTACTTTATCCCCATATCTCTCTTTTAATATGCAAGCCTTTTAAATAATATTCATCCAAACGAAAATAACGAATGTAAAGCAATTTTATTTTAAAAAGAAAATTTTCAACCACACTCACACACATCTAATATTTAAATATAATACTTTTAAATACAAAATTAAGGGTTGTGAAAAACCTATGTTTACATTCTACACTGTTTTGTTGATAGAATAATAAATTATCGATTTTTTAAAAATATCTATAATAAAGTAAAATCGAAACTCACTTGTCTTTCGAATTGAAACATTTAACCCATTCTATAGAGGAGACTGGGGTGTAACGGGCTACAGGGTATAACGGGCCACTAGCTATATTTGCTGTAGAAGAGCAACGAAATTTTTTGTTCCGCGTCTTAATCTACTTGTGGTCGTACTGTGAGTTAATTTTCTTTGCATGGATATAATCCACCAAGCAAACAAATTATTTACAACACAGTGAAATTTTAAATTAAAAAATCAGGTTATATGAAAAACGAAAAACTTTTCAAATCGCTAACCGTGTACATTTTTGATTGATTAAATAATGGGGGTAGTTAAATATTCGGAAAGATAAAAATTGCATAAAAGTAAAATTTGGAAAGATATTTTATGGAAAATGGAAAAATTCTGAAAAGTTAAATTTGGAAAAAAAATCAGAAAATATTAGTATTGAATATAGAAATATTCAAAGGCCAAAGTATAGAAAAAGAATCGTAAGGGTAAAAATATCGAAAATAAAAGTTCATAGTACCAAAATATTGAAAATCAATAATTTTTCAGATTAAAATATTGAAAATTGTTAATTGGCTTTTTTTTTAATATACGGTATTACTGTCCTTAACAAGTTAGCGAATTGCATATCAAATTTTCAATATTTTAATCAATTATTTTATCAAGATTACAAAAAGTTATGATACGAAACGTTAATTATTGAAAATGGGGTATGACGGGGCACTTTTGTTGGGGTATAATGGGCCACCATTTTTAGTACATAAAAACGTTTTTTTTTATTGTAGAAGAGTAGACATATCATTAAGAGCTCCATAAGAAAGATTGTGTCATGTTTATTTATAAAAAAAAAACATAATTTGAAGAATTGTGATGGCTACAGATATAAAACAGTTGATTAAGTCGATTTTGAGCCGTAAAAATGAAAAAAATTTTCTCTTTATTTATGGATCGGTATAACGTATCTCGATCTAATATCGTGATTGATTAAGCATAAACAAACCTTGTACTCCTCTCTTACGGTATTTTGGTATCCACAATTTAACAGCAAGAGTGTAAAATTACGTTAGTCCCTTATACCCCAATGGAGGTGCCGTTAAACCCCAAATATTTCTTAAATCGCTATTTTCGATGTAATTTATAAGTGCATTTTAAAATTGGAAAGAAACATTAGGCACTGATCTTAATATAGGATAGGTCTAACTTAATGTAGTATAGGAACCTAATATTCTTCAATTGAATAGTAACTAAATACTATTTTAGTTTTTTAATTATGCTTTTTATAATTTCTATGGGTCATTGCATTTCAGTGGACCATTATACTCCAGTCTTCCCTACATAATTTCTAGTATATATATATTTAAAAAAAATACCTTTAAAAATAATTCAAACAAAATTACACGAGTTAAAAGCGTCATTTCATTTTAATTCTAAAGGTGTAGTGGAAATATTTACTAAAAATTCTGTAGAACTTAAAGTGCAAAATTATTTTAACATTGAATGTAAATGAGTTTATATTTCACCTTAATACAAAGTTTTCATTTATTATACTCAATTATTCATTTCTCCCTTTGTAAATTTCAAGTCACTAAATTTGAACTTTCGATTTACTTTCACATCGGCTTAAATACAACACCCCATAATAAAGAAAAATGTATGCACACTATTGAGGCCTAGGTTGACTAAAATTACATTGCTTTTCAAATATCCCCTCGGAGCTTCGCACTTCTGTTTACATCGCTAAAGCACGCGACGGCCGCAAAATCCACTTTCGCAAAAATAGCCGCTCCGCGCCGCTTCGATGCGAGCCGCTTTATAAAAGCTCTCTCTCTCTCTCACTCTCGTTCTCGCGGCACGTGGTCTACGACGATTTCGCGTCTCGATCGAGTGTGACGGTCGGGGGGATAAAAAGAGAAAGAAGAAAGGCGCGCTAGAGCTTAAGTGCTAGACAACGGCGGACACTCCTGCTAATGCGAAAAGTTTCCCCCGACCTGCGATAGCTGCGAGGCGCTTGCGCCGCGCGCAAAACTTCATTCGGCTCATATTTATGCGTCTCTTGCTTCACTCGCGCGGCGGCGCTTCGAAATATTAAACGTCGTCCGCCAGTTTCGCCGGGCAAACTTCTTTCGTATTACGTAAATGGACCATGATACTGCGCGCTCGCCCCCTTATCGCCTATATAGGTATAAGTGGGGTGGCGTATTGCGCTCGTAGCGAGCCCGCGAAGTTTCAGCAGTGTGCCGGTATGGTCTTCTTTTTTGGAATTAAGAATCGATGAGACGTTTATGATAGTGCTGAGAGCGTGATTATGCTGTTAGTGAAATACTTGCAGCTGTTATGCTCTATTGGTCTGTAACGATGACTATGAATGAAGTAATTAATATATGCTTTAATATATTGCATGGAGGATTATGAACTTATTGAGATATAGATAGTCGTAGTAAATAGTTTAGTTTTGATACTTATTTTGAAGAGTTTACAAACTGAATTAAAACGAGATCAGATATCGATATTAAGTAGGTGAAAAAGATACTCAATGATTTTGTATATCATTTGCTGCTTTAAGTGAGCGTGCCTGGGTTAAACCGAAAAAAAAATTTATCTTACGAGTCCAGAACATTTGCTATATTTAAAAGCAATCATTCTGAAAATTAGTATGCTATCAATACTTAACCATGTCTTAAATTTTACCGTTGTAAAACCTCAAAATTTTGATACTATACGTCACAATTCTTCACTATTTTCAATACCACATTTATTAAAGGAACTTTGTTCGTCACACAATTCTAGGTGACATGATCAACGAAAAATTTGTATTTAACGGTTATTCGACTTCTTTTGACCTGTATTACAAAATGAGCGGAGCACTTTTCCGTTAAATTTTTTTTTATTATTCTTTTTTGTAGATCCAATCGATTTTTTAAAAAATATTTTAAATAATTTTCCAATAAATCGATTAGATCTCCAAAAAAAAAAATATATTTGACAAAAAAAGTGCTTTGCTATTTTTGTAATACATACCAAAACCATATTGTATATACATATTGTGACGTGTAGGATCAAAATTTTGAGGTTGAACAACGGTAACATTTAAGATATTATTGTGTTCTGATAGCATACAAATTTTCAGAATGATTTCTTTTAAACATAAAAGGTTGTCTGTACTCGAACAAAAGTAATCTTCTTTCGGGTATCACCCAAGCCTACTTTACTATACAGTACTACCTTAAATTAATAAATTAAAATCTCCTATAAAATGAAGTTATGAAAATGATAACGCTTTAGTTTCATACTACAAAAGTTATCTTGTCATGAAGTGAGAAACTACTCTTGACCTCGAACTTTCATTCACAAAAATATAAAAAGTTTGTATGAATTCGAATTACTCAAAGCACGATTTCAGATACAATTTGTTTTTACAGAAAATAAGATAAGAAAATAATCAAGAACTTTAAATCTTCTACTTTTTAAAAGTCGTATGAAAGCATTGTTTCAAAAACATCTAATTGTCTCCTTTGAAAAAAAACTCAAGTTATATTCAACAAATCTCCTGTAACAAAACAAATTTCCCCACCAATATTCGTATCGGTCAAGTATCTAATCGCGTTAATCCTCAAGCCACAAATAAACCCAGTGCAAAAATGAGCGAGTAACGCAAAATTGAAATAAGAGCGATGAATAATCATACTTCCAATAATCCTGACGATTCCAGGGCGGAGATTTCAAGCTCGATGTGGTAATGCCGGCGGTTAGCGCATGGCACGCTGCCATTGCGATGCATTAAACGCGCAAAAACGCCATTACGCTAGGAAGGTTGGGGAGGGGAGCGAGGCTCTTGGCAGTCGGCCGCATTTCTCATTTCCATTTCCTGATTCTACGCCCCCCCCCTCAGCCTCCTCCCGCTGTGCACCGATCGGAGAGTGCCACGCGCCGTGCGGCAGCACTCTATACGGCGAAAAATTAATTTGCGCTTGCGAAGCACTCGGCGCTAGGTGGCAGCGACGCGCGGCGTAGCGGGAGTAAAAATCTGCGAAAGAACGCTCTCGAGTGGTGCACTTAAACGCCCCTAGTGCGAATGATAATCTTGGCTTTAAATTACATGGAATAAATATCGGGGTGCAAAAATCGCGAGGACTAATAATATCGGGAGTCTGCTGGCTGGTAATGTAGTCCAACGAGTTGGATGCAATGTTGTTAATTTTGGCACTACCGAAATGTTGTATGAATACGTGCTCCAATAAACAATTTCGGTGCCAATTGAAATTAATGAAATATTTCTCTTTCAAACAGAAATAAAATTGTTTTTGTTGTGAAAATAAACATTAAATTACAAAATATGTTTATTTATATTATTTGAAAAAGTATTGTACAAAAGCATTACGGTCACCTTGAATTTCAATGATCATTAAAAGCATTTTGAAATAAATCAAAAGATATATAATATTGCTTGTCAGACTTAACTGACAAAAACTTGCACTTTAAAAAAAAACAATTTTCTACGCGAGAACGAACAAGCGAACGAACTTCGAATATATTTCGCGACGCGTTACGCTGTATCCAACTACGGAGCAAGTTTATCGACCATGTCGACGCTGATCAAATGCAAGCTTCTGCGCGCCAGCAGCGGGTTTAGCAATCTCGGATTCGTAAATCCTATGTGTCGCGTTGAAAGGTGAGAAAAGAATGGAAAAGTCAAGAGCCGAGGTGCAGAGAAATATTTCAATCGATCAAAGGATTTGCGAGATGCATTGTAGAAGTTTTTCACTTTGTCAGTACATTCTTTTTTAAGGCAATATTATTATCACTAAATAATTAGTTATCTGTAATTTCAAGAAAACGCTATTTTCAATTCATTTCGATATTTACATCAATTTTTAAGTTTTATAATCACACTAAAAAAGATAAAATGTATCTTTTACTTAAAACGGTACTATTTATTATTTTTCTTTTTTTAGTAAAACATTCAATTTAAGAATTAAAAGTTAAAATAATAACGTAAAAAATTGCATTTATTCCAAAACATTTTGGCTAGAAAATTATTAAGTTGTTGAAAATGAATAAGTATTGTGTTGATTAAAAACATTTATTTGAGGAGTGGTTCTGTCATTAAAATGATGTCCTATTATAGAAACATGATTAATAAATATAAAATGAAATATATTTCATGTACCAGAAGTGACAAAATCATTCTACGATAGATGATTTTTTCCAATATTTGAAATATTACATGCGCATACCGAATTAATTAATATTCTTGGAACTGTACTGAAAAAACTTTTATCAATTTTACAAATAAAAATTTGCTTTCATTGTGGGAAAATTTTTCATTTTAATTGTTATTTTTAAAGATTGTTTACATATTTTATTAACGTTTGAAAAGTTTTAGCAAATAATGGGAAATCTGTGAATATAAGTCAGTAAAAATAATTATTTCCTCCAAATGAAAATCGAATTTAATTTGTAATACTAAAATAAGTGTTTTTAGTTATTTTCATAACGTGCATATCTATTTGTAACGACAAATATTGTCCTTTCGTGTTCTGATTTTTTAGATAATAAAACTGTTTATACCCTTTATAATCAAGTACATTTTAAATAATTTACGACTTTTCAGAATTTTTTAGAAAATTACCCTGGTAGAAATGTTCATCATTTTTTGACAATTAATGGTCAAATTTAAAATTAAGAACGTCACACTAGCATATTTATTTAACACTTATATACAAAAAAATAAATATATTTCCATGTCAAAATTGCATAATACTAATATTTTAATGTATAACAATAGTTTTTGTTATTTTTAATTAGATGTAAATATTGATTTAAAACGAAAAGGCATCCATTTGATTAATGCGTTGACCAATATAAATGGTCAATTTTCTACCGGGATATTATGTTTCGTTAAATTGCATATATAGCACGCAAATAGGACAAAACGAGTGTTAATACTTGCGTAATTCACACTTTAAATTTTGAAATTCGAAGTTATTTTCGGTATTCTCCCTCTTTACTCGTTAATCAAAAAACGAAAAATCAGCTCACAATAAGTTACGAAACGCGAAAACAAAAGAAAAAAAAGAGAGAGAGAGATAATGAAATTCCCTTCAAAGAACCAGCATCAGCGCAGCTTCGTCGTCGGTCACGTGACTCGCTCGGCCGCTCGTGTGTACACATAAATCTGTGCAGCGTGGCAGAGGCAGCGCGGCAGCCGAGCTCGAGGGCACCATCACAGGGCTCGAACTTTTACTCTTAACGCGGGCCGCGCGGGCTCGCGGCCAAAGAGATTAGTGTCAGGCCGTCAGGTCCGAGACCCCGTGCATGCTCTCTCTATAGAGATATATATCTCTCTCTCTCTCTCTCCGAAACTGTTCCGTCGCAAGCTAGCTCGCGACTGTTGCCAGCAGATATACAGGAGAGACGAACTGCCATATCCGCTTTATTTCGGCGCGCGCGCGCGTATCGCATGCGGGGTTGGGCAAAAAGGAACGACGCGAGAGACAGACGGAATTGGAGCCGAAGCTTTGCTCTTGAAATTATACTCGAGTTTAGAATGTCGCGGGTATAATGTGTTCTCGATGCTTGATCTGCACTAATGGTACGCGAGCTATTTGCGTTATTTTGGGAAATCTATATTATATGCCGGGTGGAGTATTTGTTTTTGGAATTAGGTGAAGTGGCGAATGAGTGCCGGAGGACGTATTGATTTTCGCGTGAAGAGACGATCATTAAATGTCGTTCAGCAAAGGCTTCGAAAATTATTCATGAATTTTCCCAATATATTTTTTGACATTTAAGTTATAAGCGCGATAATTACTTTTTA
Source organism: Gastracanthus pulcherrimus (assembly GCA_949152435.1). NCBI lineage: Eukaryota > Metazoa > Arthropoda > Insecta > Hymenoptera > Pteromalidae > Gastracanthus > Gastracanthus pulcherrimus. The sequence goes on from OX424574.1 coordinate 31,031,252, forward strand.
TATTGCGTGATTTTGCAGAAGGCGTTTTGTGTACAATGATTGTTCCTGGCGGGTATTCAAATTTTTGGCATTAATAAATTGCGAAATTTCGTAAAACGTAGCACGGGTGTTATTAATTTTTCATAGCTGAAAATTCTTTCATGTTCGTAATATTTTTTTATATTATTAATAATTTTAAGTATTAATATATAACGATATAAATGTAATATTTTAGACAAAATTTTTAAATACTTTCGGTGAAATTGTTATCTTTGACATATTTGATTCGTAATTTTTTAATATTGTTTCAGTATTTTGGAATAATTTAAAATGTCTATCGTTCATTGTGTCTAACTTTAAATATAAGCAAGCATTTATAATTTGTGAATTGTTGCATTATCGATCTAGACATGTAACAATTAAAGACTTGCAAATAGGTGTAAATGGCCAATGGCAGTGCAACAGCTGGTATTTGTCGCCTACCCTGTTAGCGCAACAAATTGACAAAGTTATATGCATGTATTTGTCTACTGCTCAGTAGAAAATTGAACTAGGCATTCGTGACTTGCGTTTACCATCAAATCGCACACTTCACAGCTTGCGACGTATACAAAGACTTTTGCACTCAAGTGAGACTTTAATCGAACGATCAAGTAATTGTATGCGATCGAGCATGCAAAACTATTACACTGGAGAAGAAATGTCATCCATAATAATATTTAATAGAAATACTTTCATAATAAGTAAGATTCTTTCTACAATTTAAGTGTAATGATTTAACAAAACAGAAAAAAGTAAATAGTCAAATAACAATTTTAATTGATATCGTAAAAATAATAATTAGTGTAAATAAGGACAAATATAATAGATGGTGAAAACAAGAAGGAAAACTCGAATAGTTCTTTGGTAGCACAACTATTGATAAAATGGGCATTTTTATTAAATTATACTCGTAAACTTACATTTAATTTCTACCAAGGCATATTTATGAAAAATAATACGTTTTAATAAATAAAAAAATGTAACGTTTCGATAAACACATGTTGATCTTTAAATCAGTAAACAAAGTAGTGAAAGAGAACTATTTAAAAAATCCGTCATCACCAACCACGCGAAATTCTCGAGGAATAATATAAGGGGCGTAAAATTCAGAATAGCTTCAAATCGAAAGACTATGAATTCAATATCAAAAGACACTCCCTTGTCCCATTAACAAATAAGAGAAAAAGGTATGGAGCCGCGACCTATCGCCGCGCCGGCTCGCTGACGTCTTTTGTGCCTCTATATCTCTCATACTCTCTCGCTCTCATGCATTCAAACGGCGTGTCCGTATAGATTATATATGTGAAACACTTTATACGTTGTTTTGAGCGACTGCCTTTGAAGCTGCTTGGCGTCTAGCCAGAGAGACAGACAGAAAGAGAGAGAGAGAGAGAGAGAGAAAGAGAGAGAATCACCGTCCTCGTTGCTACTTCCTGAACCGGCAATACGTTTTGCCCCGTGTTAGCTGCGCTGAGGCGAAAAACGCTAAAACAAAAGACTTATCCAGACGATTCCTCGTTACGTAATGCTCGGTAAATCCCGATTTCGCGTACAGCTTTTCCCGGGGAAAAGCCAAACGTACTGATCTCATGTGTATGTATTCGCTGGCAGTGAGTGTGCGCATGTGTGCGTGCACATGTGGGTGCGCTTCTTGCTTTCGAAATCAAATACTTTTGCAGGGGCAGAGATTTATTTGGTATGAACGATATTGCCCTATATTTTGTTTGGGAACGAAGGGGATGAAATCTTTTAAGCTCGAGTTACAATGTAAATCTAGGTCAGCTGCTGCTGCTTGTGAGATTTGGATTATTTTTTGATTGTATGATATACTAGGTAATATGATTAATGTTAATCTTTTTTTAATAAAAGTGTAAGGTTATTTTGCATGTGTCAAAATTAGTTTTTTTGTAAAGATAAGTAGAACACTAAATATGAAAAATTATTTAATTACTGTGACTTAATTCCATGAAAACTAAATATTGAGAAGAATAAAATCGTGTCATTGATACAAATTTTATAATTACAAAGTTAAATAAAATATATAACTTGTATGTTTGATGCTAAATTACGTATTCAGTATATATTTAAGTAAGTTGGATGCTTTAAATATTAATTTTGAAAGTAAACAGTCACCTTCAGACCTGATCTTTATGTTGGGCCGTCAAAAGTTTGTAATTAAACTTTCACTCACCTATAGCCAGGATGAGCATAACTTTCTTTCAAGCTTTATACCATGCTGGAATGAAAGACGGAACAAAGGTTAAATCACCCAGTCCTTAAACTTAGTATCTTTCAATAATGCTAACCGACTATTCATTCCGAAATAACAATGAAAACGCTGCCAACATACTTGAAACTTAACTTTCTCAAAAATGTATTTGTTATTAAATAATATTAACTAATGATATTCCATTTTATTTTCTCTATTATACAGTATATCACATTATGATACATTATATGCTAATATCTGATAATGGTTTTAGCTAGTTCCACACAGTTTATGTTCATACGCACACACGAACACACGACACACACATAGACGGAACATAACTAAAAGTTGTATCAAAGCATGTATGGTTACATTGGGATTATGCCACATATCTTGTAACACATGCCCCGTTAAACAATTCGAATAATTTGGCATTTGAAAAGTACTAAAGTCTTATGTTCCAAAAATAGATCACCACGTCCATAATGGCTTAAACATTCGCGGACAGTCTCATTCAATTCAAATTTAAACTGCCACTCTCTAAACACTGCAGACACTGCAGTCACAAAAGAACGACCATTAAATTTCACATATCGCTTGCGTCGAGCGAGTCCTGCGCGCGAAAGTACAAAAAAATTGCCTTCGCTCCTCCCCACAGTAGTTATTACGCTCACACATGTACCTCGAAAGCTGCACCGCACGCGCGCACCTCTGTCCGGACGCGAATGAAAATATGGGCACTGCGCAGAAATTGTGGCCGGCGTAAATACGCTATGCGCCCAGCACAATTAATATACGAACGATCGTCTGTTGTATTTCGGCGCGCTTTCTGGTCGACCGCGCTCGCCATTAGTCGGTTTCTCCACCACGAAGGCCAGACAGAGATAGAGAGAGACTGAAAATTCCAAAACCGTGGGGCGAGCGCGGGCGCGCGGTTAAACCTGTGGGCTTCGCGCGCTTTTAGCTAAAAGGCTATCCCCCGGACGGTCTTCCCGCGGCGCCGCTATGAATTATGATCAGCTTGGCGCTTATTAATTAGGAAATTATAGCGGCGTTTGTGCAATATGCAGAGCTGGGTGTACGCGCTGCACGATTTGTCCCGCTGGTGTGGCGCATGTTGTTTCGGGTAATAAGCCGAATGAGGGTTATCGCTATTTAGAGCATTTTGTAATTGTTTGTTGGGTGAATTATTGAGGGAAGGCAGTTTAGTGATATCTGCGATGCCAACATAATGTTTTTTAGTGAAATTTATTTAGACTGGAAGTGGATGATAGCGTAGGGTTAGAAAATATGTTAATGAACATGGGTCACGAAGTTTAGACATGGTACTAAGCGCATCATCGAAACATTGAACAGTACAACACATGGTGCTTTATCGAATAAATCAGTACGGTATAATTACATCAGTGAATTGCCCATCTCATAAGCCACGTTGTTGTACGCCTGGTAGTGGGATGGTGAGAGAGCGGGAAGATGACGTGTACAGTCATGTTTGGTAGCTCTGGTGAAGTCGCTAAGCAGACAGCGACGTGTCGGCAGTGCCGTGGTTGCCTGCAGAGGCGATGATCCACCGATGAGTGAGTTGTCCTTCCCTCGAAATTGGCGGTACTAGAACATCCGCATGGAGCTCTTGTCGTCCTCCGGAGGTTGAGTCCCGCGGCGTTGTTCGCCTGACTTTCTCGTTGGGTAGAGGGAGGACACAGCACTGACCCCTCTACCTATCTCTCTACGAGACTAGAGCTACTCCGAGAGGAGCAGCCCGGCGACATTCATCGCCGATGAGACAAGCTCATTGCATAGGTAAATATAGAAGTGGAGGAAAAGGAGTGAGAAGAAATAATTAAACAAATTGTTTAATTGAACAAAATCGAGATTTATTCTCGAACTCTAATAATTAACCCTGTAGTTGTCTCTAGACATTACTAGGTACGTTTCTCAAGTGAGAGTCACAAGGGGGGAGGAACAGGCTCGGTACCCGTGAAATCTCAATCGAGTAACTTCCCGTAGTACTACCTACAGACGACTACAGGGCTACCCTCTTAAGTTTGAGAAATAAATCATACAGGTCTTTAATTAAACTCATTGTTTAATTAATTTTATTTGTTTATTTTACAAAATGATTTTTAAGAGAATTGATAAATCCCAAAAATTCTTCTATTTCTTATTTTCTTCACCACTCTCCCAAAGACCGTAGTCGAATTCGACGCCGTCCACCCGGCGTTCCTCATCCTGTTCTGGTTCATCCGGAAGCGTCAGGTGTTGTAGTCGGTGCTGTTGACGTGCGAACGTCAGCTACCCCTCCGCCGCGTCATTGCCCATTGCTTCGGAGCTGAAATTACAGGAAGAACGTTTCAGACAAAATTCTATTCCAGGCTAAATTTGAATCTAATCATATAATCTATCGTACCTGCACGTACAAGGTTGGCGGAAACTGTACATTAACGCCTCAAGTTTCTAGCACACTTGTACCTTCAAAGTTGGTAGAAATTAATATACTTACATGAAAAATCTGACAAAGAATCTTAGTCTTGCTTTATCCTCCTCCGTCTCAAAGTTTTCAGTGAATTCGGCGGGGTTCAATACTACTTTTTTAAATTGCGAATTGCATAGGATATTTCGCACGGCCTTCGTCCTCTCCTCCACTGTTTCCTCATTTGTTACGGTAACCTCCTGGAACAGGTATAGAAATATTTCCTTTGACTTTCTTATACTGGGATTACTCCAGGTTGATCCAGGTCGCAGGATAGTCTATTGACAGCTAAAAATATAAATGAAAACATAAATAATTCTAGTCCATCATGACTGTACGTATAGCATCAAAAGAATTACGAGTACGTTTCTAGCCATGTTATGAAAGCATAATTTCGGTTGAATCTGTGAGCATGTATGTGAGCTATGGATGGCGTGTGGCCGGATATACCAAATGCTTCAATGGATACCTGCCTCAGCACATGATAGTGACTCTCTTGCCCCGAATCTCTTCTTTGGTTATTACTCTATTTGGTGGACGACTTGCGTTTTTCCGCAGCCACTTGACAAGCGCATCGAAGTTGTCGATGCTTACAGCAAAAGTTTTCGCCGTATATCTGTTAGCACCATTCGACACCATATTTCTAACAAGAAAAACATGTTTAATTTAACAATACGTAGTAAAATAAACAGAATATTTTATGTTTTCTACCGCTGCTGTTTTTACAGTATTGGTAGACTATAATCTAATGTCTACCGATGCTCTACGTATAGTAGCGATAGACATTAGATTATAGTCTACCGATGCTGTACGTATAGCAGCGATAGACATTAGATTATAGTCTACCGATGCTGTATGAACAGCAGCCGTATACTGTAATGTTATGTCTACCGCTGTTGTACGTACAGCGGCGGTACATTAGATTATAGTTCATACAGCATCGGTAGACTATAATCTAATGTTTACCGCTGTTGTACAATATTAAAATGGACTTACAGAAAATACTAATAATAATAATAATAGTAATAACAATAATAATAGTAATAATAATAATAATAAACAATACATCTATCATGCTTCAAGTTATAATGAAGACTTCATAAAAGATGACGAACAATGCAACAATTTAAGAGATAGTAAAATGACATTCTGCCAGCGAACACTTGACGAGTGTTACATTATTAAATACGAAACAAAAGATAAGAAACAATATTAATATTTAATACATTCTACATTATTTCCCAGAAGAATAACTCGCCGCCTTTGTTGAATTTTTCATTTTTATTACGCCCTTAGACGCACAGGCGCAGCGAATTCATTCAGTGTCCTATAATAAATAGGACACCCTCAACGGTTTTCACACATGCTGCAAATTCGAAGAGAGCCAGCATAGCAGCGGCAGCGGCAGCAACGCGAAAAAAAAGTGCCTCATGCATACGTGCGCTGTTGCTGCTACTGCTGCTGCTGCACATCGTGTCTAGCGCAGCTGCGCTCCAGAGCGATTGCCTTTTGGTCTTGATCAAAAGCAGTGTGTCCCCGTTCTGTACACGCGCTCGATAATTGACATATTCAATAGATGGGAGGGCTTTGACGATGCTGAAAAAAAGAGTCTGAATAAATAATCAAATAAGGCTCTGTTTCCCCGATTAACGCGCTTTACCAGTTTTTCAACGAAACTAGTGCATGCTTTTTCTCGCTTTATCGATGTACACTTTTTTTCATGATTGTATGCTATATAAATTTACAATGAGCTTATTTCAATAAACCTTATATCTTTATAATATCAATAAAATTAACATATCACTTTTTACTTATTTATATATTTAATCATTCATATATACCAACAGGCATTGTTATTATAAATTTATTGCAAGAATATTTAATTTTAAACTATTTCTAAGCACATAATGGAATTGTTAATAATTATACTTATTTAATAAACAATGTTTATAAATATTTGTACAGACAAATTTTTTTAAAAACTCTGCGTTAAAAACCAAAGTATCTTATATAATATACAAGGAATTTTTCTCTAATATATATTTTATTATTCTAAAAAAGATATATAATTATTCATTATTAATAAAAGTACTTTATAGTATATTCCACATAAAAATGCAAACATTTAAAATATTAAAAAAAAATAAATGACGTTTAATGATGTGGCAAAAGAACACAAACTTCGTTTTACATCTAAAATAAACAAAAGTTCTGCCGGAGCTTTCAAAAGTTATGCATATTCATGGTATAAATTTGAAAGTGCACGAAACGGCATATCAACTGCGCTTCAGTCGGATCTGAATAGAACTTCAAACTTCTTGCAGCAGTGCCCAGGTGTCTCGTTAACTTGAATTACTGGGCCATGCGCGACAAATTTACCCATAAGAAGACGCGAAATTTCAAACATATACGTATGACAGTATGAGTGGCATCGCCGCAAAAAGTATATGCAAACCCTTAACTTTTGCAATCAAGTATTTTTGATCTTTACTCTTTATGCCCGGATTTCCTCTTAATTATGCCGTTAAATGAAATTATTTTTTTACGATCATACAACTTGTGCATATAAATTTAACGAGATACTAAATATATATTTGTTATTTTATGTTATTTAAATAAGCATATTAAGAGGATATGCAATACCATTATATTTTTTCTCCTTATTAAAAAATTTCTGAAAAACATTTATTTAACTTTAAGTATAAATTTTCATAAAATCGCACGAAATCTTAACTCTGCAATGTAGAGAATATTTTAAAAGTTACAAAATTTTTTTTTTGCACTTAGTTATCCTTAGAATGGTCTTAAACTTAAATTCCAACAGTTTATTAAAGTAAAACTAATCTCTAAATATGATTTTTAGGAGTGGCTTTTAAAAACGATTAAAAGTCCTCCAAGTCTTAAATTAGTTAAATTAGAGTAACTAACATGATAAATCGTTAGTTTATCCATCGAAAGAATTAAAAAAAGATTTTTTTTTGTTGTATTTTTTGTGCTTTTTTCCATACGCATTGCTTTGTTGTTATGCTATCACCATTTTGAATTTTGCAACAGACAATGAAGCTCTTATTTCATTCTACCGCAACCAGTCTTCCTTTTGAGTAGCCGGAGGAAACCTGACCGATTTAGGACCTTAACTTTGGGTTTTGATTTTCATTTCAACGTGGAAAAGTGAGTGGCCCCCATGGGCACTGTAGGCGAAAAATAGAAAGGACTAGAATGTATGAAATTTCATAAAATGTACCTCCTACATCCTTCGTATATGTCCTAATTAAATTTAAATCGAGAATTACAATTAGCATTATTGCAATTGATATATTCTTTCGACAGTGTTATAGGTATATACTAACGAAGTTGGTATACTCAGTAAGATATATTGATGTTATAGTGATAATTTGAACTCCTGCACTCTTTAATTTGAGTAGATAGTAGGAGGGGTAGAGAATGTACTTTGATAATGTATTTTTTTCAACATGTGCATGAAATAGGCACTTTTTCATGCATATAAAGTGGATGGGAAATTGCGCATTACCATTGTGGTTGAGAAAAAACTGTAAATTGTGTGGAAATGGTTATTCCCTATCGTTGAGAAAATGATTACAACCCTAGGGAGGAAATGATTCCCTCCTGCTGGTGCGGGTGGAAATAATTTCCATCCTACAGAGGAGATGATTTCCTCCCGCTACAGCGGGAAATCCCTATACGCTTTGCATGCATAAAAAAGGACCTATTCATGCACTAATTAAAACAAATATGGTGTGTAATAAGGGGGGGGGAAGGGTTATTTCAAACTCGAATGATGATTTGAGCACTAATGTTACCACCCTTGTTCAATCATCATCCTCGCATAGAAAAAGCCAATCCCCAAATAAATGTATTGAAATTAAATTTTCATAGTTCTTTAATTTTCCAAAAGTACTTAACTCTTCGAATGAAGGACACCTATATATCAAGGAACATTTTCGGGTGTCGCCGTCAGTATTCGCTATTAGTAGGTTTCACTATCATCATTAATTATTATATTTTTCTAGATATTATTGTAATTATTAATCATACGCAATGCACCGAATAAGACGACATAGTCTTTATTCGTAGAAAATCACTTTCAAATACTCTTCCGACACACAGACTAAAAATCCACCTGACATGCGTCCGAAACACCTAACGCAAACGAGCACATTAATAAATCCAAAGACTCAAAGTGCATTCACGAAATCACGCCTTGACGCATTCCTTCGTCAACCCCGTCCACCTAAAAACAAGGAACAAGCTTTATACTCTCTCGCGAAAATGCAGCAAAAAAGACTCTCGCGCCGCGCGAAGCTGCGCAATATATCTAAAGGGAAACACGGCGAGACGCGGCGACGGAGAGGGCCACTAAATCGCTATATAACAGATTCCCTTCCCCGCGGTGTGCTCCGCATAACCTGCGCTCTCGCCGAGGATATGCCCGCGGCGTGAAGTATGATGAGCTGGCCGCTCGGTGCATGAATCATGCAGGCCGAGCTACAGCCGGGCTGCACGCGGATGCTCGCGCATATATAGGCATGGGAGCATGAATGCATGGCGCTGCGCGCACTTTGCAGAACGTAAAACTATACTTTGAAGAAGAAATATGTGTATACGAGCCCGGGCTGCTGATGCCGCGGCGCGGGTAGAGTGCGGCTTTCATTGCGCATTGTAATCGCGTCGTTTGGGATACTCGCGGGTTTGATGTTTGGCGTGGCGATGCGTGTAAGGGGGTGAGGTGTGAAATGTATGCGGCTTTTGATGTGAAACGATCGACTGGTGTGAGGAAATTACGAATTTTATCTTGTGTGGATGTGTGACTGGTTATGGACAAAATACTTAGATTATTGATTATTTACTTAAGTTTAGATAACATTATCTTTTCTAAGAAAATGGCGGAAACCTTTAAAAAATATTAGATCAAAGGAGATAATTAGTTTGTATAAAACTTTATCTAAATTAAAAAATATCTAAATAACAATCAATGCAGATTAATTATCTTATTGAAACTTCAAACAAAATTATCTAGATGAATAAATAAATAAATTGGTTAGGTCTTATAATTTATATAATCTATCTTAATATCTAGATACTTTTGTAGAAGATTAATATTTACCTAGATTTATTTTTTATCTGTTAGTTTTTAAGTTTTCTCTGACCATTATTCAATTATGAGAGTTCTTATATTTATAGGTATGCCGAGCCGGCATTACAAACTTTGTTGGTTAATAATTATTGTATTAATTAATTAGAAAGTAATTTAGTGAGTTTAATACTACGAAGTGTCTAAAGTCCCGGAAGATTCAACGCGAATACCACCCCTTAACCCTGCTTTTATAGTTTTAGAAACTATATACTAATAGGTGGCGAGCAACAATTTTCCCTATAGAAACATTAAATCTTCTAGAGAAATACTCATCTATAGAAAGTAATAGAAGAGTATGAGAAAATGTTTCGCATACAATATTCTGGGCCTTTAGACGCTTCGTTAATATGATTAAAACTAGCATTTTAGCTTTTTAAAAACACACTTTTTCACAGGCCTCTTACAAAAAATATCCCTTAGAACCGAAAGTTAGAACTGCCGAAAAAAATAATATATTTTATCGGAGTATCTAAAAACTGCCAGTTTTTGTAGGGGACTCCTAAAAATAGTGGTACCTATTAATTGACAAATCTGAATTGTGCTAGTCTTTATAAAGAATGTCGACTTTATTCCAGGACATAAAGTGCAAGGTGAAATGAATTAGAAAACATAATAAAATGTTCTTAAAATATTTGTTTAAATTATTGTACAAGTACAGACAAAAATGTTAATTACACACTATAATAAAAATTAAATCACACCTTAGAACCTTTAAAATACTATAAAATATGAAACACCTAAATATTAATGGAGCTGGCCTGGATTAAACCAAAGAAAAGATTTTTATTTACGATTCCAGAAAACTTTTTATGTTTAAAAGCAATCATTCTGAAAAATTGTATGCAATTAATAATTAATAATATCTTAAATATTACCGTTGTAGAACCTCATAACCTTGATCCTACACGTCCCAAAAATCAGTAGTTTCAGTACCATATTTATTAAAGGAACTTTGTTCCTTGTACGATTTTAGGTGAAATATATTACAAAATGAGCAGATATTAGTATTACTAAGTATTAATGGTATTGATGTACTCGTAAAAAAAATTCTTTTATTTATGACGCAACGTAATCGCCACTTTATTGACCTCCAATGCGGGACGAAAGTAGCATGTGATTCCTGCAAATGCATTTGCGGGAAAAAAGTGGCACTTTCTTCCCGCATTTAGCAGGGAAAAAGTAGCACTTTTTTATGCAATTTTTTTCCCCACAAATGCATTTTCTCTTACTTATTTTTCTCTATATTAATATACATTTTCAATAAAATCTAGTTCTTACCGTAAGTCCCTCTTATTAAGTCAATAAAGTGGCCACAGTTAAGTCGGGAATAAAGTTCTATATGCAACACGGGAATAGAGTCGAGTATTCACTTGGGTAATTACTGCTCTCGCTTCGCGAGGGCAGTAAACCCACCCTCGGGAGTAATCTTCGACTTTATTCCCTTGTTGCACAATGTACTATTTTTGGATCTAACCCATGCCTGCCCCCTTAAGTTACATTCCTTTTAAGTATAAATAAAGATTTCCTGTCACTTATAAATTAGAACTATGGAAGTTTTCTTAAACGCCACTTCACCGCGCAGTAAATAGTAGGTAGTCGAACTTTAGAGATGTATATTTAAAAAAAAGAAATACTACTATTGACAGTCTACATTTAATCTTTCTAAACTTTCTAAAATATTAATTAAAGCAAAGGACCTTTTTAATTATCATTCTTATATCAATATATGTATCGTTCACTAGATTAAAAATTAGGAATTTAGATTCATTAGGTATTATTAGATTTTTTTAAAAATAATAAGCACGATTTGCTCCAATTTCTCCTACAAATATTTTTGTAATAAATACTTCTTTCTTTGGATTTGTATCTAATTGACAAACAGATTTAAATACATACATGACTGTGTGTAACGTACATTGACGTTGAGGATAGCCAATTTTCAGTATTTTTAAAGAAGTAGTGTCTAGATATTAGTTGATAAGAAGTATTTTAAAGTTGTGTAAAAATCTTTTCTTCTATTTAGTAAAGTTTTACAAAATACACATACAGGTCGTAATACTTTACAAGTACCATAGTTGAAATAACTGAATTTTCTAGTAAATTTTGCACAAACAATAAACATAATCCTTTTCAGCTATAAAGTAGATTTTTAGCAATCAGAGAAGAATTTTCATTTTTCTACTATTAATATTTATCTTTAATCTTTTTACGATTAAAAACGGCATCGTTAAAGACAAAAGCCGCCTCGGGACCTTAAGAAGATATCGCTCGTTAGCCGTCATTTTCCCTGTCCTATACCGGATAGATTATAACCGTTACGTAAATCAAAGGTTTTATGGAGGCACCGTAAAAGCTTGCCTGGTTCCGAATACCCTAAAGCTCGCAGAAGGATGTGCCCTGAGAAAGCAATAATCTGATCCTTAACGTCATGCGCTTAAAAAATTAGTTGAACTGCATTTTCGCTTCAATTTACAACGATATCAAACTGTATTCACTTGGATTAAATACATAGTCGTTATTTGATTATATACAAGTTTTTAATCAAATATTTGCAAAACTTTTGTGTCATCAAAGTATAATAGTAATTATTTCATTCTCAATGATTTAAAAGATTCTGCTCATGTGTAAAAAATTAAAAATATTGAAAATGCTTAGATAAAAATCATCGAGAAATCAGTTATTTACTAAAACTTTTTCTGACGTTAAACCGCTCACGTTAATTAAAGTCTCTGACTGTCGAGCGGGTATTTACATAGTCGGAAGTATTACTATCAACATATTTGTCTTCTTGTCTTATCCAAATAATCTAGGGATGTCTAGCAATCAAGGAATTAAGCTGGCTTCAGCGACTTTTTATAAAAATATAAATGCCGTTGCAACTTTACAAAAATGTTCTTTAAATATTCAACTCTTAATATATATAACGAAAATCTCGGGTCAACTACTAAAGTATCGAAAAAACTATGCTTAAAAAAGTAATTCTTAACACATAACCTTATAGGAATGAGCAGTTTGTTGCCTCTTAGTAATTTATAAAAAATGAGTTATTATTAAATTTAGTATGTAATTAAAGATTTCTTCACGAAGAATCTAACCGCGTGATCAAATGTATGTGTTAACGACTAAATAAAAAAGATATTTCGGATAAAGGTTGAAAACGTGCTGCTGCGCATGTGCGATGAGAGCAAAGTCACCTTATTAGCGTTTTATTGCAGATTTAACTGAATAATTTTTTGTTATAAATGTTCAAAAGTAGTTTACAATGCTTTAGAATTGAAGTTTAAATAAGACAATAGAATCAAAATTGAAAGCATAAATGAAACCTCCCTTGGGGACCTTGCTTGTTACGGTACCCATCGCTAAAGCCGCCTTAACTTCAATTTACTTCTATAAAACAACTATTAAGAGGTCAGCCCACTTTACACCACGAAAAATAAGCTATTTTTGCGAATTTTGTATACGATTCCTATAATATATATCGATGTCATTCTTTTTCGGCTCAATAAAAATACTCATAAAAACAATTTTTTTAATGATTTTATATAATTTTTTTATACAAAAACGCAGCATCAGCATAACATCTCAAAAAGAAAGGCATGTCAGCGGCGTTGATGGTTCTTCTGTGAAGAATCATCTGAAACAGAAAGACCAAACTGATTTAGATTCAGTATGACTATGGCTATGGCCCGAACTAGAATCATTAATTTTTATACAAAAATAACAAAATGGCGGCTGTTTAAAAAAAAGTAATCGAAAAATAAGGTTTTGATTCTTCACAGAAATACCATCAATGTCGCTGACATGCCTTTCTTTTCGAGATGTTATGCTGATGCTGCGTTTTTTTCAAATGCATAACTTATAAAAATTGGAATATCACCTTGATTTGAGTATCATATGCATTTTACCTAAAATATCTATTACATTCTCATTATAAAATAAATAATAATATAAAGATTACTGCATCTAAATTATACGAATTGTTATGAAATCAAATATCTATTAGAACGTATTCAATTTTGTGACTTATAAATTGTTATTTTATTTGTAATGAATGTATAGATGAAAAGTGGAACGAAGCAGCTTTGGCTATTTATTGGTAATACATGCAAATCCCTCGTTAAAATTTCGGAAGCAGGCGGACTGAAGCGGATTGTAAAGGATTATACCATTTTTTTCGTACCAATCCGTTTCAATCAATATCATTAAACTAAAATTTGGTATCTAATCCACTTCAATACGTTATTAGTGTGTAATCCATTGCCATGTGTGATGTCCAGGTTGGTGGGGTCACCGATGATGGAATAAAAAGGGTTCTCTCCTAGGCTTTTGGGGTAAATGTGTATAGTGGTGACCATGTGTACGGGGTCGCCGATGATGGTAACTCGCAGGTCTACTCCGAGGATTTTTTAATAAATTTCTCTAAGAGGGTTTTTTCGACGCTTTATAAATTATTATGTTATAGCGATGTTAAGATGTGACGATCTGTAGGGTCGCCGATGACGATGCTTCGGAGTTCCGCTCCGACACTTTATATATAAGTGTGTTATAGCGATTACTAGGTGTATAGGGTCACCGATAGTGGTATTTCCGAAGTCCTCTACGAAACTTTTTGAAAATATGGTATGAGTGATGTCCAGGTGTATAGGGTCACCGTATATTTACATTTTAACAAATCTGTAATCATGAGTTTCGATCTAAATATCTGGAAATTGTGTCTTCATTGTGATTATTTTATCAATACTGTTTGTTATTTTTTTAGTTTCTTTTACACACGCAGCTATATTCACGTTGTATAATGAAAGAGAAAAACGCACGCGTTACTAAACTTCCTAACCTAAAAAATTACCGATTCCAAGTGTTAAAACAGTAGTATTAAGACTCGAACAAGTTCCCTGTCAGAATTTTAAATTTTTACAATTTGTGAAAATTGGAGAAAATTATTTTTGTTGTTTTATACGTTTGATATGTCAAAAAGATGCATATAGTCGTAAAGTTCATGTAATTTTCTTTCTATTGACCTATTTTACAATTACTTCAAAGTTTGTTTTAGTTAAAGAATTACAATTTTTAATTTTTAAAATTTGTAAAATTAGCAAAAAATATTTATGTTATTTTATACTTTTGATATGTCAAAAATATGCATATATCTGTAAAGTTCACTAAATTTCCTTTCGATTGGTGTATCTTACAGTTACTTTAAAGTTGTTTTCGTCAAAAAACTGCAGTTACGTCCCCTTAAATTAAAGTCTCCAAGTACAACTTTGTACGCAAAATCTGTGCTACATTTCTTCCATTAGAATAGCTTCAAAAGGCATCAAGGAATAATAAATCCTTATTTATTGAAATTCTCGTGTAAACGAACCTGCCCGACTGCCGTCTCCACTGCAAAAGATCCGCTCCATGAAACACCCCGACTCTAACCAAGCCTTAGAGAAGTCGCGCTTACTTTCCTCAACAATATCAAATTTCAAAAAGCCAGTAGACGCGAATTTCATCACACCCTTCACACCAGCCCAGCTGTGTCGCTGTCAAAGCTCGCCGGCCCGCACCTCGCTGCAGATACACAGGAGTCCGCGCGCGCGTTCATTTCCAAGCGCGGAGAGCGCGAGAACTATAATATGCGCCAAAGAGAAAGAGAAACGGAAAAAGCACGCGCATAAGAAAGACTAGATTTTCTTTGTGCCTCGCTGCGCGCGCGCGTGAAAAGATCCCTTTTTTTAACCTCGTCTCTGCCGTCTGACAGCGGCAGCCGCCGCCGCGCTCGGATTGGATGCAATAGAGGAATTGGTATACTCAAAGCAAATGAAAGTCGTTAGGGGAGCCAGGCGCCGGCATCACCGCTACCGCGTATACGCGCGCGTTCGCGCGTCTCAAAGCTGCCGAGATGCAGCGCGGCGCGCGAGTCAGGGTGCATTCATAATAGTGAGATACTAGGGACGAAACTGGATAGGTCTAGATTTGATCAGACCTGATAGGGCATAGCTAGACCTGATCGAATCGTACTCAGTAAGGATAGATTTTGTTGACGACGCAAGCTTTCATATGTATGTTGCACCAGAAATTATTTTGAATTGAAATTTACATTGTTTATTGAAAAAACACTTAGAAAATGGGACTGTTTATTTAGTTTTAAAGAAGTACAGAGAAAGCATTTTTAAATGTTAAGTCGTTAGAAATAATTTTAATAGATGAAGTGAATCGTAATTTGGTGAATATTTCACTCTAGTCGCTGTTTCATATTCTAAAGCAGAGTAGAACTACCAAGACAGGACTACAAAACATCATCGGCCTGTCTTACATTTTCATTTAAATAATTACATAGAAAATAAACGATACTTTTAATTTTGTGTTTTCGATGGACGATGTCACGATCGTATATTATAAAGAAGTTGTGTTTGAAATAAGCAGCACGTCAATAGACGCATCAAAGGATACATTGTGAAAAGACGTTAGGTTACTATTTGGATGATTATCTCCAGTAATAATCTAAAACGTAATTCTATTTATATGGAAATGCACTCATATAAGAATGAAACTTATAAATCATTCTGGAAGTAAAATCGAATTACAAAGGAGACAAAATTCATAGAAACAAGTTTAGATTGTAAGTATTATAAATGACGGGGGTAGAGTATAACCTATAACTATAAATATAACCTTGAAATATAACCTACGTATTTCGGTTTGTTCGTTCCAGGTCTGTCTACTGGACTCATCAGTAAGACTGTGTAGACAGACCCTGCCTTAGACGCCGATAAATAACAAATTAGAAACTTACACATATGCGGATAGCTCATGCCAAGAGAAGATTTTAAAGCCCAAACTCAGCATTTTTCAGTCCCCGATCAATCGACTGTGGTCGATATCGTCTTTGAAATCTTGTGAAATATCGTTTTATTTACATTCGTTTAAGCCGTTGCTATGGTTAACGATGTGCAACTCGCCATCGCAAAGATTCGAATTCTCGTTGATTATCGCGAGCTATGTACACCCAACGGTTAAAATAACTTTGAATTTGGCGGGGATATTTCAATTCGTGTTACCTGGGATTGTACCACATTTATATACCTACTAATATCTAACTTTTAAAAGTCCCAGTTAACACGAAGAAAAATGCCCCGTGCCATATTAAAAGTTACTTTAACCGTTAGGTGTACACCCATTGAAACGTGAACTTCGCTTGGTGAATTGGCGCTAGGTGACATTAGCTTCTGCCCTATCACTTTGGGAAAAGAATCACTTTCCGGTGGGTATACCTAACTTTATTTTTCACTTTAACAAAATATACATTTAACATATATTATAACTTTAGTAATCTCATACAAGTATACACGTAAACGGAGTAACATTTGATTGCATTTCACAAAAGTTAAAGCGTTGTGATTATGATATTACATTTGAAAGATTAGGTCGACAACAAAATATACCCTGGCGAGTCAGATATGGTTAGGTCTACTAGTCGTGTCAAGCTACTAGAACCAAGGTCCCAACCCTGGTATCTCAGTGTGAATAGACCCTTAGGAAAGAGTGACGAAAGAGAAACGAGAACGAAGATGAAAGGCGCGTTCTTCGCGAATGAAAAAGCACGTGTATCGTGCAGACTGCAGGGGTTCCAAGTGTTGTTGGGTTATGAGGTGGGAAATTCGCTAAACTCGGTTCTGCGCTGCACGTTTATGCGATTAAGCGGATGGCGAAGTTTGTATCTCGCTCTCGCGCTCTCCCCCTTTAGTTTGCTGGTATTTCGATTTTCGCGATTAATTAGTCGGATTATTGTTCGCGTTATAACTAGTTTGTACGAGGTGTCTGGTTTATTGAAATATATTAATTATCTCAAGTTTCCATGGCTTAAAACGATGGAAAATATGTGTCTTTACCGGAATTACTTTATCTCTCGTATTTAATACATTTCAAATCGTACATTTTAATATACAGTGCTATATCACTGAGTTACTATACGATTTTATAACCATTTAAGTATAAATATCGAAGGACACAGTAATTGTTGCTGAGCACAGTAATTGGCTCACTTACCCTATGGATTTCTCAAATTACAATCAATATCCACTTAATATCTAATTAAATATGGAAGCAGTAGATATTGGAAAATAAGGTTAAAGTCAGACAATATTTGACAGTCGATTTTTATTACAGCATAATGCTGAACATTTGATGAATATTTGAAATTCACAATTTTTCACGAATTTTCACAGTATTTTTATATGCTAGATCATAATTGAAAGAGAAGAAACCTAGTCTATCTCAGCTATCTTGCTCATCTGCATAAAGATTTGTTTTACTTCAAAATAATTTTATACTAGTATCTGAAAGATACCAACTGCATAAATGCCGATTTTGATTAACATTTAGCATAAAAAAGTCAATAGAACGTAAGTAGACTCGACGTGGGAAATTTCTGGTCGAATACGTTTGAATTTTTTTGAAATGCTGTAATTTCATTGGGTCTCATTGGATCGAACGCACGTTTTCGCTAAGCTCACTGGAGGATTTCAAAGGCATTCGACCAGAAATTTTCCACGTCGAGTGTACGTCAAAGTTATCACATTTTTTTTCATCTTTTTATTTCACAAAAGAGAAAAAATCATCTCTAATGAAAGCACGAAGGGAAAGCCTCTTTTCACGAAGTCTCAACGGTCTTTTGTCGACGAACGTCGTCGTCGCCGCCATCACGAATTCGCAATAGTCGGATTATAACTTGCAGCGCACGTTGCGCCGCCGTCGCGTCCGCGTTAACGGAGGAGGAATAAGGTGCCTCCGCGAGCGCAGCCACGGTCCTTTGCCTAGGAATCGCCTCGTTTCATTAAATTATTTCTTATGCGGGCTTTGTGTCATTAAAATATTTCCATTACTACTCCGAAAGATAATCAGCGCCGAGTGATTACGCTGGAATTGCTCCAAAGCTGCAGCTCTAGCGGCGGATTGCGCGCTTTGCGTAATGAACTACAAAATAGTCATAAACGTGTTCTGAATAATACTTGCGTGTCAAGTTTGTGAAATTGTTTTTTTAGTTAAAGGTCCATTGGGAAATAATATTTTTCTGAAGTTTTACTTCTGAAGTTTCTTAAGATAAATAAAGGAACTTCAAAAGTACGGCAGTAAAGTTATTTACTTTTAAAGTATTACTTGAAAACTTTAGATTTTCGCAAGCATTACTTTTTTCCTTCGTTCAATAATAACAATATACAATTTGCTCTGATAAACTAAAGCGTGAATGGTTTTGTTTATGCAGTCAAAATATAAAAGACTAATTTAAAAGTGGATCGTTTCCAGTAACCGTTAGTGTAATAACAATTTATTCGTATATATGTCAGCGCAAAATGCAATTTTTGAGCTCAAATTTCTTTCTCATAATAGTCATACTTCAAATTGATATACGACTCTTTTTCATTAAACTCTTTCATGCGAATGTTTTGCTAATGAAAATGAATTACACACTTTTTCTATTATGCATGCATTTAATTAAATGATTCAAGCATTTTTTAATTTTAAAATCATTTAAAACCTTAAAAATATTAAATTTTGACTTCTAAAAATAAAATTTATTTCTTATAAAATTCGGTTAAAATTTGTAGAATACAGAAACTTTAAAATGAATCTATGGTGAGACACAGGGAAAAATTTGCTTATAAATAAACACTAGCTGTACCTGCGGCTTCGCTCGCATTAACAAAAATGAGGTAGATGAACACTGTAAATCTGAATACAGATCTTAGAAGACGATACAAAAACTAACACCAAAAGTTAATAGATTTGTGGCTTTGTCCGTATAACCACCATAAATGATATTTATGTTATATATGTATATTCATAGTTATATATAAATTCCGTATAAAACCATATTGTAATTGAATATATCACACTCCCAGAGCAAAACTCAACAAAAATTTACTCTCTGAATTTTAATTAAAGAAGTTCTAAGTAGTTAAAAATTGGCCACCTAACCAACACTGTTGGTAAAGTGGCCATCTGTCAGTTCTTATATGGTAAAGTCGTATAGTAAGTACTTCAAAAGTCAAGGCTAGCCTAGCAGACACTTTCTTTATATGTTATTTATCTACAGGGTGCCGTAGCGTACGCCTTGCTGTCGACATTCTGGGATTAGTAGGCCTAGGAATTTTTAAGAAGCAACCGCCGTTTTTATCGGCGTCGATTGTCTTTTGCCTTGCAATGCATTCGTAAGGCCACTTTACCAACCGATAAACGTCAACGAAATTGCAATTGTTGAATCGAAAATAAACTCTACGGCAAAATCTGGTACATGCATCTTAAAGTACGTTAAAAATGCTACAATTTTTTGTACCGTATGATTATTTTTTCGCTTATGTCACGCTTCTGTACATGCATGCACTACTAAGAAATCAGAGATTTGATGCTGTCGCGCGTAAAGATGACACTATCTTATAATTAGAGGGCGCTAGCAGCGGGGACACCGCCCCTCTCAACATCTTTTGTCGCAATACATATACTGTAGGAATTACGGTGCCCCAGAATAACGCATACAGCGATATCTCGTGTAGGTAGCCACATTATCTGCATGCCCATATTACCAGCACCCACCTTAAATCATAATATATAACTGTATATGGCCATTTCCTGAGTAATATTTTTCTGAGTTACAAAAAGTAACGACAAGTGCATAAATAATATATTATTTTCTCAATTCTCTGAACAAAATTCCCCAAAAATCTTCCAACAAAAATATTTTCACAACACGAAAAATGCATTTGAAATAATCACGCACCTGAATTCCACGACCTGCTGACAATCCGTCCCAAATGACGTATTATCTTCCCGGCTCCTCGGGAAATTTCTCACGGCAGCTCGGTGGCACAGTGCATTAGAATTTTATGGGCGTACCGCGACCTCCTCCAACACAACCATTGGCTTAACCTTTGGTCCCTAGGTGAGTGCGACAGGTATACGGCAAGTAGACCAAGGAAGAATAGAACGGGGCGATGACGCCAAACACGAAGTATCATCAATTTCGTCTGAAAAAACTTCCGCGTAAGTTTGTGCGACGTGTCTGCGAGAGAAAAAAAATGAGAAGAAGAACCTGAGCCTACCCGAAGTCCCATCGGCACGTTTCAGCGCAAGCGGTAGTAAAGCTTTCACCAATGTATGAGAAATACATATATTTCGAAAGAATTAAGAATAATAGTCCGTTTGAGAGGAAAGTCACCAGAGATTTTCCCTTTTTTTCTTTCATAACAGTCGTGAATTTTCGAGCCACTTGGGACAAATATTTGAATTCTATGTCTTTCTGTGAATTTGACATTGAGTAAAGAAGAGAATTCAATATTTTTAAAACTTTGTAAGTTTTATGCTACATTTACATATTCCTACTATAATAGTGCTAGCAGAAAATAAAGTTGTTTTTCTTAGAAACTTTTATTAGTTTTGTTGAAAATTCCCATTTAAACAAAATAACTTTAGGAGTGATGGAAATTATGTGTAAAGGATGAATAATTTAAGATAAGTAACTGATTATTTTGAGCAAATACGTTTACGCAATAAATATTATAGTATCATTATTTAAAAATTATCAACCAACTGCAGCTGATGTAAATTATAAAGTAAATTATTTAAAAATAATATAAGTAAACAAAATAATATTAAACAAAATAATATTAAACAATTAATTTAGTAGACAATCACTTCCGATTTGCTACATGCCACCAGCAGTTCAGTGGGAGTTTACTTCCGAGTTAATATACGGGGTTAAAATGTACGTGTTAAATAGTAATAAAGACAAATGTGAACCATTACATGCAGAAAGTGACTAAGACCGATGACGACATTCGAATCTTATGTAATATAATATCATGATTAATATAATAGAAGAAGATAGTATACGTATTCTATTAGCTAAAGTTTGTCAATTATATAAATAGTAGACGTTCATAATAAAACTAATTCAGAATGTTGTCTTCCGAAGAATAGCTTTGAAAATTAAATTGCGCAACGTTATTAAAAACTACCAAATACTTTCTGATATCTTTTTTCAATTTCTAAAACCCAACTCACACTCGTTTTGACGCTTGTCAAGCCAAAAGAACCACCCAACCGTTAATTAAAAGTCCGAAACCATCTAACTTCAAGAAGGATACCTTACAAATTTCTGAAATACACCAACCTCTCGAAGAAGAGAAACTCAAAAGGGACTCTCCTCGCTTCAATCCTATCGCTCTTCCATCGAAGCTCAAAACTTCATTAAGGCGATTGTACAACCCGGACCGTCGTTTCCAAACGAAGAACAAAAAAAGTTGAAATAAGAGAGAGAGAGAGAGAGAGACCCGCGTGCGCCATTAAGTCCAACGGGCGAGAACGAACGCGAGAGAAGAGAGACAGAGAGAGAGAGAGAGAGAGAGAGAGAGAGAGAGAGAGAGAGAGAGAGAGAGATGAAGAGAGGCTTGCAGCAGCAGCGAGCAGGTATACATATAGAGTAAACCCCCGGGGGGTTAACGTTCATTCGAAGCAATTTAGTGGGCTGCTGGAGCTCTGCGCGCCCAGCTATAACGAGGATGAGGACACGCGCGCGTGTGTGTAGGGATATAGGTATGTGGGTGTAGGCAGGCCGAGGCATGAGGGAAATGCGGCCTGAAACGGGGCGAACCTGTTTCGAACAGGTGATCAGGGGATCGGCGCGCCGCCGGTGCAAGCAGGTATATAGTGAAAAATTGTGTCATTTTTTGTTGAGGGGTAGGGGAGAGAGAGAGAGAGAGAAATGGAGGGGCTGCGAGAGAACGCCGAGAGGAATATGGGATGGATGTGTGTGTGTACAGGGATTTTAATTGTGAATTATATTGGATCGAAGCTTGCGTTCTCGTAAGTCTTAATAATTACTCGGTATCGTTCCTCTTTAATATACGACATTGCACCGAGAGAGATGATAAATGGGCGAAGTTGGCTGTACTTTCAATGTAATAAAGTGGATTGAATCTTAGGGCAATATTGTATACGAGAATCAATATGAGAATTGTAAGAAAATTGATACTAAGAGCCTAGTAATATTTCAATTTTAACTCAAGAATTTATTATTTTAATATGCGAATATTAAAAGACAAAAATGTATTGTATTTTGTTGGATGTATGAACTGGAAATAGTTGAAAATTATTTAAAAGTTTTAATGGATTGCGATAAATTAAATTAGATCAGAAAAGGAAAAAAATGTTAAAATTAACCTAATGGAAGAGAGTGAGAATTATGCTTGATAAGAAGTACGCGGAACATCTTGGAAAAGTACTAGATGACGAAGTCAAGAGAATGAGGAAGAAAAAGGTGTCATCTGATGAAATAAGATCAAACGAAAAATATCTTTTTAATTCACTAATTTGACTAGAAGGTATGCATGTTATTAAATAACTTTATTTTATTTTATTGAATTAATTGTTTAAAATCTTTTAAAAATGTAAATTAAATTTTTCAGTAATTATCTTATAAATACTGTATCTTTTAAAATTTAAGCTCTGAAAGAAACTTATATATATTGGTAAATTACATTCTCTTATTTTAATGCAAAAAGTTTTGTATATATATATATATATATATATATATATATATATATATATATATATATATATATTAAAATTTACATGGAAGTAGTTATAATAATAAAAAAGTAAACAGTACATTTGGAAAAACGTTTTGAAATACCAGTAGATATTTGCGATTCCTTTAAAACGTCTTCAGAGAGCCATCGAAGCAAAATATTTCCAGTGATAAAAATTTCAAGAGATTTGCCTGCAATTGAACTGAGGTTTCTTGAAATAAATAAAAAGAATACTATAGGTAGAATATGTAAAATGAATAAATTTTAAAGAATTTTCATGACAAGTTAAATAGAAATTTAATTAAAGGTAAGACATAAATTGTCTCTTTAAATACTTTGAAAATAATTAGAAAACAGAATTGTTTTGTTTTATAGTTTCTTTAATTTACAGAACATGTTACTTTGTAGGTTGCTTTATTGACATTAAATATTTGTGTAAATTAAAGGAGCAGGCCTGGGATAAAACTAAAAAGAAATATTTTTTTACGAGACAAAAAAACTTTTTATGTTTAAAAGCAAACATTCTTAAAATTTTTGTGATATCAATAAACAATAATATCTTAAATTTTACCTTTGTAAAACCTCAAAATCTTTATCCTACACGTCACAATATATCACTATTTTCTATACCATATTTATTAAAGGAACTTTGTTCCTCACACGATTCTTGGTGACGTAATGAACAAAATTTTTTTTTCAACGGTTAATCCACTCCTTTTGACGTGTACTACAAAAAGAGCGGAGCACATTTTTGTTAAAATATTTTTTATTATTCTCTTTCGTAAATTCAATCAATTTTTTAAAAAATATTGAAAAATGTTTGCTTTTAAAGATAAAAAGTTTTCTGGATTCGTAAAAAAAATTCTATTTTTGATTTAACTCAGATCTGCCTCCTATGGTGGGTCTACACTGATTGTTTCAAAATCGTTAAACATCCGAAATTTTAGTTCAAAATTTTAATATATTATTAGTAACCAAAAAGGAGGAAATATACCAATTTTGAGCAATTTTCACTTTCCTAATCCCAAGTCATTGAACACAATGCACTTTTTACAGTTAAAATAAAGATTAATTCAAAAAGTGCGTCCTTGCATATTTAATTTTAACAATATCAATCTAATAAATTCTCACTAACTTTAGAACCCATAACGCACAAAAGTTAATATTTTTTATTATAATTTTCGATCATAAATAGCTTGAAAAAAATATATCTCCATTTTAAATAAATATATGCCAAAAAATACCATGTCTTTGTATACGTCTTTAATCGGAAAAAATTTGTATGTACACAATTCTTGAAAAAAAATACTATTTCCTTAATAGTCCTTATAGGAATATTTGCAGCGAGTTACAGCTACATTTATCGACTGTAAATGTGCGAGCAAGTTTTTGAAGTTAGAAAAATAAGTTTCGATACAACACATTTAAATATTCAGTTCTACATAAGAAGTAATGTTAATTATTTTCTTTGAATGGTTATAACTTTTGTTGATTATGAAATTTCTTTATTCTATCAAGTCCCAAAATGTTTTTACAAATGTAGAGCTTCAAAAAGTGTGATAATTTTTTTTTCGATTCTTTGTTAAAAAATGAATGTAGAGCCACCTTAATAAACTACATATAAATGGTATACATGTATATATAATTTATGTATAATAATAGTAAAATTCTTGATATTATTATAGATTTTATTTTCATATATATGGACCATTCAGAACCATAGTGAGATAAATCCAGTTTAACAATTTCGTCAACGCACAATAATTTGACTATTCATGAAAGTAATAATATGAGTACTTAGTATAGACCAATAAACAAATATGTAAAGTAAATTATTGATAACCATAATTTAATATACTTATTATGCAAAATGTCGTACATTTTTATACGAACAGCCCATTATAGTTATACCAACAAAGTTTATCAATCAGGTGATACTACGAAATTTCTATTTAAATATATCCCTACTGCGAATATAAAATCAATCACAAATATTTGTGTACACCGAAAAGATTTTCGCATCTTTACAGAACTCCCATCTTACATCTCAAAAAGCTCGCGACAATATGCCAACAATAACATAGAAATCTCCTGAATGTACAATCCAAGAAAATACCGAAACTGATGCGCACCGGAATCGTTCGACGGCGAACCCTCGCGCCCCGCAATCCAAACACAACAAACGCCGGAAAAAAAGAGGTCACTTGAAAATCGTAAAACAAGCAGAGCGAACGCAAGCGCGCGCGCGCATGAGCGCACGAAACATTAGACGAAAAGAAAAGATCAGGAGAACAGACCGAGCGAGAAAAACAACGAAACGCAAAAAATAAAAGAGGGCAAAAGCAACGGCCGAAGGAAATCGAGGGAAAGAAGGAACGTCAGAGGGATTGAATGACTACTGTGCGCGCGCGCGCCAGACGTCGGAGGATCTCGCCGCCCCCGCCGCCCTAATGCTATACACACTGTGAGAAACGTATAAGTATAGCGGATCGCAGAGGAGAGCGACCCCAAGAGGGAAGGGTGGAAAAGAGGAGAGCACATAGCTGTGTGAGGAAGAGAAGGAGGTGGAGATCGAGAGGATATACGTTGTAGCATGGGGTGGAAATTCGCGTCCGTTGCAAGGGGAAATGGGAAAAAAGATGTTTTTATTGGGATGTTGCGTGTTCTGCGACATTTGCTCATTAAGGCTATTATATTTATGTATTATTATTATGTTTATATTATATTTATATTTATATCGTATCTTCTATTTTGCCAAAAAAAATTGTTAAATAGAAAATATCGACATATTTATGAGATCGTATCTGAACTATGATATTTCTGTTGATTTTGAACTGGACGAATTTTTATTCTGGAACTAATTGTTCTTTCAACAGCTATTTTATCGTTGTGATTTTACGAAATAATTAATCACTGAAAAGTAATATGACTTTGTTTATCTCAGGTGCTATCGTATTCTACAAACCAATCCGCATTATTTATTACAAATTAAGCATTTTGTAGAATGTCAACTAAGAGATTGTTATAAAAATAACATCTAGAACTAAAAATAATTAAAAAATAAAACTCCCTTAAGATAATTTACAATAGAAAATTCTTTCGCCAGACACGATCTCATTCTTTATAAAAATCTTTACACATCTAACTTGTTCCCTAAAAGAGAAGCTTCCATCTAACAAAACGTACACCAATATAAAATACGTGTACTAACACGAACAGGTGGCCTATATGACCTTACCCCAATTTAAAAATCATTAATTTCCCCAAAACTCAACGATTTCGATCACACAAAAACTAACTGTGAACATAGAAAAGTTTATCAACCAAATTAAAAGTTCTTCCAATCGAAAACACAGCATCCAAAATTTAAACAAGCCCAAACATACTTCCGATTCCTCAAAGACCCCTACTGGTGTTCAAAGTTCACCCGATATTCCCCTTTTACCCCTTTCAACGACGACGACTCTCCACCCTATAACGCACGCGCGTGCCCCGCGAGAAGAGCCTGCGCGCTCCTACTACACACAAGCCTTACACACACAGCGCATCCAACAGCACGCGGCGCAGCCGTCGAGCAGCAGCAGCGGCGGCAGGCAGCGCGTCGCGCTCTAGCCCTACTCTCAGTTGTTCGCGAGCCGCGCGACGTGACGCGCGCAGACAGTGGCCGTGCGCTCCGTTCTGGACTCTCTCTCTCCGCGCGTCTCGCTCTCCCTATCTCCCCGTGGAAGAACACGCGCGCGCCCTGCACACCTGTCGTGTGTGCGCCGAGAAACGCACGCGTCTAATACGTAGAGCCAGTGTAGTTTTGTTCTTTTCTATGGATGCTTGTGGTGCTGCTGTGTGTGTGTATATGTATAGTTCGGCGATTGTATTTTGGCGGGGTTTTTGAATTTGAATTTATAGTGCCGTCAAGGGTGAATCGAATCGATGCGCGGGCGCGGAGATCGGCTGGATGTGGATGGTTTTGTTAGTTACGGGTGTAATGCTGAAGTTCGCGATGCGCTTGACGAGCCGTGTGCCTGTACAGGAATTTCGGAGCAAAGTTATGGTGCGCGGAGCGCGTTTGTCAGTTTCCGTGTTTTTACGTTGAAAATTGAGATGTAAGAGGTTATAGGTGGCGGTTGTGATTGCGCTTATGCTCTGCAAGTGTGTTATAACGTAAAAGTGTCGATGTGGATACCCCTGTTTTTTATAACGTGCATTGTATGTAGATAGCATTTACAATACACGAACCTCGTTAGTGCTATCTTAAGCGTGTGTAGAATTAAGTTTCTGGTGGGTGATCTTGATACCGAGTTGTGTGCATTGCGATCGAGCAAGAAGTCTCGTATCCAGAAGGCAAAAAGAAGAAAAAAAAGCCGGTGTATAACGTTCAAAAACTATATCGGACATATATAGCCCCTCGATTTGAACCGCCAACGCCAGCAGCAGACGCGCGGCGGCGGTGGATCCCCGACGTGTGTATACATATACACAGGCACGTGCAAGCGTGCTATACATATAGCGGGCGGCCAGATGTAATTGGCCGTAAAGTCGGAGATAACGTCGATCGTCGTCGTCGTCTCTCGCACGGAAGAAAGTACACATACATACACACACACACACAGTGTGTCGATCAAACTAGACGATCGCAAGGCCGTTTTTCTTCGCCGTCGTCTTCGTCGGTCGTCCTGCTAAGTCACTGGGTCAACTCCGACTCGATATAACCCGTGAGTATATATATACGCGCGCTGCACGATCGGCCCCCAGAGCTCGGGCACTCGACACGAGTGCTACCTATATACCGCTTTGGCTCCTCTCTTTTCTTTTATTTTGCCGAAGCGATACGGCACGGAAGCGGCGTGTAGGCCGGTGCTTGCGGAGCGAGCTTTAAATTTTACCGTTGAGCTTTTTTTCTCAGTTTTTAGTTTGGTTGTTGGGTGCCGTATCGCTCTGCGCAATTTAGAGTGTATAGAGATTTAGATTTAGAAGGGGTGCTGCCACGTGCTCGTAAAAATTGACCTTGGATGTTATTTATTTTTAAGTCTGGACATATATATATTACATGAATTAAATTAAACTTTAAATTGTCAAATAATGCAATGTCAAAGGATTTATGTAAATTTATATAAATTATGAAATGATGTTTTAAATATACATATTATATTATGTTAATTTTTTGTACAGTTTGTATTTACGTATTCGATTGATTGACAGAAAATTAAATGATTAAAGTGTGTTAATTGTAGATTTTGGATGATGAGTTCAACACATTACACACTAAGTGTGAATAAAATATCATCCTATAAAATATAGCCAATCATTAAAATTTAAAATTAAAGATAAAATAAGACGCTTGAGTCATTACTAAATGTTTATCATATTCATTAATACTTAAGTAAATAAATGTTTTGCCGACATTTATATTTTTTTAATTCAATACTTTTTCATTGTTTGAACAAAACTTTCTTTGTATACAAAGCGGAAAGGCTACTCGATGATAGATGTCAGAACGAAATAAAGTTTATGTCAAGCTGTAAGCTGGGTTCGTAAAATGATTTATTTTTAGATGAATAAAACTTTCAAATACTTGATGTAAACATAGGTATAGACATTGATTGCTATCATATTCTTATCAGCTTGCTAAGTATTGAAATAATATTCTTTGATATTGCATAAATCTCCAGCAGATATAAATAGAAAATTAAGGTATATATATATGTTAATATATTGTTAATAATTGTAAATTTATTATTTTTTTTAAATAACTCAAAAAGATTAGTAAAGTGATTGCGTTAAAAATGCTAATTTAATAAGAGCTGAGTTTTAAAATACTTTGAAGCAAATAGTGTCATAAACATATTTATTGCTTAATACCTAGTTTTTGCATAGACAATTTATATAGTAATTACGCACCTGTACATTTTGTTCCTGTATTGTTTCCGTATCACAGTCTGTTACATGAACTTTACACCGTTATTAATTTATTCCTGAATACTAACTCACCAAGTAAACATAGCAGATGTAATAAATCAGAAATTAATGAAACTTTAAAATTCAACCCACAGTATTCGCAACTACGTCATTCGTCCAATCATACCTGCGAATGTCAATACCATCGAAAAAGCAATTTTTTCCAATTATTTATTCCCACAGCTTGCGTAATAACGAGAGTCAGCAACAAATCACACGATAACGCCAGGTATTTTCTCGTAATTCTTAATAATAGTAGTTAACTCCTACTTCTCTCTTTGCTCGCCGCGCGCTATTCCGATTCAGAATATAGTCGACTATGCGAGAGAGAGGGAGGGGGGGGGGGGCGAGAGATGAAATAAATTCAATTAGCGCCATAGCGCGAGAGCTAGCAATGAAATTGCACGTGTTTACGACGCGCGCCCGCGCGTTAATTAATATAAAAATACTTGCGCGTGATAATTTATTTCGAATCCGTTATAGGCCTCCTGCGCGCACTTGACGATACGGAACACGCGAATCCTTTACGTCGGAAGCGTATAAGCCGGAGAACGCTTCGACGCTCGCGAAAAATTCATAATAAACACATAGCGCGCGCGCGCGTGTATGAAAGAGAGAAAAAACACGAATAATTCGATATGCTTCGTTATGTTTGCCCGGAAGTTGTGTATACGTTCGACGCGACCGTTATTACGCCCTTCGCCGAGTGTGAATCATCTCGTATAGAGATCGCGATGATTTTCTGATGCGTGTGTATTAAGGCTGGCAATGAGGAACGCTGATGATGATGCAATATCTGTTGCTAATTGAGTATGTATACAGGCGTGACGGTGATTATATAGACACGAGGGGAGAGAAAATGTGTATATGCGAAGTTACGGGGCTATAGCCTTAAAGGTGGGAAAAAGGTGACAATGAGGAGTATCAGTGTGTGTGGGTGCGTACAGTTAAAAATGAATTCTGTCATTGAAAGTACGCGCAAGAACGAGGCAGTGGAGTATAGTAAATAAACAAGCTTCTCGATGTCGTTACTATAGTACACGATATTCGAGAGTTACTGTCTGAAGTCGATACAGCGGCGTCGAATAACATCTTATTCCCGATTCGCTAGATCGCAATGCGTCACTGTATTATATGTGATTTGTTCGTAATTTTCATTATTTGTATGTTTATTGAAATAAATTCAATGTTTTCATTGATACTTTTGAATTCTAATAACAACAAATTGATATAATAAATTAATTATCAAGCACTAAATAATAAATATCGATGCATGTGTATAAATTAAAGGAAAAAACTTATTCATTCGAATCATTAGTCCTGATATTATATTAGTCATGCTATAATAAAAACATACTATATCTAATATTATGTCCTACACAGTTATTTACTATATGTACATAAAAACTCACTTTATTAAATAATTAAATTTACATTAAAAAACTAAATACATACCATTTGTTATTATGTATACATACATTTATATACATACATCATTTTATTTTTATTTGTACTGCACAATTGTGGACGGAGAGATATTTTAGAGAATTTCAATAGCAAAACTTTTTGGCTAGTTATGAGTTTGTAATAGACTGTCTGAACTCGCAGATGTTAGTAGCATATGTTTGAATGCCAAGTTGGTAGTAGGTATTATTCTTATTTTTGGAGATTTTTTATAAAAAAATTATGGTACAATAAAAATTTGTAAATTGTCTGAACGCAAAAATGTTATAAAATGTCTAACCTTATATGCATTTACAAAATCATAACATGTTCACAATAATTAATGTTATTTATTAGATAAAATAAAACTGATGGTTATGTCAAACTGGTGGTTCCTGTAAACATTTTTGTAAAACGAAGGGATTAAGGTTTACGCAATCCATATTTTCAAATCCCCTTTGCTGATATTTCAATTGTATTGTGATAGTCTGCCAATAACCGTTTCTAATGCAAATTTGAATATTACAAATTGCATAAATCAATAGCTGTTTTAAGAATATACGTTTTGAATCAATATATGCTTAAATTTTTACTCTACGTATGTAACAGTCATAGTCACTGTAATTATTCAAGGCAGGTCAGAGACTCGATATCGATTGAGCTATATATGTAACACTTAAATATTTAAATTTGCCTCGATAAGGGTTATTGACATACTGTCATGATATAACCAAAACGGCGGCAATAAAAGGATTAAAAAATATAGATTGTGGAGAATATTTATCACCTCCTACTAATGTTAAGACATTATAATCTATTTTTATTTAAAGCTGCTTTTCAAGATATAAATAAAACAATCGTCAAACAAATTGTACAAGTACAAGAAACTTGGGTTGCTACAAATGACTAAAAAATGTTGAAATCAGAAATAGTTTATTCGCTTTTATTTGTCAAAGTCTCTCTGGCATATCTACGTGTCTTCTAAAAACACTCGACGAGTTGACGCGAACATTTCTACGAAATTCCAGAAGAATTCCCGGAATCGCAAGATTTGCCCTCCTCCCACCCTCCTACCTCGTCGTCTCTTCGTCCAGTGCAGCGGCAAGTTGCGCGCGCGCGCGCGCGAGCAAATTCAGCGGATTCCTTGGGCACTAGAATCGTTTTAATTTAGGCGACTGCTTGACCGCAAAGACATTCATGCATGTCGAGGCGAACGCGGAGCCAAGAACAAGCGCGCGCGCGTCTCTTTGTACAGCACGTGCCGCTCGTTTACTTCTTTCGCTAGCTTTTTTTCAATTACAAATTTAATTTGCTTTTTGTCTTTCGGTTGTTGGGTGGCGTAATTGCGAGATTAGTCAGCTCTGGAAATTTCATTATTCCGTTTCATTGCTGAGTTCTTTTTATTTAATTGGTATTTTTAATATTAAAAAATTAATTTAACAGTCAGTAATTTATTGGAGGGAAAATCTGGAAAAACTAATTGGAAAAAGACCTTTTATAGTTATCAATTCTGTTGTTTAATAATAGTTTATATCAAATTAAGTTTCCAAATGAAAGTTCAAATCAATATCGTATAAAACACATTATTTTGTAAAATAATTATGTATAGTCACGATTATTAAAATAGAAGAAAATTATTTAGTGGTCGAAATTGTTCTTTGTCGATGTCAGTTGATTCAATCCGTGGAAAACATTTTTATATACATTCTCGATATTATGAGAAATTTATTGTCGTCTTCTTCCGGCAAAGTCTATTAACAAATAAATATACATTTCTTTACAAAACGTTTATTTAATTATTATTTTTCAAAAATAATAATATATTTCAGAATAAGATACGAAAATAACTTACTGTCAAAGCATTTTTCAATACTAAAGATTCTACATACCAAAGCGATTCTACAAACTTGATTTAACGTGGTCTAAATTCTGACGTCAAAAGGTTAATGTTACTTGCGAAACTTTCCGAGATCTCTCATCCAATAAAACCATTCCAAATAGCTAATAATTTCAAGCACTCGCCAATAAAAAAACTACGAGCCCTTTATTTACAATCACTAATACTATCAAAAACTTAAATTTTGTTAGAAGCAAAGGTATTAATTGTTGTAACAATTATTAGACTATTAAAACCCGTTTATACATGTCAATCTTATTATTTGTTTGCTTTTTAAAATAAATTTAATATTTAAATAGAATTTCAAAAGAGCAATATTTTTCACATAATATTAATATTATAATGAGTATCCGACACTATTAAATTACAGAAAAATAGTAACCACAAAAGTAGTTTTCAATACTACATATAGAGATAATTTTGAAGTATGAATCACCATAAACACCATAGAAACCTTTGGGCATCTTTACATCATGGTAAAAATGACCCTGGTACACCGTAAAAAGGAACATTATTCATTATAATTTATAGTTTCTTATCTTGAATCAATGCAACTTTTACCGCGTATCAAAGTAATCCTTACTATAATTCAGGAATCTTTCACGACTATCGATGGCTTTCACGATAATTTTTATCCAAAAATTCCCTCATCGTAAAGACCTTCCACCCCTGCTTCGTTTTTACGAACCCCAATTCAACGCGCTCTAAATTCCGACGTCAAAACTTTAAAGTCTCTCTCTTACTCTTTCGAAATTCTCCTCGCACCAATCCAATAAAAACCATTCAAATCAGCAAACAATTTCGAGAGCTCGGCAATAAAAAATAAACCTCGCATCAGCCCTTTACAGCCTCTCTCCGCTCTGTACTCTGCATCTCATTCGATCACTCGCGCGAAAGTCGAAACGAGCGATCGAGCATTTTATCAGGTCCGAGTCCAACCTAATTTAAAATTTGCCCGGAATCCCGCGAGCCGTCCAAGTATATTTTTATTTTTGTCGAATAAAGCACGTTGCGGGGGGGGGGGGGGGGCATTCGGCAAGGTCTCTGAATTTTTCAAAGTCTAGCAGGTACTTCGTTCCACGCTAGGTAGCTCGCCCTGTGCGAAATTCGATTCATGCGCGCGAGAACTCGACCCTTTTCAACGTCGTCGTTCCAAGGTGTATTTCTCTCGCTATATAGCCCCCTTCTGAGAAAAGTTTCTCGCGGCTGCTGTGCGATGCTCTTGATGTGCGGCTTCTTTTCCTCCCTTTTTCGAAATTCCTTAGTCGCGCGCATTTAGTCTGCTGCCGAGTGCAGCGCGTCGCATAGTTTCTGTAGAGCAGTCGGTGGCTAAAAGTGAGTTTTCTTTTAAATGGATTAGAACAGGCGTGGATAAATTGGAAGAGGCTGTATCGTTCCGAAATCTAGATGTAGAGCTTTAAAGTTGAGACTTTTAAGGTGGGTGTATAGTGAGTTGTAGATTTTAGATGTGAATTAAATTTTTCATAATGGTAAATTAAAGTAATTTTACGTTACTCTGTAAATTTTGAAAACGTTTTACCACATATTTATTGAGTTATCAATGTTAAAAGTTAGCTAGTTCAAAACAATAGGTACAAAATGAATTCAAAAACTGACTCAGTCTGACAAGTGATTTATAATTAACGTAGTATTAAAATTTTGTGTGCCTTTACCACGAATTTGCAAGAAAATCAAGTGCAATAAATTTTCTGCCAATCATTCACTGGCACTTTAACTTCCTCAAACTTGATTAATCATTATAATATAAAATTATTTGTTCTAATATACTAATGTGAACCACTAATATAACGCTTTTCCCCATTACGCTTAGTTTTTTTTGTTTTTTTAGGAGGGGACGATATTGTGAGCGCTCCTCGGTCTCATCCCTGCTTTGCTTTGCAATGTTTCGAGAGAAATAGCAAGATATAAAATAACGTTTCGCTACAAAATGTTCTGACAAAAGTCTTTATAATCTGGGCAAAGAACTTCTAGCAGCCAAAAGCTTCAAAGAAGCCAAAAGTTTCTAAACAACTATTTTTCTGAAAAATTTCCGCAGGATTCATTAGGTTTTAAGTTTGTCATTATGGTGCATAGAAAATGATTTTTTTTTACAAAATGTTTCTTTTTGCAAGAAAGAAAAAATAAAATGACTCAAAAAATTAATTGAATATTCGTATCGGCATTACTAATTACCTAATTTTTTTAATGATTTCCCATTGTATATTTTTAAGATATGTTTATAACGGTTGTTTAAAAGTCCTAGGTAATTGTATGTTTTTTCAAATGCATTTACACTAAAACAATGATATTATTTCTAAGAAAATTGAAAAACCACTAAAAACAAAAACGAATCCTACAATCAATAAAAGTCTTTCTATTCCCCGCTAAAAGAATTTCAACCGATCTTAGAGTACCGGCTGTAGCTTAAGCTCGATCTCCACTTAATTCTCCCGCTCGACGTGACGTCGCTTTTTCGTCTTCTTCGTCGATCTTCTTGCCTCGCTATGTACATTGTTTGAAGCTCGCGCTGAATCATTGAATTTAGAAAAGCTCCCGGGAAAAAGAAGCCGAAGGGAGGAAGGCGAATCGCTGCAGCGCTTTTACTGCTCCGAAGCAATCCGCGTGTGCCTCTGCAGCGTGCTCCGTTGTTTGTTTTTATGACGCGCGCGCGCTCGCGGATTTATCTATGGCCTTTCGAGCGAGATTGATCGTTTTCTCGTTCGTTGTCGTTTGCATGCCGAACGAGTGGAATACAAAGACGCGGTATATATACATACGGAGAAAAAAAATACGCGTATGTGCCCGTGTGCACAGAGGCTGCTCGAGCTTTCGAGCTTGCGCTCACTCGGAAAACGGACCATTTTAATGGGAAAGGACTTTCATCTAAAGCAAATCATTCTGCGGCGAATTCTATAGAATTTCTTTTTAGGTGTAAAGAAAATAAGTTTGTTTTAAGAACTTCGATGTCTGACAACAAAGGAAATTCCTTCGGACTTTTTAATAAATCTTCTTATTGGAACTATAGAATATCCTTATAGAGTAGGAGTGATGTGGCTAATGTGGTTGCAGCAGGTTGGTTCGCGCCTTCGAATTGAATACATCAAACTGATTTTATTCGGTTCTATACAAAGTAGTAATACGATTTTTTGTAAAGATTGGCCAAGTTTATTGAAAATTATTGTTAAATTTCAATTTGAGATTACTTTCTTATAAAATTTAACTGGAAAAGAAATATTCAGAATTAATCTACTATTAATCTCCCTAAACAGGCATGAATAATAAATTTTTGTAATCTAAAGGCATTCTACTTTTCGAATTATACTTTGATTTTTAGGTTTTAATACATATATTTACTTTAAACAGACCTAATTATTCAATAGTGCAATATGAGGCGAATGTGACGTATACGTAATTATTACTATTTTCAGAGAAATTTTCAAGAAATTAAATATACAAATCTTGAAATTTAGTGTTTATATTAAATTATTTACTAAAAACTCTTACAAATCACTTAAATATGTGATTTTGACTCAATATAATCATATAACCTAGTTCTCATCTGTTACATGAAATTTTTCCACTTTTATTAAATTACAAAACAATGAATCACAAATACATTTTTTATTATCTTAATATTATTTTCAATAGTAATAAGAAAATAAGTGACCAGAAACAATTTTTTGGCATAATTACAACAGCGCGCTACTCAACCGGACATGGCGGGTAATGTGACACACGCATTTTGTTTTATATATTCAATTAAATCTCTATTTTAAATGTAATAAATTTATATAAAACTTTTTTAGTACCTTTTTATATTTCAGATAATCAATGTAAAGTGCGCCACATTACCCAACTCTCCCCTAGGCCAATATAATAACTTAATGTATATTTAAGTTGGTTTAGGTGATTAAATTTAAGGTGGTTGTAACGAAACTAAAATTGCTTCGGAATTCTTTAGAATATTTTCGAAACTTTAATAAAAAACGTATAAAATATTAAAATTATTTATAGCCTGATGTTTTTATTAAATCGCTGCATTATGCAGATATATCTTATAAGAAATATAGACTGTTTTGTTTTGTTAGTAACTGTAAGATAAATATGTGAAAATTTTCTGAAAATTATATTGTACGCTATGCTCAGAATCACTCATATTTTAAATAAATCGTAAGATAAAAATAGTTGTCTAGCCTATTTAAAAAATATAGGCATTGAAAATGTGCAACTATAGGTACAACATTTACATAGAATGTATCTAACTATACTTCAGACATACCAACAATTTTATACAATTGATAAATCATATATTGTACATAAAATCCCATTCAAAACTTTGTATCATGCTTTTGTAGTCGAAGGATTTTCTATTGTATCGATGCACTTTACATAGAGAGAATATTACTTTTTCCTCACAAACAAAATACCTTTATAGATACCTATTTCGAGATGAAATTCTTTTTACGACCAATTCGCATTGCCGCAACTGTATCGCTTTCCTTGCGAGTGTTGATTTTGCTCGTTGTCTCCAGCGGACCAATTACATGTGAACACTGTAGGCACACATGTTATATTTTTGGGTAATACGATGCGCGTCAGAGCACCTATAATAGATCATTTTCTTTATCGCGCGTACGGACGGACGGGGCAAAAATCCGTTATCGGCGCGCGCGCGCGTGAGTACTGTGTTAATCGCTTTTACGCGAAACTGCTGCAATACCTGTCGCAATAAGTTCGTTCTCAAAAATCATACTTTTTTACTGGGTCAAATCGTTACTGCAATGTGGGGCATTGAATCATGCTGCGATAAACGAATGACGATGCCATGCGTAATGTATTATACTTTTAAGATGATTTCAATTGTTTTTATGATCAGTTTATTCAATTGTATTGATGTTATTTAATAATTATAAAGGTAAACAATTATTTCAATAATTTGTTAATATGGGATTATTCACATAATTTTGTTAACAAGAGAGAGCTTAAAATAATAACGCAAATGAGAGCACAGCTATCGTAAATTATTATACCCTAGAAGTGTTCGATAAATAATAAATTTAATTAATGTGAATTATTGAGCGTCGCGTCGGTCGCATTCATCCTCGAAATTATGCTATGTAACAATGGAATCATCTAAGTATTATTATTTCATTATGTAAATTGAATAATGTTCCATCTATCTGAGTATATAGGTATCCCAGTATGACTATCCATAGCTATTTTAGCTGTAACATTTGTGTACCAAGGTGGAAATGAAAACTTCAAAATGGAATTAGTTGTATGAATAGACCTTTTTGTAGTAAATTATAATTTTGGTCAAAGTTAATAATCCGAGTTAAGTATTAATTAATAACAAAAAATGAATGTTTTAAGTTTTTGAAAAAGTTTTGCCCAGTATGACCACCTAACGGTTTATAGCAGAGTATTTTTGCTCTAAATGCATAAACATTGTGCTTCAAAGATAGATGAATGCTATAAGATAGTATATTGTTTAAATCTATTTTAATTTAAATCATATAATATATAAAATAATTAGTATTTAATTAGCTTATATACTGGACATGTATTAAACCCTCGGGAAATAACTTTTGACACGGAAATTAACGACTTTTTTATTATTTCCGAGAGAATGTTCCGAGTTGTGATTTGAAAACAAGAACCTCCGATAATATTTAATAGAACTATAATAAAATGCATCTAATCTAACATATAAAGTACTTCCATCTAGCGGTATGAGCCTAATACCCATGGGTGGTTATACTGGGAGGGGGTCATACTGGGGGACTCTCCCCTATGTTTGACACATACAATTTATTTTATTTTAGATTAGATTCGGACTTTGGATTTTAGATAAGATTTATTTTATATAGGTACTTATGGATTACACGTTATATTTAGAGAATCCTTACGATCAATATTGTTGTTTTCAAAATTTTACCTGACTCTTTTAACTATACAAATAAAATACAAAACTTAACTTCAAAGTTTTTATATTTAACATGTAAGTGGCCTACACAAAGCATACATTCATGATGCATATAACTTTGATGATGTACATAACTTTTAGAATTTTCTTAGAATTTGTTTATAAAACTAATGTGTTACATAAAAAAAGTATATATATTGTATAAAAATAGAAAAAGAGTAGCTTGCTATCTATCTCATTTGAAAAAAAAGCAATTACAAATGTGCGCCCAATATCATCGCTATATCTATATAGTGATACAATTCCATTCAAAAGTTTGTTATTATGTTTCAATTTTAGCGTGTTTATAAAATTTCTACATTATTTATTTATGTTTTAAGCTATAATATAGTATAATTTACCATTTGAAGCATAATACATTTTTAATACATTAAATTGGTGTTGCTAGAAAACGTACGATAAGAAAGAATTGATCTCGGGATTGATAGTTTCTCTATTAGGAATAACCTATATAATTTAATAGACGTGTCATTTCGGCTATTCGCCCTAAGCATGACCGATGGCGCCATCCAAATGTTGAAAACTAGGGGGGGAATATTTTACATGTATATATCATATATATAGTAATACTTTCAAGGCACCCTTTATTGCTATATTCCGCCACCTTATGCGCTGCGATTGTTTTGTTTATCCGCTGCAAACGGATCCTCACAGTGAATACATGAAATATCATGAATAATATCTCGCATTGCGTCATCGCGCAATTCTAGAACAAGACTATATGACATAAATTCTAAATTCTGGGTTAACAAAACAACTAAGAAACAAACTTTTTACTTAAGCTGAAATGCTTCCAGATAAATTTTATTATTACACTGTGGATCTTTAACATATTTTACTGATTTTCAAGATATAAATATAACTTTATCTTTATAAATCTCTTTTTGTACTAAAATCAATCAAAACAAATTTTGAGTCGTCTTTTCATTTTAAGTCTGTCAGTTAAGACACAGTTTAGCAATGGTACATTGATTGCCAAATGATGAAATAATATGAAAATATAACTTTAAACTATAAAATTACATACTTATATTGTATATGGTCCGCGTAACCGTCGAAAAAGAGTAATAATCCAACTAAGCCCTACACGACAAAGCACGTTCGCAGTAAGTCACGAAAAAAAAAAAACTTCTGAAAGTCCTCTGACGATGACAACCTCGTAATCCAACGGAGATCTCCCAGCAGTAAAGGCGCGCGCGCTCTACTTTTCCGCGCCCCGTATTAAGCCCCGCGGCCAGACACACACACATACACACACACATGCTTACAAACTTGCAGCCCCAAAAAACGCGGGACACGCGTACAAAAGAAATTTCCATCCATACGCCCCAGCCCGGGCGCCTTATCATTACACGCATCTCGACTGGAGGAGGACTATAAAAACGCACGAAAACACCCAAGTGCCGTGGATGCGTACGAGTGCGTTTGCGCTTATTATCGATGAGCCCTGAGCCCTGACCTCTGCAGCGAAAACAACAAGGTCCTACACTGAAAAAAAAATTTGTTAAATCTAAGTAAACGTTTCCTTGAATCGTACTAAGAAAAGATTTATTTGATAATAGTAAATATTTAATTCTGTTTAGACTGGTATTCATCAATTCAATAAATATTTACTAAATTTAAGAAATATATACTTTATTTAAGTAAATCTTTTCTTAGTACGATTCAAGGAAACGTTTACTTAGATTTAACAAATTTTTTTTCAGTGTACACCCTTACACACTCTATCCCGCTTTGGCTTTAAAAGCACGTTAAACTATGTTGAGAGGTATATATATATACCGTAGGTACGTATTACGCACATCCCAGCGCGTATATATATATGCACTCTCAAATGCCAAATGCAGGTCAGAGAGCGTAGAGTTGTATAAGCTGCGGGGCCGATTGTTGTGTTCTCGCGCGAGCGCGCCAGGCGCCGAAATTTACGATCCGCGGCGCGTTCTTTCGACGCTTCGCCTCGCCGCGATATTTCGCAGCCCGGCCCGCGGAATGGGAATGGGTATTATGTGTGTGGGGGGGTAGGTGTAACGCGTGGGTGGGAGGGGGCTCGAGGGGGTGAGCGATGCGAATGATGCAGAGGTCGGAGTGGAATTTTACGGCGCGCGTGTAGTGCGAAATTTTGGATTTGAAAATCGAGCGTATTAGTGTTTGTTGGAATAGACTGAGTTAAGTTTTTTGTTACTTCTGTAATTGTCGGAATTAATTCGTCTATTCATGTAAAAAAATTAATCCTCTTTATAATTTCCAAACAAAAAATAAAATATACGAATCCGTCTTTAATAATGTTCTGGTACAATTATATTATTTTACTTATAAGTAACTATTAAAATAATGAATTATTAGGACTTTATATTCAAATAAAAAGTTGATTTTCAATGGATATAAGGAAAACATAAATTAAGTAGGTCGTACTTTTCTTTCGTAAAAATAGTAATTGTAAAATTTATAGAGTCCTAATGTTTTCGGTATATATATACAAATACATATATACTTCAATACTGTGTCGCGCTAGTACATACATATTCGTGATGTCACGAATATACTTAACATCAGTTTATACCACTCTAACCTCAAAATCATAAATTCAATATGATTATTCGGCTCTCGTGGTATAAAATACGGTTCGAAACTGGTGCGTAAGAAGATTTTTACCTCATGTGACTTTTCTCACTCGCTTCGCTCGTGTGATAAACGTCACATGTGCTAAATAATCACCTTCCGCACCCGTATCGAAATGTACTATTTTTTACACAAACTACCGAAATATCAAATGAAAAAAAATCGTGCAATATTCTAATTTACGGTGCTATAGATAAGACGATTATTAAATTTTTAATTACAGCAGCCGAATCATTTCCTACTTTTGTGACTTTTTCCGCTGCTCCACTTATTGCCTCATACTTTACGCTGTTCTATAAAAACGAAACTGTTTTACCCATCTATATGCTACACATTTTTATAGAGCTTAGCGCGTCAGCAGGTTAACGACGCGCATATTGTAAATGCCTGGTGAGTGGTGAGAGAAAGATCGTATAGGTTATAATTCCGGAGAGGTCAAATTCTTTTTCTATCTTAGTTTAACGTTAATTTTTTTAATAAAAAATCTTACAACTCGAAATACTATGTTAAATGTAAATTTAAACATTATTTAAATTAAAATTAAAATTTAAAGTACACGTTTTGCTACACTCACATGTCAATACCACATTTATTATTTTAATTGCTAGAAAGGTGCGCTTTGTTATATATCTGTATACACCTTATAGTCATTTTAACAACGATATACCATTTTGATAGTTACTTAAGTTACTTAACTTTGACAATATTTAAGTAAATAAATACAAAATATTTGAACAAGCAATGAGCAACAAACTATTTATATGTATTGTCTCTAATGAATATTAAAAATAGCCATCTAGAGATTAGATTGGCACTTACAATTAGCTACTTTAAACTTAAACAATTGTTCCTATTTTTAAATTTTTAAATTTGACCTGCATAGGTATTATTTTGTTTCGAGATTTGAAATGTACCATTTCATTATATATCATAAATGTATGATATTTATTTCAGTCTAAATTTTTCCAATGATTTTATAATTACATCAGTCACTCGCTATATTATCAATGAAAAATACATTATTCCAATCAATTTCCAATTAAATATATAATTCAATATCTCTCAAACATACATTTCAAGCGCAATATTACATTACAGTGTATACCACGGGGGAAAAGTAGGCTTTTTTCGCCCGCGTTTGAGGTTTGCAATATGAGTCGAAGGCGAGCAAGCACGAGCCGAAGGCAAGTGCGTATTGCGAGCTGAAGCTTTGATAGCGGGCGCAAAAGTCTTTACCACCCGCTATGGCGGGCGCAAAAGTCTTTTCCGCCCGCCGGTCGGGCAACAGCCGCCTTAGTCCCACTATATGGGCATGAAAAAACGCATTTTCACGCAAATGTGCAATAAAAATAAACTTTTTATTCTCCTTTGTATATAATATTACTCGTATAATTTATTATAATGCCGAGAATAGACTAACAAACCACTGAAAGCAGTTAAAAAGACTTTCACGTACTTGTAAAAAAAAATATTCTTTAAAAACATAGCAATTTCACACGATATACGTAATAATTTCAGTCATAAAGTACCTCTCCATCCCTTTGTGAACGCATATATATATATATTCTGCTAGGGGCAAATTTCTTTTATCACCGAGCACACCGAGAAACCGCGCGCAATTCGCTCGCGCCCGCAGCTACTTTCGATGATGTGCCACACTCATGGCACGCGCGCGAATTTGACGGCTATAACTGGCTATGCTTTATAACAAACACAGACGAGCGCGTGTTCGTTCGTTATCGAATTTCGACTACGTTATTTGCTTTCATTTGGCGCATCTTTGATCGCCCGTCAAAGGGGTTTGCGAATGTTTTTCGTTGTATTTATGCGGGTTTCTATTTTGTTTTGGATAAGCGACGACTGCATGGGGAATTTTATTATTGTGGAACGTGATTATAGATATTTATGGTTTTATTTGCGAAAAATGCAGATTACATATCTGAGGATTCTGTTTAGAGATAATATTAGTTAAAGTCCATTATATAGTGTTTATCTACCAATCGGCTGTAGTTAATAAATTTTCTAGTAAAAACAATTTAGTTTAGGTTACCATGTTTTATAGTAAAAAATTTACTTTTTTATTGTAATTAACTGTAACATCTCGATTATTTGGTAGTCGAAAAAGTTTAAGTTCATCAAAGAAACTGAATATTGTTTAAATATTCATTAACATATTTGATAAAATTTCATGATTTTCATCTGTAACTTTTAATTATTTTT
Source organism: Gastracanthus pulcherrimus (assembly GCA_949152435.1). Classification (NCBI taxonomy): domain Eukaryota; kingdom Metazoa; phylum Arthropoda; class Insecta; order Hymenoptera; family Pteromalidae; genus Gastracanthus; species Gastracanthus pulcherrimus. The sequence goes on from OX424574.1 coordinate 31,074,792, forward strand.
ATATTTATTTAAAAAAGAAGTAAATAATATTTATTTTAGTATTTAACATACAAAACGATACAATAATTTTGTTACTAACTGTTATTTGTTACTTAATTTAGTTGTATCAACTATGTACTAAAATATTTATAAAATTTTATTAGTGCTTTTCATTTTTCTTACTGTGGATTTACTCTTTTCAATAATTTTAGCAGAATGTCGAAGATTTGGAAAAAGTATTATTCGAACGAACGTTCTTATTTTTTTCTAGTTATCTTATATTCATCATTTTTTATACGTATGTTTTCTACGTAAATTCAAATAAATATTGTCAAAAAATTACTTTCCAAGGGTTTCCAAACTCCTATGGATTCACTACGCTGAAAACAACCAACAACGCGGACTCCTATCTTGCTTCAAATCGATTCTCTCTAATGTCGAAGTTCATCAAACCGCCACAATATGTCGACTTCAAACCCGTCGCATGAAAAAGCACTCGCGACTTTTCCCACTGCTCTTAAAAAATTAATCGAAAAACTTTTCTCGAGCCTTCTCATACCTCGCGTGTCACCACTCCGCCCACACCTATACGCTATATTTTCATCGATTTCTGTATTACACCTCTTTTTGCTCGTAATAACCACACGCACGCACGTATACATACCCCCGAGCAGCAAAAACTTCTCGACATCGGTGTCCGAGTTACCTTGACATCGGGGGCAGCAACATTACGTCACCGCAATTGATGAGCAGTTTTTGCAGGCGCTGTCCAATTATATTTTTCCGTTTGAATCGACACTTTAAGACTCCCGCATTGAATTTGAATATTCGGAGCTACATATTCTTAAATTACGACTAAAAATGGCGCCTCTCCTACATTTTATAAAATCAAACAAAGCTTTTCAATATAAATAGATTTTTAAAGTAAATAAATCAGGTGTTTTTCATTTTATATTTCTTTAAAATTACTATATTCAATTTCTTTTTGATAAAACAAATCCATTTTTTCTTCTGAGTCTGACAGAATGGCACAAAAATAATTTTATATGCAGCTCCATTCGTGTAGCTGAAGATTTAGATAGAGCATATAATTTCGTGTCAAAGTTAACAAAGACTTTTGGTGATTTTGGATGTAAAAGAGTTAATAAAACCAGCTCATAATAATACAACCTGACCTGCACATATGAGGAAATTCTCAAGTTGTGATCATTGCAGTTCAAAAGCTTAAATTACCTCTAAATTAATCTTGCATCCATGCTTTTCAAAGTATTAAAATTCCTGACTGTCTTTCAAAGTAGATATTGATATTGATATTGATATTGATATTGATATAGTAGGTATTGGAAGTTATTGATATTCCGTAGAACTCCCATTAAAGACGAGTGTATGCCTTTACAAGTAGGTAATAGAATAATATGATATATTCAAATATAGTTAAAATTCACAATAATAAGGAACGCAGATTTAAAAAGTTTGCTCATACACAGTCGAGCAGCAAAACCACTCGACGTCTGCGTCTTAGTTACCTTGACATCGGGGGCAGCAGCAGCAGCAGCAGCACCGGCAACAGCATTATTACGTCACTGCGCAAAGGATGAGCAGATTTTGCAGGTGCCGCGATGCCACTGCACCGCCGCGGCGAGACATCCTTGGTTATAAAGTCGTTGTTGTCACCGACGTCGCGTGGATAATTGACGCCTTTGTCGCGCGCGCTGCGCAGACAAGCGACAGCGTGAATGATTATCGTTGGGAAATCGATTGTGGCGGCGTGCGGAGCGCGAGATAATTATAACGTAATGAGCGGCATTGTGTAAACTTACTGGGGTATGGTTTTAGAGTGACGTTTCTTTTTTTTTCGTTTTTGAGGAAAGGACGTGTTATTACGACGATGATGTCGGAATGTTTTTGGGAATGAATTTTTGGTTGATTGTGACTTGAATTGTGTGATTTTAGTTGAAATTATATGAAAGTGTGTTAAATGTGTCTCAGTCGCCTGTAAATAAATATACATTTATGGATTAGCGAGTGAAGAACCTCACGAACGAAGGTTTAGTCAGTTTAAATGTCACGATTATTTTTTATTTAAAAAAAATAAAAATAAAATACACGTGATTTATATTCTCTTTCTTTAGAATAATGTAGTACTTTTATGTATATTTAAATACATATGTATAGAAGATGTGAAATTTTTTATTTGTCGAAGAAAATTTATATTTTAAGTCAAATTCAAAGGAGACCCAATTTTTTGTTACGATATTTTTGTCATAACAAGTACTAAACAATTTTACACGAATAAATACTAATATTCAAGAATAAATTCAAAATGATTTTTAACATACTTTATATTAATTTTTATAGAATTATTTATTTAATGACTGAACGAAATTTGAGTCCTTGGCAGTATCTGACTTTTGTTCATATTAAAATAAAAATACTAAAACTAAATTCTATTCGCAAAATAATTTTTTTTAAATAGATCATTCTGTGAGTAAAATGTTAAATTTAAAACAGGTTTTAACTCGATGAAATCATTTTTATTTATGTTTCATTAGAACATGCTTTCTCGTGCCTTTGTATACAATACTATTTTAAAGCATTTCAGCTTTCTTTCTGGATTCAAAAAGTACTAGGCATGCAAATTTATTTTTACGAAAGATATACAAATATTCAAATATTCAATACTCGTTTAAAAAATACGTCGCCCTTATATTCTTTTAAAAACTGCATCAATATTTGTACAATATTTGTACAATGGATTTAAATCCGATTATATATAAATGCAGAGTCCAGCTTATATTGTTCACTCAAAAATCAATTTCTGATTGGTTGAGAAAATGTAGAAAAAACAGCTTCGATTATTGTTTTTCTTTGTTTTATTGTAAAATAAAGTAAAAATGTGCAAAGAAGTGTATGAAAATCAGTCTTTTGACAATTTTTATTTTTATTATTTTCAATAAAATCATACGTTATATTTGTTCTCATCTTTCATATTATAGTTTAATAAAATTTATAAAAAAAGTATAATATTTTTTGCACTTATTTACATTTTGCAACACTTTTTCGTGCCTATTTACATTTATTCACAGAAAAAATTCGAGTAAGGAACCTAGTTTCCTGACCTATTTTGATATACACACCAATGAAAAACAATCCATCCAAAGAAAACTTAATAATAGCAAGATATAGCTACACCACCTTACACCATACTTCCGCACCAATACAAAACGTTCTAAATAAACTACCGATACCATCTCACTTCTCGCAACGCACTTTTTCAATTACCAAAATCCTCGTACTTCTAAACGCATTAACCCGTAATCCCCCCCACTCGATAAACGATAAACGAAATCACAAGCCACTTCAAGTTTTAACGCATCCAAGTTTACACACACACAGCGCTCATGCGCACACGTGAATCACCGGCGCAAACGTGAGCGCGCACACATCGCGAGGACGAGTCTCGTAAAACGTCTTATCTGCAGCGAGTTCAAATATATACGAAGCGTCCACCTGACCGCAGCAGAAGCGGTAGCGGCGGGCGGTGGCGTTTTATCTGAGGCTCGTCATCGCGGATTCAGCGTTCGTATATTTAAGCGACCCCCTCCGATCGTCCGCCCCGATAGGCCGTCGAGCCGTTTATGAACGCACCCGGAATGCAGGCCGGCGCGCCGGCAGTTCTGCGAAGCAAGTGTGTTACGGGTGGTCAAGGAGTGTAGGATAGGTCGGTGAATATAATGCTGGCATGAGATGGGGCGATCCATTTTTTAGTATGGCGTTGGAAGTGCTTCCGGTGGACAGGTGTAAACTGAGGTATACAAATATTCATAAGTTGGGCCTGGGGAGATTGTTTCTTGTGGGGGAAGGTGGAGGTGTGCACTTTAGGTGGTGTATGGAAGGACTTGTTGCTGAATTGAGGAGGTACCAGTTCCTGAGCTTTTGATTAATCTTTTTAGGCTTTTAATGCATATACTTAGATAGTTCATCATTATTTTTTGAGTCTTGAACTTTTATATATGTTTATAATAAGTTTGAGATATGGATATATGTGCGGGTCTGGTATTCTACGATAGCAGGTGTTTTATTTAAAACGCCTTTTGTTTTATTGCGGAATTTCTTTTAAAGATAATCCAATGAAAGTTGGATAATATTGGCTTAAGTCTTTTTTCTATTGATTGATCATAACTGAAATTGACTGTAGTGGAGCATTTCTAAGTTACAGGTGAAAAAATTATTTAGTGTCCAGAACGTTATTTTGCTTTTATTATTTAAGACAACAAATTAGAAATGAGTGAGCTTAGTTAGACAGATTCCAGAATGAACAAAAAAAACGTTTTTCGTTTTATATTTTTACGTCATTTATAAAAATTGCTTTTAATTTTCATAATTTCAGTATTCATATTTGTTCACTTTAGATGATATTCAAAACTGTACTAATCAAAAATAATTTTTTTTTCTTTTATTTTCAATTAATTTCTATTAAAAGAGAATCGTAACTGCATTTGAAATGTTAATAAATATGTAAGAAAAAGGCTATTACTAATAATTTCTATTGGTTTGTCTTAAATACTCTACAACAGAAGCCAACAAAGACAGCCTGTTACACTAGAATATCTTCTTAACTTTTTTTGTGTATATATGAGTTTATTATACTAGTTTTAATTTGATATTATCAAATCTACATTTTCATTAAAAAATCTGACATTATTTATATAAATTTATTATATTCTAAAAATTTTATATTCAATATTACTGTTTTTGATAAAGTGTATGTTATTAAGAGTTATGTACATAAACGTGCATCATGGTAGAAAAAGGCAATAAATGAAAACAATAAAATCTTCTAATGTGCACAAAAGGTAATTATTATATTCCATAATGATAATTAATATCAGCCTTACTTCTTTAATAAAGATTAGTCCGAATAAAATGTAAATACATTGATTTACTAGGTCAGCAAGTGCAAATTTCAGGGTTGTTAAATATAAACGTATTTAAAGGAAAGAGAAGTAAATTTTCCATGAATTATTATTAGCGTCGTGTAGGGAAAATAAATTTATATGCTTCTCCCGGATACGAGCGTAGGAACATCATCTTTCATTTTCATCCCTTGAAATTACATGCTCCCGCCGTTAACGGTACCTCACTACCTTACTACAAGACATCCTTTAATGCCCCGTAATGTACGTTTTTATTCTTTTTACGATCCGCTTGAAACGTCTTGTCTGGAATTTTCGTCAAGATTATGAATGTCGCGTACAATTACACAATTTAAACCAGCGGATTTAAAATGTTACAAATCAAGTTTAAAAAGTATTCACTTTCATTTAAATGCAAATTTAAATTCAACTGGATAGGAAAATATATAAAACGGCATACAATACTTTAAGGCAAGTTTATAGTGAGACGCTCAAAATCTCTGAAAATTTTTTATTGTCATTCACTCTGAATTTTGTATTTCTAGTTTATAATCACCAAAATAACGTATACAAAAATAGCAATACACTAATATACTAATATTGATTGAACATTGTATATAGTTATTGATGGTTCTATGTACATCAAATTTTGTCGTAAACCGTTCCTAATTTTTGTACTTACTTTCCATACTAAAATAAAATATTTGTAGAGTTTACTTTTTTTTAAAATAAATTTTATTTTTGATGAAAAAAAAGGGTACTTTTTAAAACCATTTTTTGAATTCAGAATAAGAGAATAAAAGCTAATAAGAGAATCTCTAGAAAATTGGACTCGATAATGTTTATACTATCACAAATGGCATCGTAGGCCATTTTTTGAAATATAAAAAAAATTACAGGGACCTGTATTACTGACTTCTCTATTTTAAACGAGTATTGGTGATTAAAATTTCTAAAAATTCCGTTACTATTTGCAACCACGTTTTGAATATTTTCCCTGGTAAGCAATGCGTTAGAGACCTTTTCAGATCCCCTTAACTTAATTTAATTTTGTCATAGTTTTATCGTATTCTTAGCGCTTCAATACACACATTCATTTAGTATTGTAAATGTACTATTATTTCGTAACTGTTTTATTGACAAAGTAAAAAGTTTCTTTTTCATTCATTTTGACTGTAGAACCACCATAAAGAATATAACGTATCGTAATAATATAGGTATGAAGCTCTGGCTTCCACATAATACCATGAAGAATGAAATCTCTCCCCAGCATCATCAAGAAAAAAGTGAACAAACCCCGCGAGAGAGATAGAGAGAGAGGGAGAACGAGAGCGAAAACTGCTTACAAACTTGGCTCTTCGCGCTCATAATTCACGATTCCGCGTTTATTCATAGATTTTCAATTTAACGACCGACCGTCCGCGTCTTCTTCGTGCAGTCTCACCCCTTTAAGCCCTCTCCCACTCCCTCTCACTCCCTCGTCCTTTTTTACTTCTCCTCGCTTTGCGAGTGTCCCACTTTTCTTTTCAATTCTTCCACTTTGGAACAAAAGATGGGGGGGAGCTGGCTCGGGCTCGCCTCGAAAACGAGGCTCGACCTTCAATCGTTAACGACTCTTCCTTCAAAGCCACGCGCGCGCGCGGCTGCGGAGCAACGGGGACGCAGAAGAGGCAAAAGCAGAAGCGGAGGCAACGGTATAAGGCGAAACGCGAGCGCGCCCGCGCCAGCCAAAGGGAACGAGATAAGGGCGGAGCGCGTGTGTGGGCCACGAGAAAAAGAGAGACATAGAGAGTGATTTGGTATGAGTGTGTCCGTGTGGATGTGGGTATAGGCCGCCGCCGAGCATAACAATAACGGAATACCGGAAGCTGAGCTGCACAATGGGCGAAAAGGTGCTCAGTTAGTATTATATAGGGGAAACGGGGCTGCTGCTGCGCCTGCACGCGAGTCGGGAGAGATGCGCGACAAGCTGGCTTTGAAAGTAAGGGGGGAGGAGACTTTTTTCTTCTTATTCTGCTTCCTCGAGTGATAGCCGTGTTGTATGTATTATGTGTATTTTTCTGAATTGAAAAGTATCACGATTACACGCTCCGCTGAGTAAATAAAATGTTATGGACCTTCTTTATGAATGAGAGCGATTCAGTTGTGTGCCTGATTCTTTTTTACTTCTTGAAGTGAGGATTTTATTGCATTCACTGCGTAATAAAGGTCTCATTAGTGAATGTAATTTCATTAGAATGGTTGTATATACACTTTGATATTATAAAATTACGGTTATAGATACAATTATGATAATTTACTATTATGTTTATTTTACTTATTTTATTATTTATTTATTTAGATTCTTATACAAAGATATCTTTTGTTCCCTTCTTTATTACTAGAGGAGAGTAGTGGGTGAAATGAGCTTCAGTTTTGTTAAATAAATTAAAAAATGTATGCTCAGAAAAAATTGGTAATACGCATTTTACTTATTTCTTTCAGTGAAAAAATTGTTTACGTATATTAATAACGATACGGTCTCAAACACTTTTATACGAGAAAAATATAAGTTGAAGAATATTTAAATATTTAAAACTGTATGGTTTAAAATATCCATCTATCTATCTAGTTTCATAACAAACTGTAAACTTTAAAATTTAGAATCGATTTTGAAGCTCACTTTATGAGGGTCTTTTATTATTAATAGGAAACTTATTAATCAATATATAGCTACATGGGAGAAAAAATTGTCTTAATTTTTTATGGTTTTTATTTACCAGGCAGTTTAGTGATCAGTCTTAACTCCTACTAGTTGTATTAAAAGGTAATACTTATCAAAAAGTTTTAATTATTACGCGATACTTACGATATAAGAGTTTATAGTACATTGTGCTACAAGGGGAGAAAATTGACTATTTCTAACGAAGGTGGCAGACAGAGATAATTGCTGAAAACCCCTCACCTGAGTCTGAAATAGCTTTTCTGCCCATCTTACACACCGTTTTTTTTTATAACAAAGGCATATAGGACCTTTTTATGCATGTGGGTTGGGTAGATCATTATGCACTTTGAGTCGTGCACGACACACTTGATAATCCATTATTTTCCGCTCTAGCAGGAATTGAAATGAAAAAAATATGCATGCTCTTCGTGGCTATAAATAAATAATGTTAGACAAAAAATTGCTTAAATATCATTGTATTGTATACCAACAAACCAAAATAAAGAAGTAACACATAGAATCCAAAGCTTTCAAGCAGTAAATTTTTGAACGACAACGCAACTCCACCACACCAATTCCTCGTCCCGCAAGTCCTCCGCGCGATTGAAAGTTAATCCGCAAGCCTCGGGGATGATCCCGCGCGCTGTAAATGAGACACGGGAATCCCGTTTCACGACTCTCGCTCTTGCTCCTCCGCGCGCGCAACCACATCCACTCCATCCCACCAAAACTCGTATGATGCGCATGCACTCGAGCCGACTATAGGCTTTGCTCCGCGCATATATAACATCCCGGCAAACATTATGTTTACTTCCTCTTGCGGGCGGGGGACTGATTTACAGAGGCAGTTCCGCAGCTCCACGAAGATGTGTCTCTAAATCCGTATTAAGCTCTGAACCGCGGGGAAACGGGAGGCTATATACGTTTTCAAGGGGTTATATAACGCGAGCGCGCGCGTGCAGTGGTGAATTTATGGGCTCGAGACGGTTTATTAAAAGCAAGAGCAGCGGGCATCCTGTAAATGAAGGAAGGAGGAGGGGGGGGGGGGGGGGAGGTGGTAACATTGTGAGAGTGGGGTATTAAGTTGCTACGGGTGGTAGTTGAAATTTAAAAAAAAGAGGAGAAAAGTATAAAGGTGAGCGCACCCGCGAGAGTTTACGGTAGCTGTGTTTCTTGAGCGATTTGTGTATATACTGCGAGACAGCGGAGATAATGAAGAGCTCGCGCGAATCGTTTTAGGGGTATTTTGGAGCTGCTTGAATTAAAGGATTAAAGTCAGTAAAAATATTAATTCGGTTTTTTGAAAGATCCGACTTTTATGAATAAAGTCGGATTAATTTCTGCTGAGCTAAGGAAAACCTTGTATGGAGTGACATTTTTATAAAAATGAAATTCTTATGGTATTCATTCACTTATTGATAGTAGCTATATCAGATAGTGAAATTCATAATAACTCTTTTTCTTTATAATAATCACGGTAAATAAATAAAATGCAATATAGAAACTTACATATTAAACGTTATATATTATAAACTGTGTATAACCCTGTTGGAAGGATCTAATAAAACCTCATAAAATCATATAAAATATCTAGCGATCCTATGAGAAAAGAAATTTGCCTAATAAATATTTTACATGTTTCTATAAGACATTCAAAGTATACTATCTTTGTATGGGTTTTAATGGGACAATACGCATAGAGGAGTTTTCACAAATATATAAACAACATTTTATAAGTTTCTCTGACAACAAATGTAGTAGTTTATAAGAAGAAATTTGATTTTTCACTTATGAGTAATTTCTATTTAACCATTTTATAGCTATTAAAAGAATGTTATGTTTAAATAAAAAATTAACAATTAAATAAGTTTAAATGGTTTAATATGTTTAATATTCCTTATATATATCGTATATGTGTTTATTTGCATTACCCAATATGGAAAAATGTTTACAAGATTTTATTTCATCGTATTTTTTAAGACATTTCGGGTGCAAATACACATATTAACGGATGCAAAAATATAAGTATTATTAAGAAATTGTTCTTAAACGTTAAATGACGAGTACATGGGATCTGACAAGAAAATCATATGAGTATTTACTGATAAATCATTTATCATATCGTAGTTCACGAATCCATAAATTTTGGCCATATTCTCATTTTGAATAATGCTGTACCTCAGTCAAGTTTTCTATTTAATTATTGAAATCTTGCATAAAAGAGGATAATTACAAAATGTATATATATCCAGTGTCGAGTGTACATTAGAACTAACAGAGATTACAGATGTTGAATGCATGTTGTTACGAATGTTGTTTGCAGCACATATGGTAGTAGACTTACGCTTAATCAAATCCAATTATATGAAAATAAATTCTTGAGCAAGAGGACTAATACAATCGGCATTTTTAAAACTATCAACTATATTTTTTCTTAAGGAGAGATTTTTCTAAGACATAAACAGAAAACTGGTAGGTTTTAACTTCTTTGAATTTCAATCAACTTAATTTTTAATGTAAAAAAAATCGTTTATAGCCTTTAACTGTAGACTCACCTTAAAATAAACATAATACTTAATACTAATCCATCTTCCTCCAACTATTTCCTTACAACATTCTGAAGCCTTACAAACTAGCGCCATTAATGCGCATAAATCACAGCGAAGCAAATCACTTGAACACATTCGCCCGCGAACACGTCAAAACACTCTCTACACCCATCCCCCGAGCTCCCTTCTCTCACTGTACGAGAACTAATATGACTTACGACTCGCGCTCAACTGTCGGCCGCCGCGTATATATCCCGCGGTATAAAATACGATCCGGCGAGTTGAGACGTTCTCCCGTACATCTCTTTGCTACACTCTCCCGCGAATATTCTCTCGCTCTCTCTCTCGGAGATGCCATCAGAGGGGCATATAAGCGAGTTGGCGCCCACGGGATTTCGGCGCGAAGCTGGGGAAGAATTCCGAATTACTAATTCGTGGTTATATCGCGATGCTGCTGCTGCTGCAGCTCCCCGCGAGACGCGCGGCCGATGCGCGCCAAGGCCCATTGCGCCGGAAGTATCCGTGCCTGTATATATGAGAATGGAATACGTTATGAGAGATGGGTATAGAGCTATCGCGCGAGTCCCTTGTTAGTGCCGGTGTGTAGTGGGTTCGTTAAGGAGGTACGAATCTATATAAGTTCGAAATAGACGGGATTTGTTAAAATTGTTGCTTTTGGGAGATATTGAATAATATAACTATGCGAACTGGAAGTTTATTAGAAAGATTGTTTTGATACAGAGACATTTGAGACATTTGATATAAAATTAAGAGGGGATCTTATGGAAAGATGCAATTTATTGTTAAAAATACTTATATCCCACGACTCAATTTATATAGTATAGAAAAGACGATAAGAAATTTTGAAACATTCTACGTAATGATACATTGTGCAACAAGTGCGCGAAGCAGGTGATTTTCGAACGACTGGGAAGTTTGTCGACAATCACACGAGTCGAAAATCACCTGAGCGCACGCGTTACACGTACTATTTTTTGAAACGAGTGTGAGAAGGTCAAGTAGAGGCACGTGAATTGTAGTATATTATTAGCTCACATAGGTATCTGATATAGGCTACGTCCTTAATAAATATTGATATACAAAAGATTTAAGAGTAAAATAAAGTTGTATGAGTATATCAGGATGCAGGGTAGCGCGCTGGGTGGGAAGCGGGGGCGGGGGGTCGAGGTATGGCTGGGGGGAGGGGGGAGGGCGGAGCACCCCCCCTAGCAAACAAAATTATTTATAATTATTAAATAAAAAAAATGTAATCATATAAAAATTATGAATTTGAAATGCATTTGTTGATTTTGTTGGGTTTTTTCAAAATTTTTCTAATTCTTCAATTTGCAAAACAATTTCGCGCACGATGTGCCTGAAGCAAAATGAGTGAAAATGCGTAAATCAGGCACGTGCACACTACTCACTCATGAGAAACCGAGCTTCTCAGACGGAATTTAAAAAATAAGTTGTTTAATATCTCTTATTTTATTCTAGTTGAGCAGACTAATCACAAGTTTGTGACACTCAATTTCAACACGAGATTCATATGTAATAATTTTTAAATTAAATAAATACACTAATTATTTAATTTACCTTAAACTAGAGAAGTGTATGAATACAAAGTTATTATGATTAAAAATAAAAATTAAAGTAGTAACCTAATAAAAACTTGTGATTGTGTATAGCCCGACCCGAAAATCAATTAGAAATTCAAATTTCCCACCATAAATTTTATCGACCGAGAAGTGAATAGTTACTTATATAGTTATAATTATATAAATACTTATATTTATAAACAAAACCCAAACTCACTTGCCCGTTAATGTGTGTGTTCCAATATAATAATAAATCCACTTATACCTGTTTTATAGTTCATTTTGTCGCTTCGCAGAAAAGCGCATCTCAACATTAAACTAGCATATATTTACAGAAACTTAAAAAAGAAAATTTAAATGTTGCCAACTAAAGCTAGTTATAATGAAATTATTCACTTCTTAGTCGGTAAAACTCAAGGTGAGAAATTTGAATTTTTAACTGACTTTTGGACCCTTTTAACAAGCAGCTTCATTTCTCGTGGAATTTTCACGAAAGGCATTTTCACTTTCGTTTCTTTGTTTCGTGTTTTCTCTTGTGCTTGGGTTATCTTTAATTTTTGCTTCGCGCTCGTATACATATAGTTGTGCCGACCCATTTAGGCGTTCCTAGGCAAATGAGCTTTTTTTCGGGTAGTGGGCATTTTCGCTTGGACTTTATTACGTTTTCTTCTATTTTACTTAATATGTATGTGGAATGTGTACCGTGAGATGTGAAATGGGTGTGACTTTGGTTTGGTCAGATTATTTTGAATGTACTGGGAGGTAGAATTGGGTTAAGAAGTAAAGTTTTTCAAAGTTTATCTCTGGGCGTGAATACAGGAAGCGGAAAAGTTTTTTGAAATATCACTTTTTTGAAGTTCGAGGCTTGAAATTTATTTCCTAGAGCGTGTATTCCAGAGGCGTGAAATATAAATGATAAAGCGCTACGCGATTCTATGGTTATTGATGACTGAAAATGAAACTGTACTTGCCGAAATTCAAAAATATTGAATAATCTGCTTGAATCATTCAACCAATAATTTTAATTAAGAATTTTTCCTATTCTAATTGTAATATGTATTCTAAATAATCTTTCAAAACAAAAAGTAAATTTCCAAAAATGGGTAAGCATCTAATATAAGATAAAATCTATGATAACCGACTGAACTATTTATAAAGATACTTATAGTATCCTCTTGTTCTCTTCCTGACTGTATAATAAAAATCTTTTGTAACATTGAATATAAAGTATAGGTATTTCAGCGATGTTAGATTATAAATTCGATTAAAATTCACTTGGAAATAAATATTTTTCATGAAATATTACAGTTGCCTCTTAATTAAATCAATTATCATTAATTACTCAATAAGGATACAGCTTTAAGAAAGTACATTATAGCTCCTCTAAAATAACAAGCTATTTATCAATTTCGCTCTTCAATCAAATTAAACTCTATCCAATCGAAAACTCAATTTATTATCACAACGCCGTGTCTCATCCAATTAAATCGTCAAAGCCGACGCAACTATATAACTCGTTCTCGAAGAACCCGCTTTGAATGAAATTTCAATTTACGCTATATAGCTCAAGATTTTGTAAACCCCTCCTCCCACTGCACTTTATTCCCGCAGTCGAAACTCTCGTGCACTCCTCCTCCTCCACTGTATACCTACAGCGTGTACAGCAGGAGAGTAGTGGCACTTCGTCGCCTGCGCGGGCGCAATACGTGCGTGAATAATTCAATAACGGCGCTGAACCCGCGATCCGCTCGCGTCGTAATTGTACTTTGTGATCGGCTGCGGTGCACTTCGACGTCGAGTCGAAAGGAAAGCCAAAGTGAGCGCCCGGCCGCGAGAGAGCAAATATTTTCCCTACCGTGGAGAGAGAGAGGAGAGAGAGCGAGAGAGAGAGAGAGAGAGAGAGAGAATATATAGGGGTGCCGTCGTTGCAAAAGATTGCGCCCGTGGACCCGTACTTAGAACCTGTACCTCAATATGCATTGGAGGCGACATCGCTCTTCGTCTGTCTGTCTGTCTGTCGATGTCTGTCTCTCTCGTGTGCAAGTGTAGGATGAACGTTTGAGCGCGCGTGAATCTCGTATTCCTGCGGGACGGTGGAGAAGCGACGGCGTTCGAGGAAATTTCTGGCTTGGTGGAGTTGGACTTATTTAAGCTGTAGGATAATGTTAGGGAGTTAGAAAAAAACGAGAGCGACTTGTGAGATTGGAAAAAATAACGTGTAAGACTAGAGTTGAATTTGTAACTGGAATGGAAAGTTTATTTATAGTCATGTGAATTAAGAATGCTCGAAATTTATAGCGTATATGTGTACTGTTATGATATAGTCTATATTGAAAATTCAATTTATTATTGCTATAAAAGAATTATTTCCAGAAGTAATTGGTGTCGGGACAGGGATATCATATATAAAATTATAAATCTTAGGAAAAGTTGTTCAAGAGCACTCGAGCAATTTTAAATTAAAATTGGTTTTGTTAATTTTCTGTATTTTTATAAAATATTTTTAAATTTATTTAAAACTGAAGTAATACACGTAAAAAATATTTATTTTTACATTACATAATATAAGCAGTTAAAGTATGTACATTGTCTTTTGACTATAAATTTTATGAATATTAAAAAAAAATTGTACTGCATTATTAACATAACTTATGACGTATATATATATATGCACTATAATGCAGTACAAATTTCTTTTATACATATATAATCAAAAGACAATGTACATACTTTTAATGCTTATATTATGTAATGTAAAAATAAATATTTTTTACGTGTATTGCTTGAGTTTTAAATAAATTTAAACATATTTTGTCAAAATACAGAAAATTAACAAACAAATTTTAATTTAAAATAGCTTGAGTGCTCTTAAACAACTTTTCCCAAGATTTATAATTATTTCAATAGAAAGTCTTATTTGTGAAGTGTGCATTGTACGATAGCTATAAATGTATAAATATTTTAAACATATATTATAATAATATAATAATATAATAATAATATAATTGTAATAATATTATAATCTTATTGTTATAATCATTATTTAGTTCTATTTTAGTGAGATGCTTGTCAATTCTCTAATAAGAAATTTAGGTAAAGGTAGTTCCATGTTCTTTTAACGTACAATAGAACATGTATCTACATAATTGAGCCTCAGTAAATAAGGGATGTTTTATTGCAATTTTTAAGAAAAGAATTAATGTTGTCAAAACTTATACTATTGCAGATATAACAATTCCGCAGTTCTTGTATTTTTAAAGAAAGTATTGAATGGAGGATGTAACAGTTTATTTCTATCCACTTGGGTGATAAGCAAACAAAGTTTTGTGCAAACTTTTCAGTTGTAGTATGTACATGCTTTCACTTGATCTTATGCGAATTCAATGTACCTCATTCTGAAAGTTTATTTCTGAGCAACACGTTAAAGTGGTGCACAAACTGTATTGCATATGAAACTCCGAGTGAAAAGTAATTTAAAAACTTTTTTGTGGTCTTTCGATTTTCTTAGTTTCCCTTTACTTTTGTTACTTTATATAAAAGGCATCTTGAGCATGTATACTGTTACGACCTAAATACAATGCAAGAATCTCAAATAAATAAAGTTTCTGAGTTATCAAAACCTTTTGAAACTTTTCACTATCATTTATTATGACATAATAACAAATGTATTCAAACTACTAATCCACATTTATTCATATCAAAATCATGCACTTATATATTAGAGTGCATGGATACAGTTATGAATTATGGATCGACCTACAATAATTTACACGAATTTTGGCAGTTTTCCAACTAAAAAGCAGAAACTAAAATTCATCTGTAAGAAAATGCCAATCTACTTGGCATACATTCAATTAGTAATGCGAAATAATGAGGCATTGTTTTTTATCTTGATATCTAGTTTTGTATTACTCTCAAAACTACGTCATAAATATTAATATTGTCAGATGTGATTAAAAAGCCGGCTGTGATTAATCTAGGTTGGTAACCAATATTTTCGAGTATAGGATAATTTAACTATGAAATTGGAACACGACTGTTTGATTAAAGCTTATATCACGCATTCACAAATCCTTTGTAATTTGAAAAATTGCATTGAGATTTGTACGATTTACTTTATTGCGTTCTAAAGTTATTGGAAAAAAATGTAATTAATTTTTATTATTAAGGACTACATATTTTAACGTTTTGATTAGTTTTCTAAATAAACTCGTATAATATTCGAATACATGTAGGTATATTAAAAACAATTAATTTTCTAATAAAATTGAGATTCTTTTTCAGTACTTGACCCATTTAGGTATAATCGATGTGCAAAACAACTTTTAAAAGTGCAAAGTTAAGGTGCATTTTCATGGAGCATCAAATTTTTGCGTCAATTTGGCCACGTGATATTTTTACGCGCACTTTCGCATTTTTCATGTTAAAATTGTTCAATTTCAATAAACAATTGAACTGTCATAGATACAATGCATATCATAAAAAAAGTTTTCTAAATAAAAAGTTTAAAAAAGTGTTGAGAATGTATTTATATTTCAAGGAAATATTTGAACGTTTACAAACCATCATTAAAGTAAAATATTACTTTTTAGGAAGATCATATGTGTATAACAGTGAAATAATATATTACAAAAATAATGAAATTAATGTAAACATTGGGATTCCCCGGTAAAATGTCATGTGGTCGAGTTGACGCAACAAATTTGACGCACCATGAAATTGCACCTTTAATTTGTTAAAAAATCAATGTTCAATATACGCATGAGGTACCATGGCAACTAAATTCGAGTTCATATTTCAGAAAAAAACGTGTTCGTAGTTTTGATCTAACAAATCAAAATACAGATAAAAACCTCCTAAATAACTAATTCAACAGCAATCAACTATAAATAAATATTTATTGATTCGGAATACGTAAGTGTCTACAAAAACGATTCAATTTAAATTGATTCCTCCTTGCATACCCATCTTCCCTTGCCGTCGCAGATTTTTACTCTTAAAATTAATAACCTCATAACGTCGACACGGACGCGCCTGCATTTCGCACACCGGACACAAGACTGATAATTCTCCAGCCAACAGGTTCTCGCGCTTTCTCCCCCGCCCCTAACTCACATCCACAATAAGAATAAGACCCTGCACTCCCTATATCCCTTCTCCCATTCCAAACGTCCCTCGTATATAATAATTTTTCAGAGAAAACGGAACGCTCCCGAAACCCTCTCTCTCTCTCTCTCTCTCTCTCTCTCTCTCTCTCTCTCTCTCTCTCTCTCTCTCGCACGTAGAGAGAAAGAGAAAAGGCAGAGCGATTTTTCCAACCGGAAAATTTTATCCCGCGGGAGAAAAATGCTCCGAATTTCCCTCCCGCGTGCGGCGAACGCGGGAAAGGCCGGCCCGCGCGTATCTTACATAAATTCATGAAACCGATAATGCTCGCCAGAACGCACTCGCCGTATAAATCAGACACGCGTGCATTTATACATGTATATAGCTACGCGCGCGAGGGGGGGAGTAGCGCGAACATGAATCTCGCGAGTGCATTCGGTGCAGAGTGGCACTTTGAAAATTGCCGTGAATGGGGATTAGCGCCGCTGCGCGCGCCGCTATGTTATCTCCCGCGAGGGCGCGTAAGAGCTGCAATCTTGCGAGTTCTCGCGTGCGTGCGCGTGCGTGATGAACGTTCGATCGCGCGAGCGGGACTGCAGGGGGCGTTATAAGTGCGAGCGGGAGAGAACGAGAGCGTTACCCTTTTTGCGAAAGTGCTCGGGAGGAAGTGAGTGCGCTGGAAGTGATTTTTGGTTCGGGGGGAGTCGAGGGGGCTGAAGTTACGTTATTACTTTATACGCTGAGAGAAACGGAGAGTGGCTGTTGTTGAAAAAGTATACTTGATTTTCTGGAGCAGAATTACTTATACTATTTTCTTAACTAAATGTGAATTGCCGAGAGTTGGAGGTTTGAATGATAAAGATGACAATCGGGAAAAGATCAATTTCTTTAAACTGTTTCCATTTAAAAAATACTAAGTTGGTAAAATAAATAGTTGTTTTTTGTTAATCTAATTTACTTCAGTTACGGTAATAGTAAATTTTAGTGTAACAAAATAGACTGTGTTTTACTTGTGTTTAGTATGCATGTATTTGCCAATCGATTTTTCTCAGTCTCAGCATAACTGGAATGTTGAGATATTTTGAATTATGTTAAAGAATTACGTTTTCAATTAACCGTCAACTAGTATTATACACATTGATTTTAAAAACATAGATTCCGTATATAATATTACTAGAAATTTTATAATTTGGGAGATCATAAGTTAGCAAAAATACATAAGGTAGTCGTATCAACGATCAGACAAAAATGAAAATAGCTATTCGTTATAAGATACATGAAATAATTCGTAAATAACATTTAATTATGTAAATGATTTTTATAGTTAATGATACAAATATTTTTATATTTCAAAATATGTAGAGCAATGAAAATATGTCCAATTATTGGGCTTAAACAGGACAGATTGTGATCAGCGAGTATTGGTGTAAAGTTGCTTCTCCATTTTTTATCTTTTGATATATTTATGTTTTTAATATTGAAAATTTAATATTGATGAGAAGTTATATTTGAATTCTTAAAAAACCGTAGACTTTAAAAATTAAAATCCGTTTCAAAGCTTATTTTAGCGTATTTTTTTTATAATTTATAAGATTTTCGCAAAACAACAAGATTCCAAAGATTTTCTGTATTATTAATTGATTGAATCGCTGAAAACGTCGACATTTCTTATTTTCGAACGATAGCATTGCGCTTGGTATTTCACAAATTGGACGATGTTCAAAAAAATACATTTTCAAAACATATGGTCAGTGCAACCAGAACATGGAAATGAATTCTTTGCTGGGCCAAAAAAAGTGAATATTTGGATTTCGAAACTTTGAGGTAGTAAAATGAGTCAGGAATATCAAAGTTTTATGAATATTACATTTTCGCGTGTTGAAATTTAAACTTCTGATGCTCTGTTATGCTGAAAGCCCAAAATATTGAAATCTCCAAGAGATGAAAACTGTATTTCAAGTATTTTAAGTTTTAATAAATTGAATAACTTATCAGACTGGAAGCAAGCACATTGACGAAACTGCATTTATTAAAATCTGGAATTCGTATAGCTTTATAAATAAAATGTTTAAAATTTGTGTAGAGCTTACGAAATTTTAAAGATTATTGTAACATTAAAAAATAAAGTATATTAATTTTCATTTCCGCATTATAAAAATCTATAAATGATGAAGAATTCCGGTGTATGAACTCTCCGAAGTCTCCAAATGGTCTTACAATTATATGTCCATACGTCCAATATAAACTCCAATTGTTTAACGATGATATCACGTAAAACTCTTCAAACACCCAACTCTAAACGATCGTCCATAGGCTCCAAGCACACTCGTATCGCACTAAAAGAAAGAAACTCCCGCGGCTTATTGAAAACAAAGAATCTGGGCTACGAAGATTATTTCCGCGAAACAATCGCATTTCGCATAGCCGCGCGAGCGAGAAGCGACGGCGCACGCAGAGCTCTATAAGAGGCCTGTCAACATTTACGCGGCTCTCAATCTCCCAGGGACTGTAACGCGTCACCGTCGTCGTCGTCGTCGCAACGTCGCGTGTCCCGGTTTCTCGGGTGGGCTCGCGCGCGCTCGCGTTGTAAACCCGTAACTACGAGCGCATAATCGCATAAACGCCCCACGGTTGCTCGAGCCCCGTATACTATACTAACATAGATAGATATATACAAGTATGTGATGAGCCGCGTGCTGAATAGTTGCGCGCGAGGTTCGCGTGTGTTGTGTGTATATCCACGGAGATCGTCTTATCGGAGACATGGGTGTTTACGTTTTCGGTCAATATAGATTGCGAGAGACGACGTTGCTTTACGGCGGTGCGATTTTTTATTTTGCCTTTTATTGGGGCTTTTATGTAGGTTTGCTTTTATAGTTTTATGGTTTCACAGCGGAGTGGTTATAAAGAGAATGCGGATTTAGCTAATCGAGTAATATACCGCGCGATCCAGAGCAAAACTCTGGCCGTTTAATTAATAAAACCCTTATATATTCCAAAAATTTGTTTAAAAAGGTTGAAAAACTAGAATACAATCACATGAATAGTCTTTAATCTCCCTATATTATTAAAAAAAGTTTCGCTGCTACCGTTTCAGAACCCCCCCCGCCCCTCATCTAGGATTCCAGGATTTTTACTTCTGGTCCAATCAGCCACCGCCCCCTCATTCAGGATTCCATTATTTTTACTTTCGGTCCAATTAGCGTGGGTAGTTAAATATTCGGAAAGATTTAATTGCATAAAGGTAAAATTCAGAAAGATATTTTATGGAAAATGGAAAATACTGAAAAGTTGAATTTGAAAAGAAAAAGATTCGGAAAATATGAGTATTGACTATAGAAATATTGAAAGATCAAAATATAGAACAAGAATTGAAAGGGTGAAAATTTGGAAAATAAAAATTCGTAGAGCCAAAATATTGAAAATTAATAATTTATAGTTTAAAATATTGAAAATTTGATATGCAACCTGCTATCATGGTACAGGCAGTAATACCAGTATATTAAAAAAACAAATTAACAATTTTCAATATTTTAATCTACAAAATGATTGATTTTCAATATTTTGGATCTACGAATTTTTATTTTCCATATTTTCACCCTTACGAATTTTTTTCTATACTTTAGTTTTTCAATATTTCTGTATTCAATAAAAATATTTTTCGAAATCTTTTATTTCCAAATTTAACTTTTCACAATTTTCCATTTCCATAAAATTTATTTCCGAATTTTACTTTTATGCAATTTTATCTTTCCGAATATTTAACTACCCCTCAATTAGTCCCCCTTATCCAGAATTACAGGATTTTTACTTCCGGTCCCATTAGCCACCCCCCCCCCCTCCGCTCATCCAGCATTCTAGGATTTTTCCTTCCGATACAATTAGCTTCCCCTCGATTTAATCCCCCACATCCAAGATTCTAGAATTTTAACTTCCGGTGCGATTTGGCCTCCCCCCCTCGCTCATTCACGGTGCCATGATTTTTACTTCCAGTGAAATTAGCCCCCCTCAATTTAGCTTCCCCTTCCTTAGAAATCCATCATTTTTAATTCTGGTCTAGACCCATATGCATATCCTAATAAGGGACACCCTGTATATGCCCTAATTACGGGCACCCTGTATATGTTCTAATTAAATATACCCTGAATATATCCGAAATACAGTTACTCAGTGTATTATGTCCTATGCTCTAATTACAAACACCCTGTATATACTCTAATTATATACATCCTGTATATCACCTTTTAATAATTTTTAGTATCTATGTAACTATTTATGTAAGATCATCATTCTGATAATGCTGAAACTGCGGTTTCAAATTTTATTATAATAATTTGTTCGTATCTAATAGAACCTACAAAACTATTTAAAAAAACGTGTAAGATATCTTTTTTTAGAACCCATCAATATGGTCTAATTACGGCCACCCTGTAAATGAAAAAGTGATTTTGAAAAATTTTCTTTATATTGGTGTAAGACGTAACAAAGCCTTTATAAATTTACAAGCCATTTTTATAAACGAGAAATTGGCGCTCAAAGCCCGCAGCGGGTGTCGCTCCTAGTTATTATTAAAAATACGATTCACACTATATAATTACTCTTTTAATATAAGTGGCCGTGTACAAATTAAGTAAGGGTTATTTTCTGTCCTTTTTACCGCCAAACCCCTTCCCCTACCCCCATGTGAGGATATTTTGATGTCCCCTCCTCTTACGTAAGATTTTCTTATTCGAAGTAAACAATTAATTTAATTTTTCCGTAACAAAGTATTTCTTAATTCTATTGGTTTATGATTATTCATAAATAAATTAATAAACCATCAATAATTAATTTAGATAGAGGTAAGTAAATTGAAATATTGTTAGTAAACTATTTTTATTTCAAGACTTTTTATAAATTTAATTATAAATATTTATTTAGCGTTAACGCTACAATTTTTAGCTATTAAAATCAATTTCATCGCTGAATAATAGTATTGTATTGTATTGTATTAACTTCCTCTGACCCCTTACGAGGCCCGTACATGCTTTACACGGTGGACATCTACCTCTTCTGTGTGGATGCCCTGTTTATAAACCAAACTTTTTAATAACCCCAGTGTGCGATGCCGTCGAGCAAACTCCATTTTCTCTGCTTACTAGCGTCTCAGATACTTTTGACAGTGTGTGCATACCTCTACATCAAGCGTAATAAACCCGGCAGTAGAGTTTAATTTCAGGTGCACCAATGCTACAACTCATGAACATCCGAAAGATCACCCCTTGCCTTACCGCTGTTAGTTTCTGATGAAGATACTCATAGACCCTTTTCGAGGATAGTCATATGAGAATTTTTGGCAATTTCTGGAATTATATAATTTTTTTGTTGATTTCATTGGTACGATTTCCATAAAAAAATTAAGGTGAAAAAAACTCGAGTTCTCACACAGATCAGCGCCGTACTCACTAAACCAAGGGGGCGGGGCTCTTCTGAATAATAGTATTTTAACATAATGTTTTTATGTTTGATCGCTTGGTCCCAAGAAGTTTATTAGTCTAACATTGAGTAATTTTAAAAATGCACTTTTCACTTTTGTATTTTAGTTAAGATCTATTTTCTTTTAAATATTTTAGAAATTACTATAAGGGGCTTCTATCCCTTAATCGGAAGCGAATTATGTTCCCTCGCCATTCACTTTTGGTTCTTGTAGTTAAGTTTGTTTTCTGCTAAAGCACTTGTTGGATCGAGTCGATATTGATGGCTCGGTAATTGAAATCGAACCTTTCATGAATTTGGTCTTAGCAAAAATTCAAACGTGCATATAAGTGCGTGCTCTACTCACGCTACCCATGCGCAGGTCACACCACTATACTCAGCGCGTGGCTATTTAAAACTTTAGTACAACAATTTTTCAAAGACATTGTTTAGAAAAGGATATCAAAATAAATTGCATTACGTAAGAATTTGTTGACCCCCCCCCATGCACATAAGTATTCGTAATATTTTCGTGACCCCCCCCCCCCCCCCGTAATTTGTATACGGACCCTAATAACCATAACATTTAATTCTTATATAAATATATTACGTATCTAATAACAATTATTTATTTATGTTACAGGTGAGTTACAGAAATCATCTCTTTTCTATATCTATTTGGTCACGTAAGTTAGACACGTACAATTTTTGTGTAACAGTTGCTGTATTATGTTTATAAAGGTATTTGAGAGGTCAAAGAAAGCTCCTAAATAAAAAGATAGAACATTGCATTCACTATTCATTATTACATCAAAAGGGTAATCGATTGACATTTTAAACGTTTGTGTACATAATATTAAAGTATAACGTTATTTTTTAAACGGTTTTCTACGCTGTATTTCAAATACAGATGCTGTTACTTTTGTGCACGACGCACGAGATGTAAATGCGAGATAATAAAGACTTTTTTCGTGTAAAACTAGCGACAAAGTTTCGCATCATAAACGGACGAAATATTACACACATAAAAACATTGCTGCTATAAAAGTGTATAAGGGCGTATTACCCTAAAAATTAAAAAAGAATATACGGTTATTCATGTACTTTTATTTTTTGCGGTAACACGCACATTTAATTTTCTTACAAAATGAATTCCGTCTTTAAAGAAAAAAGGAAATTACTGTATTCATAACATCTCTTCATTTACACTTAAAGTATTAATAAATTTGTAAAACATTAAGTTTTTACGTCTTGTGAGTTTTAATTATCTTAAGAACCTAAAGTAGTAAAAAAGTTTTTAAAGTAATATTTATTAATTAGAATAGTTTATGGAAATTCTAAATATTCATGATAATTAACGTTTAAGAGAACCTGACCACCTTAAAATCACAAATAAACTGGTTATATATTTTAAAGTGAGGATAAATTATTCATGATATTAACTAACTATTATATTAACTATTTTTACAGTAAATATAAACATTTTAACAAAATATAATGAAAATTTTTTTTTTTTAATTTTTGTATGGTCGTCTGGTCTCTTTGTTTGGCTATAACCTTCTGTATTTATTTCTCTGCTGCAAGGTTTTGAGAAGCAAACTGATCTAAATATAAAATTTATCAAATTTGTAGCGTCTATTAGTAAAATATTGTCCAAGATACTTATTTATAAGTATATAATGTTTTAACAATAGACACACTGTTACAAGTGACAATTATTATACTTCGCGTAATAAAAATAAGTTAAGAAACTGACAAGTCTGACGAAACTGATTCTACCAAAATTATCGGAATATTCAAACTTTTTACTTTTGATAACTCAGAACATCTTCTACATGAATAAGTATATATATATATATATATATATATATATATATATATATATATATATATATATATATATATATATATATATATATATATATATATATATATATATATATATATATATATATATATATATATATATATATATATATATATATATATATATATATATATATATATATATATATATATATATATATATATATATATATATATATATATATATATATATATATATATATATATAATAACTAAAAGATTTTATTGATTTAAATACTTTTGGCCATATTTTACATCCTTAAGATTACTAAAACTTACTATAGGTATCAAGTTTTCGCTGCTTTTTCAATCGCCCATCCATTTTCATTGTATATAAATAACAAACCAATCCAGAACTCATACGCTAAAAAGGCCAGGAATTCGTCTTCTCCAGCGTTCACACTGCAGTCTTCTCTCGCGCCTTCCTCCACCCCTTCATACATCTATCTCACAACGTCGAAGGAAGAAGCTCACCCGTCAGCGGGTAAATATTGTTGCCGAGTTTATAATCCTCGGAATGAGGCCGTCTTAAGGCGCGCTCCGCTCCGCGCGCCGGGGTAGAGGTACCTACGTAAATTTCGACGACGTCGCCGAGCCATTTCCGAAGGTACGACGGCGGCGGCGGCTCGGGAGCGAGTAAGTTAACCGAGACGCCAGCTGTGGAGCCGGAGACACTTTTTTCTTTTTACAGCGCAAGCTCGCGCGCACTAAACGACAAAACATCTCTCGGCGCTTGTAAAAACGTCGCGGGTGAGAGAGACGAAATGTTCCCGCCGATGTAAAGTGCATTTTCAGGCGAATTTTCCTTTTTCACGGGGGCAAGCTGCTGCGTTGCGCGTTTCTTCGTTCTTTTTTTTTTGCGTCTTTGGGAATCTGTGTACGCGGCGGTGGCAATCTGCGAGCGGAGGCGTGTGCTCGCGAAAGTTGCGCGCGGAGATTTTTTGCGGGAAGGAGAGGGTTGTCGTCGAGAGTGGAAGCAGTTTGTAGTACTATTGTGGAACACGAGAGTTTGCGGTGTAAGGAGTAATGTTCTTTGAGAAATTAAGCTTTCATTGCTGAATTTGGCGGTTGAGGGATTCGACGAGGGCGGTACGTTTATTTGAGGATGCACTATACTTAATTAGAAACAGGTGTACGTTATAATACTTTTTATTTCATTGTATTTTTTGCTATTGGATACTGAAATCTGGATATCTGAATAAATAAATACCATACTGCAGTCTAAAGTGTTAAATGATTTTGACATCATGGTTTCATCAAAATGTTAAAAATTAGGGATTTTATGGTTAATTAATTTGAGTAACATTTTATAATATTCTTGAGGAAAGCCGAGTAAAGTGTATCTTGTTTATTATTCTACAAATTATTATTCATACTTAATTATAATTTTATTCTAAATAATTCAAAAGTTTTAGTACAATATTGATTACCAAATAATAATCAAAATAAATAATGTTGGTTCATAAGATTAGTTTTATTATAGTTTTGTTCTTGTAATTGTTTGAGATACGCTTTGCTCACAAAGTGTTAAAGAAGTAGACCTTCAGAACATATTTTTGATTTAATAAAGAAACTTCTTATATCTTCACGGCAGTGAGATAACTTATCATAATATACGGTTCATGTAAAATAAATACCTTTTTTGCTTCGAGAGTCACGATATTCACTTCGCCCGAATTTCCCCTACTTAATATTGCAGCGTTCACACAACCCAATATTCTTCGTAATTTTCGTATTAAACATAGAGCACGCGTGTCATCGTTCGCCAAAGACTACCCTGCAAATTCACCCACTACCGTAAAAACACGCTCGATGACAGTCGAAAATATTAACACCAAACGCGACAAACCCATTAGTGTCCCAGCGGAAATAAATGTGCTTCAGCTGAATTTCCTATATACACCTACATATACACACACACACACTCTTTCAGCCAGCAGCTCTTACGAAAAATCGGTCCATTGTCTTCTTAAGGACGTTATGAATCACCCTCCATCCAGCGGTCGAATAAAAGTGGGTTTCTTTTTTTTTCCTCCTCCGCGCACTCTCCGGAAAAGGAGCAACCGCTAGGAGATCGAAAGCAGCGCGCGGAGGTAGAAAAAGCTCGACGCGCTCCGCAGAGAAAAGAAAAAGGAAGCGAAGAGAGAGAGAGAGAGAGACGGATTAATTCCAACGACTACGACGTAGTCGACCGCGCGCAGGATTCGTTATATACGGTGAAAAATTCAGAGCTTCAGGAAGGATGGAAAGTCTCTCAATCCGTCCGGAGGGCGCGTCGATTAAAAATTGGCCCCATTTTTCCGCGGCGCGAGCACCGAGGACTCCGGACAATTAAATTTCACGAGCTTCAGGTTCGGCTTCAGCTTCGTATCTCTCTCTCTCTCTCTCTCTCTCTCTCTCTCTCTCTCTCTCTCTCTTTCTCCCCTCTCTCTTCAACTCTCTCTCTCTCTCTCTGGGGGAAGTCTATTTTTTTACGCAGCTCCCGAGCGCTCAGCGTTTGATGCTTTTTCAAGCAACTAATTATCCTGAGTGCGCCGCGCGACACGGCAGTTGCAGCTTTACCTCGGACGTAGCAGCGGCACCAGCTGGAAATTCTCTCTCTCTCTCTCTCTGTATTTCTCTCCGTGAGAAATAAGAAAAATAAAACGAGTGGAGATGGAAAAAAGGGCTCGGGAGAGAGAGAGAGAGAGAGAGAGAGTCCGCGATATAAACGAAGTCTCAAAGAGGTTTTCCGCGCGAGGGAGAAAGTATACTGCTCTGCTGCGCCAGGGTGGAAAATCAGCGCGAGCAAGCGCGAATGCCGGGGCAGAAGGCGAGGAGTCTTTTTTTTTAAAAATGCTTAATCACGCTGGGACTTTTATCTCTCCCGTGTCTCTCTTCCCCTGGCTTGGAAGAGTCGTGGGAGTCGTTGTCGTCCTCAGTCTTGTGTCTTTGATGCCGCGGTATTGATTTCTCGCCGCTTGTTATAATGCCTTCTCGTTAGGGAAATCGATAGTTTTTGAGGATGGAACGACGTTCCTTTGATCATTGGAACAATAAAATAGAACGTTCCATCGTTCATTTCTTATAGTGCTAAGATCTTTCAATTGTTATTATTGCTTATCGATTTTTATTTATGAGATTTATATGGCTCTGCACTGAAGAATAAAAGTTGTGTGAAAACTCTAGTGTTTATGTCCAATTTGCAATTGAAATGCAAAAGTAGTAAGATAAATGGAATTACTCTACTATGATTGAATAAAATTAAGCTATATAGTATAAAAAAGTTGGCTAAGGTAAAATAACATTTTAAAGTTTAAAATTTTTAAACTGTGCTATTTATACTTTTAATAAATTTCTATATTTATTGCAACATTTATTATTAGTTTGGCATTGAACATTATTTTCACTTTGAAAATGGCAATTTTTACTATAAGTGGAATATTTCTTATTAAAATAAATGGACTGTATCTCCAATGTAAAAACAGAAATAATTTTTGGTTTAATTTGTAAAATGACTCTATTGTTCGCGATGGTACATGTATTTATAAGAGAAATTAATTGGTCTCTGCGAAATAACCAAGAACATAAAAATTGATAAAGATCTGAAAGATTGTTATATGAACTGAAATTAAATAAAGTGTGCGTTTCTCCCCCAACCAACCGCTGGGCTCATCAGTAAGATGACGGCTGGCTCTATCTTAGACGCAATTTTTCGTTTAATTTCTTTGAATGATAAATGTAGCATGTTAAACGTAACATTGAATTATTAGTTTTGTAACTTTTGCATCTGTAAGATGAGCTTTATAGTGTCTCGTCTGTCCAAACGAAAGTAACCAAGGTCTCGCGGAGAACGCAGCGCTATTGACTACATCTAGTACATATTTACCTTCTGGCAGTACATCAAAGTTTTAAAGCCTAAAGCGGGGAAAAATGAAGTAATAAAACATACGCTCTAATCCATCACAGTTTGTGTGCACTATGTTTATGTAACTTTATTGATCGTCTAAAGTAATCATTTTAACGTGTCTTCTTTTACTACAATATCTAGAATAAATAAAAAAACTTAAAAAAACATTTTATTGACTACAGAATTTTTTTAAACCTATTTCCAGTCACTAAATTTGTTTCTACAATCCACACGATAACCCAAATGTACAAAAGCAATCTTTTTAGATCATACCCTCTTCGAATATCAATCGCTCCACATACGAGACATTAATATCGAATTATCGGCTAATACAATCATCCAAAAAGCATTTGGAAGTTTGTATTTGACAAAGTCAAACATCGAGTACTCGGTATCGCACCGTAATTCGCCATACCATGAACTTGGAAATTCCGTTGACTTAGCCAAGTCTAGTCCGAGGGTACAAAATTTGAGTCGCCGCCGCATGCGATGGTATATTATACGAAAGCCGTCTGCCGGCCGCCGCCGAGATGTCTCCGCCCTTCGCTCTCCTTCGCATATGAGCACTCTGAATAATTCAACGCGAGAGCAGATTATTTGCTACGTGTCTCGTGCCTATCTATCAATTACGCGAAAAAATAAGTAGCCGAGACGACAAATAACGAGAATACACGCGACGCCGCGCGCTCGGGGAATTTTTAAGCATTAGCCATTGTGTTGCGCGGGAGGGGGTATCCGTTTCGGTGCCTAGTGAGGAACAATTTGTAATTCACTTGACGGATATTAAAGGTCACAGCTGATGAAACGCGAATTATTATTCGTACGCTTTTTCGGGTGGAAATTAGGATTGCAATTGTTGGAATTAATGTTGGGTACTTTGATTGTTAAACGTCACTTGTTCGGTTTCAATGTATCTTTATATTTAAAAATAAAATACTTCGATTATTCATTTTTGTAATTTTGATAACTCATATATTTTCACATGATATGACAGATTAAAGGTAAATATCAGTTTCCATCTTATATGTAAGATAGTTTACTGAATATTTATATTTCTATAGTATTGGAAGTTTTTATTCAATCGAACATTCCGTGCGTCATTTAAGTGTGCTTCGAAAACGTTATTTGTAAAAGATTGTCAGATCAAGCAGATAAATAGATCAGGTCTCAAACCCATTATGGATTTACTAAAAGTAAGTTAAAATATTTAATAGGAATCGCAGGCTTAGCGGATTTAGCCCTAGAAAAGGAAATCCTAAAAAAGTACATGACTCTGAGGAGAGTATAAGGGACTTGTAAAAGCGGATTAGGAGAGATTCGCATTGTTAGCCCATGAGGATTATAAGCAGTTTTACGTACATTGAAAAGATGTACGTGGTTTTTTGAAAAACAGTTCAAACAATGCAAAACGAATCTTTTGCTACGTAATTCTATCAATAATTAACATTGAACAATTTTATAATGCTATACATTCAAATTGAATGTATAGCATGAATAACTATTATGAAATAGACATCGTATTATAGTAAGTAAGATGATTATAATAAGAATTCTGCAGTATTGTAAACTGCTTACATTATTTATAAATATTAATTGAAAATTGAATTAAATTAAATTAAATTATCTTATGATTAATTTATTAAATAAATTATGTCTGGATGAGCAGCATCCATACTTTTCTAATCATACATATAAAAAGATCTATTTTCGTTGGACTTAGAATAAATTATTATGAGTTTACAGTACAAATGATGAAGAAACTTTATATATTGTTTTCATTATATATATATATATATATATATATATATATATATATATATATATATATATATATATATATATATATATATATATATATATATATATATATATATATATATATATTGCGTGAATTTATTTTAAACTGTTTTCCAATCAGGTTATATTATTATTTTATATCTATAATGTTTACGGTTACTTAAATATTTACTTAAAACATTGTTTCAGTCACTTTTATGTATAACAAGTTTATCTAAAGTTTAATTTAAAAAATATGGTAAAAATAATGTTACTTCCCTATGAATCAACATTACGAAAAATCATTTACTTCACATCCCAAATGAATTATTGTAAACATAAAAATAATTACATAACTAATAAAAGAAAAGGAAAAAGAAAAAATTACTTTGTTTCAATCACATGTTCATCTACATACATATTCGAAATTCCAACCCCCAATACTTATTTGTCGTCGCAGAAGGAAATAAGATTCAATCAACACTCTATGCATACGATTCCCGCGCACCTCACGCATCGACAACACCTCCAGCCCCTACAATACAATAATGAAACGAATGAGAGACGGGACAAAAAGACGACGCACACACACCGGAGGAAATTGGCAATCATCGACTTTTCACACATACCTACACACACACACACTGTGCGCACAGGAAACATCGACTGCCGCCCAACTGAGACGCCGTGCGTAATGTTTTTCCGGTCCGCGCTGTTTCTATCGACCTTCTCTTCCCTATCTCCAGCTCTGCCTTCAAAAGCGGGGAAGAGCAGAGTGAGCGCGCCCGATTTGCGCCAGCTATGTGGAAAATTGAAGTCACTCGTATGCGCGGCCTCGAGAGCAATCCCGCGGACTCGGGTTTGCGTGAATGAGCATTCGGAGTGTATAGTGCACTGACGAATGCTGCTGCTGCGAGCTGCAGGGGAGCAAAAAATTTATCCACGAAATTACTGGGATGAATGCGAGCGGTTAAAGCTGAGTGAGCTGTGTTTGCTGTGCAGTGAAATTCTGGGATAGAAAAGGGTAAATTCGCTTTTCCGGTTTGTTGTTTTGTTTTTCGAGGTAGGGTCGCGAATGTTTTCTAACTCTAATCATTTCTCTTCCAGTTATTTATTACATTTTATAATAAAATGTATAAAATTTAATATTAGACTGTTCACTATTTGAATATCGTTATATTCATCTATGTATTGTAACAACTTTATAGAAGTTTCAAATGGAGAATATCATTCTTTATTATACATTTACTTGTTACTGTACACTTGCATTTAAAATACTTCTTTTAAAAAATATAAGTCCAATGGAAATTTAGTTGCTACTAGACAAGATAACGGCGCGCTCTGCGCGCCGAGGTTCTCTTCACGAACATTCTTTTTTTTTTGCAAATCAAAATATCGAAATTAAAAATCGAAAATTCGATATTTCTTTCTCGATTCGATACATCGCGATGGATTTTAATATAAGGGGTTTACCATGCATGAATGGCAATTGAATAGTGAATTGGATTAAACCCTTGAGCACTTGAATATCCTTGTCGCATGCATTTGATAAAGTGTATAATTAAGATTGAACGGTTTATGATCGGTTCGCTTAACAATATCACCCACACTCATAGCTCAATTAAAAAAAGATATAAAAATCGGATTTATTTTTTTCAGAAAAAGTATCAAGTGTTTTCAAATTTTTTTGTAGCCTGTAATGTATCGCTGAGCAGTGAAAAATAAAATCTCTATGATGGTAGTTTGATATCGTAAAGTGGTGCATGCGTATTGAAATGTTTTCTATACTCTTTTCAAATACTTCTCAATCCAATTATTTTGTTAACTGTCACAGTGCTTGTATTGTAAAACTCTTTTGATTCTTGAATAAATGAACTATTTTTCATGGAATACAAAATTTCTATCATAAATTTATTCACTATTAAACCCATTTTATCACTGCTGCACTAATAACTCCGGTAACTAAAAGCTTTCGTTATACACCTTCCAAACCTTCTGCAAGATTTTTAGTTACCCGAAGACACTAACGAGACACTTGGAAATCAAAGAAGTAAAAGAAAAAGCTAGCGGAAAAGTCACAAGCGCAGCCGAGCTTATATGAGCCAGCGACGACATCGCGACACCGACTAAGTTTCATCTTCAATTATGTCCTTCGTTAAGCTCAAGACGCAAGCTGCACATCGCGCGCACTTCAGTGTCTCTGCTTTCAGCGTTATTCAAGCATTTACGGTGCAAAAGCTACCGCTGGAGCTGCACCACTGCGCACAACACGGAAATCATATGGAGCGTTAAGTACAGGGCGAAATGTATATACGCTGAGAAAGTTGTTTTGTACCAAACGAAATTTCGTTGAAGTTACGCGACGATTGCGTTAAATCAACTCGAGATTTGAATGAGATTGAGTAGTTTACAGGCGGAACTGTTCTTACTGTCGTTTGTCGTGATACCTTTTCATTTCCGTGCAGGAACTCGTGCAGGGATCTGAATTTTGCTCCTCGTTTGGCTGCAGCTTGTTGAAGTCGTGATGCGTAATAATATTCCGTTTCCTTGGCAGGAGAAGATGCACGCCAGAAGATTTCACTGGTTCACAGGCGCACGCTCTGGTTGTCTGGTTCGCACGCGGTGTCGTCAATTGAGACATGAAAGTGGCATTAGTTGGAGAAATTGTAAGCCACATTTTTAGTTCTCTGTATCCTAAAATTTTTTGTCAGTGCTGTCGTTAATGATCTTTCTTGATTTTTAAAATATTGATTGACTCGTTGAAAACGTACTTTACAATTTTTTCAACTGATGGATAAAACATACATATATTTAAAAATATCGTCAATAACATTTTATTTTTTTTCAAAGATCCTAAAATTTCTACAATTTTTTATCAAAATTTGTGAATTTTAAATCAGTTACGAAAGTGGTTTTAAATATTTCCTATTTTTACAAAAAATTGTCCCAATTATTTTATTATTTTTGTATCCATCATCTTGGAAAGAAATTTAAAATCCATCAGTCACCGTATTTAATTAAATTTAATTAATGAACTATCAGTCAAAAGTTTCAATTATCAACAGCCAAACAAGCATTATGTATCACCGGAAAATGCAATTATTATTCTTTATTCTCGTTCCAGCTACCATGTGCATAATATTCTCATATTTTGAAAACAGAGTTTAAAACCTTTTCCATTTTTATTCCTATTATATGTCTAAATTTAAAATTTGATACATCTTTTCTCCTGTAAGCGCACCTCCGCGATGACACATTAAACCGCTAATTGACAAATTGTAGCTAATGGTCCGGAAAAAGCTCCAAACAACCTCCTCTTTTTTTTCAAAAGCTAAAAAAAGAAGAACTCCTGTTCAAGCCAAGTTACATCGCCTCATTCCTATCCAAGTAAGCGATTCCTCAGACGTACCGCCTCCTTTTTCCCCCAATACCTCGGCCATCCCATTAAAAATGAATTTCCAATTATTTAATTACAGTCTAAACAACTATAACGCATCGAGCAAAAGAAAAACCAAGTCAGAAAAACTCAATCGACCGCATAATTACACGTGGCTGCTGCGCGCCGTCGAGAAGCCCGTGCCTGCCGCTGCAGTCGTAAATTAATAAAGGCGTAATTATTAAGCGACTCGATGGCGCGCGCGGTAGCTGCTGCTGCTGCATACTATCGCGCATCTTCGCCTTCATCAGCCGCTGCTGCTGCTTCAACAAATTCCGAAAAAGCATCTCGGCGTGTATATATTGTAAATACCGTGTTTATTATTGCGGGTTTATCAGGGATAAGACCTTAATTGCTCGGGTATTGCACGGCGCGGCAGCGAGATAACGGAAACTGGGTATTAACGTTTAACCTGTAAAATCATCACTTTCCGATATATGTGTTGTAAGCACTTTCGCTTCGCACTATGGATTATAGAAAGATAAAGGAATTTAAGGTAGTTGAGTTGCAAGTGTGCTAGTTAGAGATAGTCAGTAAAAGATAAAGTTCAATACACTATGATACACTTTGTGTATAAAATTTAGAAACGTCATGATTGTATCATTCATAAGATTAACTCTTTCGTGCCCAGACCTAGAAAAAAAGTAAAAAGTAATGTTTTTTCCGTTGATTCTTGATTGCGTACTAACTTAAGCAAAAGAATAGTTCTTTCTCAACACGTGCATGAAAAATGCCCTTTTCCAACTTTATAAAAACGTACATATTTTTGACAAGTTCAACAGATAAAATAACAAACAAAAGTTTTATTTATTTAAAAAAAAATTTTTAAATTAATATTTTTGATAAAAAATGATTTTAATATTATCAATTCAGCTGTAAAATTTAATTAGTTCTAAGTTCAAATATATATATAATATGCCTACAAAATTCAAGCGCGTGATATTATGCTTCCCTTGAAAAGTTACGGTGATGGACACAAATTTTAGTTTCATCCATACACACATACATACATACAGGCAGATGTTTTTTGAAAACCTATCGTAAACCCATTTTTATGACTCAGAAATCTAAAAAAATATCGAGATTCATCGCATCTCAACAAATAAAATGTTATTCTCGTTACAAAGCTTTCTCTTTGAAAAAGCAAAAGTTCACCGTAAAATGTCTAAAATGCACCTCGCTAAAAGTAACGCAACAGCGACCGCTGTGCTCGCAAATAATTACGGGTGAAAAGTATGCGCTGCAGCAGGCTGCGCGTTTGCGAAACTTTAGGGGCGCCAAAGACGAGAGCGCACAGCGCGCGGATTAAGCGACATCCGAAGTTTCAGCGTTAAACGAAATTGGCGTCACGCTGTCGCTCTAGACGCATATATATACTGCGTCAATCGAGTACACAGGCATATATACACACTGGCGCACGCTGCTCGCTGTGCTTTTTCGCAGCAGCTGCAGCAGCAGCGTTGGAAACTCAATTTTTCGTAAAACGTGGATGTATGTAGTAAGTATATGCACACGTGTAGTCGCATTAGTGTGCGTGGCGGAGGGCAGCGCGTGCAGGATGCATCGTAAAGCAAGTTTTAAGAGCTTTAGCGGCTTATGGGAGGAAATGGGGGAGGGGCAAAGGGGAAGGACTACGCCTGATATATGTGGCTATCTCTCTATCTATCGCGCGAGTGCAGAGTATCGGGGCGATATTTCATCAGGAGCTGCCTGCTTAAGGTCCAACGTGAATTGTCCACTGGAATTTTCAGGAGAATTACGGGACCTCTCTTTCCTCGAATAATTTGGTCGTTTTTTGTTTGACTTTTCTTTGGTGGTTGTGCATTTTAATTGTTCTTGCGAGTAATGAGATAAAAATTGGAGAGACGCATTTGTATTCAGCTAAAATTTGATTTAACTTTCTATTTAAGCTACTTGTACAATTTACTGACAAAATTTTCAATAATAATAAAATTGTTGTTATGATTCCTTTATAAAATGTTATATTTATTTATTACTAAAGCAACTTCATTAGAAACTCCAACTTAGACTTAGTCGTTTATTCCATTAATAAATGGGTCTTTAAATATTTTAAAGTAATTGCACATAATGATCTGCTCTTAAGTGCAAGAACTATTCTACGATTAGTCCATTAAAACTTGAAACAATTAAACTTTGCAAAGACGTAATATATTACTTGAATAATTTCATGATCACAGTTTGAAACACGTATTCCTCATATTGTTTAAATTATTATCTGACAATAATTTAAAGAATAAAACTTTTTAAATAAAAAATAGAAAGTGTTGCTTATATATTTCCTAATATTTTTCATTTATTTATGTATTTTACAAAAGCAGCAAACATATAATATCTATTTACCAATTCGAGTAAAAAATTGAAAATCTCTATCATGCGTAATTGAATTTGCCATATCGTCCCATCCAAGTGTTTCTGTTATCCTTCTGTTTTCGCTCAACTAGTTTTATCACCAATGATGCAAATGATCCAAACAAAATGTTTAGGTCCGAAGATACCCAGAAGCAGATATCTGATTTACTAACAATAACTGATATAAGAAATAGTATTGGCAATATTTATATTAGAATTATATAGCACGTAAAAAGTAACCATTAAGATTAATTAAAATATGGGTAACTGGGATGAAATGCGCCTTCCAGGCAAATTGAGCTTTATCACTTAAAAAAATGTATACTTAAAGAAATTCGGCAATATATATTTTAACAACCTCCTACTCTGCGATAACAAAAATTACATCTGATTTTATTGTTATAGGAGTACAAAATAATAAAAATTTTCACGTATTTTTGCAAAAGAAATTTCACTTCAGTATATCGTAGTACCTATAATACTTTCTTAATATTTTTTAGTAACTATGTATGGAATTATATTATTAAAAGACATACTTTTTGAAGCTATATTTATAAGAAAGTATCGTATTTTATTTGGATAACAAAATTAAGAAAGGTCCACTGTAGCTCAGTTTAGAATTATATTATCTTCTTTTGAAACAATTGCTCTACATAATTATTTAATAAACGTAGTTCTATCTAATTTCATGTAAGAATGTACAAAACGTTAAAAAATCAAGATTCGTTTCAAGGCTTACTTTAACCCGGTCTCCCCTATACATAAAATGACAGATAAAATGTATATCTCCTAATTTGTCATATCAAAGATTTTAACAGTCACTATTAATCCACCTCCCAAACAATAATTCAAAATTAACTAACTCGAATAATCAACAACCCTTAACGTCCAATTTACCTCAATCCTCCGAACGTTAACAGTGCATAAAATATGTCCGCGCGCATCAACACAAACACAAGCCCCGCGCTAATTATCATAACCGAGCGCATAATGACAAACAAGCGCTTCAAAGATACAATATAATCCCGTCAATTTTGCGTCCCGCTCGAATCCCTACGATTTGTTTACCGGATAAACACAACCTAACGCTCCCTGCCACCCCCACCAGCGCATAATACAATCTCATTTAACAAAGCCACGGCCCCGCGGAACTAAATAATACGAAAGCAGGTAAAACACGAATCTGCGCCCGCAGCTGCTCTTATACATTCTCGTGCGCGGGCGGCGTATAATTAAGTCATCAAACGCGCAGGGAAATTCCAAAGGGGCGAGGAGAGGCGAAAGAGAGGAGAATCGCTCGCGCGGCTCCGCGTAACGCAACGTAACGTTCGAAAAGGAGGTCGAGTGTGCAGTGTGGACCGACAGCGGCAAAGTTTATTACGTGCGACGTGACGACGACTGCGCGCGCGTGAGTTCGCTTTGTCTCGGCGAAAGAGTGCACGCCGCGCGTTGTCATCTGTATCTACGAAAGGCAGTCGCGGCGAGGAGTGAGCGAGAGAGGCGGCTTTTACGCCACACTGCAGTCGGCATCGTGTGTACTTCGGCGCGTGTGTGTGTGTGAGTGTGCGAGTTTGTGCGGCCACGCGAACAATTAGAAAAGGCAGAGGAGACATGGGCGAATACGTGGAACTTTTGAGTTTGCATGAAAAAGAAAGTAACAAAAAATATAAGTTTTATCCTTTTGCGTGTGTCTTTTATTAGGTATGACATTTACAGCATTCCGTTGGCATAACTTATTTTGCGGTAATTTTTTTCCGGCTATTCAAATTTGATTGAGTATCAATCTGCAACCATATCTGCGCTGCAAAAATTTGGAATCGCTAAAATTAAAGCCGCATTATTAAGCTTTTATTTGAGTTTAAAGATAATCCTAGGAAAGAGCATTTTAAATTTATACGATAATACAAAAGTGACATGTATTTTGGACGAGTATACTCACATCACTTAGTAGCACAACACAAATGTTAACTAATCGGTATTACATAATATAAAAAATCTGTGAAGTATGGGCCCTTTAATAGTTTCATCTTACTTTCAACTAACTTAAACACTTTAATCAAAACGATAACTCAGACAGCTCTAGCAAAATGTAAGGTAAATTTTCCACATCACACATTTTTCGAGTATTTTCTAATTTTGACTCTTTGAAACAACTTAGAAATACCAGTTATAAGGTTTAAAATGTACAATCATAAATTATCGTGAATGATGTGTAACAATTAATTAATCTTAAAGATAGATTGGTAATAATCACGAAATTATTATAATGCTATAAAAGAATCCTAAAAGTTAAAAGTTTCTCCTGTGCGTGTGTGTGTATGTGTGAGCGTGTATTTGTGCGTTCACGGGAACAATTAGAAAAAGCGGAGAAGAAGATATCAGAGACGAAAAGAAATCCTTTCTTTCACGAACTGAATGCGCGCGGGAGGCTGGTGCTGCTGTCGTCCGCTTTACTGTGTGCAGTCTTCCTCGTCGCCGCAAAAGCGCTGAAAAAAGAAAGACAATAGCAAAGACACAGCAGAGGATATGAGCGGGAAAATAGTAAAGTAAAAAAAAAGAGGTAGATCTCCTGAGCCTCATATAAGTACGTGAGATGAGCGCGCAATTGCGCTAACTAGGAGCATACGGACTCTCGCGCTCACACACACACACACACACACCGCTCACACACATACATATATACATACATATATTCATACTTACACACACGCACACACACACATATACACACACATAGAGAGACGCATACACACTCCTCATGCATTCATATATTGTATGTACACACCCATACGTACGTACGAGACGGTCTTACGCATATGCATATTATAAACATACACACACACTCATATATATATATATAACATCATACACATATATAACACATACACATATATAACACATACACATATATAACATCATACACATATATAACACATACACATATCTAACATCATACACATATACACGAATGCGCACGCATATATACATGCACACAGATACATGTACATTTACAGACATATACCTACCCACAGAGACATGTAGGTACACACGCGTACATTATCTGTGGGTTAAAGGGATAACCTTATATATAAAGTCCAATTCTTATGTTTTTGAGATATTAAGATTAAAATTTTTATTTTTCATTTATACTAATGTCAAAAGAATTCATAAAGAATTTTATGACTTATCTTGACATTTGTCTGATTTTCCGCTTTTTTATCTGAGTATACTATGAAAGGATACGGATAACGCTCGAAGCTCAATTTATTTAAAAAAATTTGTGGTTTCAAGGCATAGCAACTTAAGTCATATTTTTATAAAAATCGATATTTTTATGAAATTTGTAGGTTTAATTGATCTTCTTTCATATAAAATTTACAGCAGGTCATAAAACACTCTCAGTTGCCCATTCCAGTATAACGTACACACATGCATGTACCCATGGGTATCCCATATCTGGCGAAGAGCGCGCAGAGCGCTAACTCAGCAGAGCTCATATCTCTATCCCTCTCCGTAACACCAGCTATGTTCATAATGACTCAAGTTCACATTTTTGGCAGTTGTTAACGGCATAACATATTAAGTCCACTTTGTTTTTGATTTGTTCGAGGCATAACATAACGACTTAAGTTGACTTCTTTGCGATTTGCTCGCGGCATAACAACTGAAGTCCGCATTGTCTACAATATTGATGTTTCACTAAGAATAACAACTTTAGCTACTTGTATATTGTCCTTAGTTTTTTATGCTAACAGCATAGAATAACTTAATTTTATAAAATACAGCATAGATGCTCATATTCGTGTAGCTTGCGTTAGAGGCGTAACAACTTAATTGCGCCATGCCATTTTATGAGGATACCAAAAAAAAATTCTTATGTTTAAACGTGTTATTAAATTGACCTTTGATGTCTAAGTAGATAAGCAGAAAATTAATTTTCATTTTGTACTGTGTAATACTTTGCAATAACAAGTACCTAAAAGTGCGATTTTCTCGAAATCGCAAAAACTGGACTTAAGTTGTTATCCCTCGAAGCCACAGATATACACACACATACCCAGCGACATACATTATACACACGCATACACCTGCACGCACGCATACATACGCAAATACATTGCGCACACACGAGAGTACATTCGGAGAGAGTGACGCGTTGCGGCGCTCTCCTTCCGTCCTGCGACCCACATTTTTCATTTTTACGCCGCCGACGACGACAGGATCGCTCTGCTACTCTTCTCTGCTCGACTCGACGCCGCGCCAGCGCCATGCACTCGTGTGACAATCCAGATGAGGAATCTTGCGGTTAGACACGCCGACGCCGCCGCCTTACTGCACTGCAGAACTGACAGAGGGCGAGCGAGCGAAAACCGTCTCTCTCTCTCTCTCTCTCTCTTTCTCTCCGGTGCGCGGAGATCCGCGAAAAAAGAAGGAGTTATACGCTGCGACGGCAGCAAAAAAAAAAGGAGAGACAAGAGCGCAGAGAGAGACGGAGAAAGAGAGAATCCTTCAGGGACATCGTTGCCACCACCGCCTTGTCCTCGATCGTGACGTTTCGCCTTTATTCGGCGAGGCTCTTTACATTGTTTACCGCGCGGTGCATGTATATCGTACAGCGAGAGCGAGAGAATTTCAATCGACGTTCAGCCGCGGCGCGATGACGCGCGTTGAGGTCGTCCTCATCTCACGCTTCGCTTGCAGCAGCGAGCCGAGCAAGCGAGCATTATATATAGGCACATATGGTAATGCAGTCGAGACGAAAAGGAGCTAGGCTCGGCAGTGCGGAGAGCGCGAAAGGGAGCGGCCCTGTGTGATAGGTAGGAGTGCAAGAGAGAAAGAGTGGATTCGAGAGGTTATTGATTTCGATAATTTCGCGGGAGGAGCAGTCGAGACTTGGATTGAATTTCCGGTTGAGTGGACAGTAAGTAATGTGTGGTGCTGCTCGATATCGATGTCTTTTATGTTGGGGAAATTCATCGGTGGGGGAAGGCTGGATTGATTAAAAACTTAAGTGCGAGGATTCTGCTTAATCGGCGCTTTGTTGCGTTACTGACTGCATTAGTGTGATTAAGGTGGCTGCAGGTAATATGGTAACCTTAAGGAACTTTCCGTTTCTAGTAAATATATCTGGTTTTGAGGCTTCGGAAACTATTGGGACTTGCTTGGGATTTTCTTTTAAAGAAATTTCACTAAATTATAATTGACGAAGTTGTAAAGAGTTAAAAATTGGTCATTTTATTAAAACTGTTAATAAAATGTCCAGCCGTTAGTTTTAATGGTAAAGTCGTATATGGGTGATTCAACCGTAACTTGCCCAAAACAAGCATAAAAACGGCGGATGAGGAAAATTGTCGATTTTAGCCCCCAGCCTGCATTCCTTGGTGCAAAATGAATCTAGAACTATGTAGATCTATCTAATTTGAAAATAATCGAGGGCCTCGATAAAACTAAATAATTTTCTACCAGGGTTGATTCCCCTGAATTTACAAGAGTTAACTTCGTAAGGCTTTAATGTATTTTTAGTCGTAATAGAATTACGTGGTGTTACTGTTTTTTATGAACATGATTGAAAATGCCTTCTATTTTAATAATACTTTTCATAGGGTGTTACGGAACTGACATTTTACTTTAAAACTGCTCGCATAACTCATAGACTTACATTACGAACTTTTTTGCGAATAGGTTTTATGTAATTTACGATAAAGTAACGAAAAACACTTTTTACTTGTAGTAAAACATCTAATAAACAGTATCCAGATAGTAATTTATAAGTAGTGTTACGGAACTGGCCTCTACTGCTTTTTACTGATTCTGAAGTGAGAAAACTATTTATACTCGTGAAATTTTTAATTCCCAGATCTTTTCCGTGATATGTTTGATGAGTCATAACATATAGTTTGTGAATCCACCATCTGAATGGACTATTATAGCAAACTACTGCTCTCTTTGGTGTAGATACTATTGTCATCATTATTTTATCGCAAATTGATGGACAAAAGTATGCACCTTGCTTTAATGATAAATAGCAAATTTTTAGTTTAAAACCAATATAAATATATATTATTAACTCTATAGTTTACTACGTACACGGAAGAATTTTTATTACTTACTTTACGTC
Source organism: Gastracanthus pulcherrimus (assembly GCA_949152435.1). NCBI lineage: Eukaryota > Metazoa > Arthropoda > Insecta > Hymenoptera > Pteromalidae > Gastracanthus > Gastracanthus pulcherrimus. The sequence continues at coordinate 31,116,553 of OX424574.1, forward strand.
TGCGTAGAGTGCCGTTTTATATCGAAATTTTAGTTTTGGACATGTTACGGAACTGAAATTTGAGACCTAATTAATAATTTATTGATTTGTTTTAAAAGATAGTATTTATGTATTTTTTCGGTATTTAACAATTATATTTAGGTAGATATGCCATAGATGTGTAAAAATTAAGAAGAATTTTTTATCCGATTGTATAAGTGTCTAAAAGGCCTGTGGCAAAGTGGTCAAGTTACGGCGAAACCATCTATATAGTAAGTACTTCAAAAGGCCAAGGCTAGCCTAGCAGACTTCTTTTCTATGTTATTCTACTATTACGGTTCCATAACATACGCTTTAGTGTCCGTATTTTAGGGATTAGTGTGTCTAGGAATTTTAAAAGAGCAACCGTTATTTCTAACTTCGTCGATTGATTGTTGTCTTGTAACGCATTCGTATGGCGATTTTACCATCCGATAAGCATCAATCAAAGTTACAATTTTCACATAAAGAAATGCTGCTTATAACAAAAACTTAAACATGCATCTTAAAATACATAAATAAAGTTACAATTTCATGTTCCGTATGATTTTTTATATATCGAAGTCCCTTAAGAAGACTAACATATTTCAGATTTCTCAAAAGCACCTAGTTCTTTTCAGTGGCTTCTTGTAAAAAAACTAGCACTTTCTAAATTTTCTGATTAACACTATCACTTTCTTTGATACTCTAAGAAAATTCTAGTTTTTGTCTACAATTTTGAAAATTGCTAATTTTTGTAGGAGAATCCTGACAAGAGCTAGTATTTTTTGAGAAATCTGAAATGTGCTAGTCTTCGTAAGGGACGTCGTCATATACTATAAGATTTATGGTACCCTAGAATAACTCATAAAGCGAAATCTCTTATAGGTGACCAATTGACCATATTACCAGCATTACCATGTTACCTGCATTCATATTATATCAGTATGTGTTTTAAATTAAACAATTACTTAAGTTGATGCTAAACCCAGCCTCTACCAACAATTACAAAGACCCACTTCCTTCATTTAATTTTCAATTTTGAATTAATATCTCTCTGAAATGTTGTTGTCCCAGTCAAAAACAACAACTCTTCAGACAGATATTTTGTCAAAACTGAAAATTAAACAAGAAAAGCGGTTCCGCGTTTTTCCGGTAATAGAAGGGTTTAGTATCACCTTAAGGAGGCCAGCCTGAGTTAATTTCTAAAAAACAAATTTTGTTTTAAGATCCGGCAAAAAATTATTATTTAAAAGCAATCATTCCATATATAACTATATATTAGTTGAAAAACAATTTACTTGTGTGTTTTCATATATTAATCATATTTTAAAGTCAATTTTATTGTTAGTTTTATTTGCTATCCAACCAATTTAAGCAGATACACGTATGTGATGAAAATAGGTTACGTTGTTTAGGCGCAAGCTTAGATTGGGATTTCTACGAACTGAGCCTGTAAGATTAACAGGAATCATCATGTTGCGTACTCAAATTACTGTCATGTAAATATTACGAGATATTTTGTTTCATGTACGGATGTTTTTGCTTAAGGCGGCAGTGTAGGTGTAACGATCAAGTCAAATATTATTTCTGACGTTGATTTGACTCCCTTTAAAATGTACTAAAACTGTTACGGTTTAGTTTTTGGTAACAAAAATTTTATCATTTTTTTCGGTGAACAAACCAACTTTCAAAGAATTTTTCTTAATGATTTTTTAAAATTGGTTTGTTTTCTGAAAAATAATGATAAAATACTTTTTAACCAGAATGTAAGCCATAAAAGTTTTAGTACGAGGGTAGTTCAATAAGTTTTTAGAATAAAGTATAAAACCATTTTTTTTTGGGTAAATTCTTTTTTATTTTTCAACATAATCTCCTTGGAGCTCTATACACTTGGTCAATCGCTTTTTATGTTTTTTTAATCCTTCAGAAAAGTGCGTTTTCGGAAGTTCCTCAAAATAAGCACTTACAGAGGCAATGACGTCTTCGTTGTCCGTAAATCTGTGTCCACCGGGCCATTTTTTCAAGTTTGGAAATAAGAAAAAGTCACTGGGGGCTAAATCTGGTGAATACGGTGGGTGTTCGACCAATTCGAATTTTAGTTCTTCAATTTTAGCCATTGAAACGAAGCATGTGTGAACTCGGGCGTTGTCGTGATGAAAGAGAATTTTTTTCTCGCCAAATGTGGTCGTTTTTTTTTAATTTCTTCTTTCAGCTGCTCTAATAATGATGCATAATACTCACCAGTAATTGTTTTACCCTTTTCCAAGTAGTCAATAAGTATAATTCCACGTGCATCCCAAAAAACTGTAGCCATAACCTTACCAGCTGACTTTACGGTCTTTGCCTTCTTTGGAGCTGGTTCGCCTGTGGAAATCCACTGTTTGGATTGTTCCTTTGTCTCAGGAGTGTAGTGGTGTATCCATGTTTCATCCACAGTCACAAATCGACGAAAAAATTCCTCAGGATTCCGACTTATGCGCGCCAAAAGAGCCTCAGAGGCGACCACTCTATTGCGTTTATTCTCAGCTGAGAGCAAACGCGGCACCCATCTTGCCGATAGCTTTTTCATGCCTAATTTTTCATGTAGAATTGAAACAACTGCACTTATAGATATCCTTGTGGCCTCAGCTAACTCACGCACTTTTAATCTTCTATCCTTCAACACCATATCGTGGATTTTATTGATGATTTCGGGAGTAGTTGCTTCTACGGGCCTTCCTGAACGTGGTTCGTCACTTATTGATGTACGACCACGCTTAAATTCATTTACTCAGTTATAAACCGTTGCTAAGGCAGGGGCAGATGTGCCATGAACTGAGTCCAATTCATTTTTTATCTCATATGGAGTTAAACCCTTTAAATGAAAATGTTTAATTACCGCTCTGAACTCGTTTTTTTCCATTTTTCTTAACAAGCAATTTTTTTTTCAATTGGTTATAAAAACACGTAAACTCAGAAGATGTGGACTGTGACTGCACCATATATCTAGTCGGGAGTGGTGCTGACTGAAAACAGATGATTTGGAGCGATTCGCGCGCCATCTGTTGGTCATTCTAAAAACTTATTGAACTACCCTCGTACATGTCAAAAGAGTCAAATCACTGTCGGAATTTTTTTTATTGATCGTCTCATCTAGAAGCGTGCACATCGCAAAGTTTTCGGAATAAATATGGTAATGACTATAGTAATATATTTTATCATGTAGGAGCAAGATTTCAACATCTTACATCGTTTAAATTATAGATATATTATACCAAGTAGGTATTTATCGTAAGAGAATTTAAAAATTATTGTTTTTAAAGAAAACATTTTTATTGGCTCATAAAAAGAAATTTCTTTTAGAGTTTAACTCAAGCTGATTAATAAAAATGACATAATAATCATATATCATGGTATACATATATAGTCATATTTAAATTTCAAAATCAAAATCCATACATAGTTATATATAAACTATACGATTATATATAACTGCATACGACATTTATACGTAACAATAATTATGTAATTGTATTTATATATGCCATTTTTCCTCAAACTGAAAGTCAACGGATTTAAAATTGTTTAAATTATATTATATTTTCTTAACTAAAGGTGATTCTGAAGTCAAAATATAGTAAAACTAATTCAAATGTAATACAAATTAAGAGTCCTACTACATGTACAATGGTAACTAAATATTTGAAGCAGAAATTTAAGATTAATATAGTCTCTACTTTGGTATCTATATTACATCACGGAATCAGTCATATTTCCAATTGATCTAGAGATATAAATAACATTCAACATAAATATGTTGAGTGATCCATATATTTAAAAATAAGTTTCAATGAAACCAATCGTAAGTTTTATTTTCATGATACATAGCAGAACCTCATTCTTTTAGTATTTATTGATTCATATTTATCTTGTACTATTATTATTTATCTTCTATTTATTTGCTTACTGATATTCAACGATAATTTATGACTAAAAAAACATTGGTGAAATTAGTCTTTGTCACGAGATCAGAAAAATACACAATACATATATCATATTTCACACAGCGTAAAAAGCCCGCACGCTAAATTTCCCTCAACTCCAGGCGCTCCACGACACTCCCTCCCTGCCCCCTCGTGTTTCTCCAAATTAACTCTGCTCTCCAAGTTAGCCAAGAATTTTCCAAAATATGAGCTACGAAGATAAACGAGCCGGCATCCGCGCGCGATGTATTTTTCCTCCGCGCGCAGCAGCTTTCCGCACTCCGCGCCACATACATCAGAGCTTTCGCTATATACGCGCGAGTACAAGAAAGAAGAAACTGTGTGCGCTAACGTGTTTTCGCGTTAACAGCGTCAATAACAAAAATCTCGCGAGAACTCCTGGCCACTCGCCACGAGCTGCTGCTGCTGCTTCTTCTTCTTCTTCTTCCTCGTTCGGCCGAAGTGTATAGGTATGTGGGGGCGCACGAGGATGCACGTATTTTCTGCAAAGTTAGCAAACCGACTGAGAGAGAAGGAGATAGAGGAGAAACTTCACTTTGCACTTTATTTAGTTCCCTCGCGGGAGAAATTAATTCCCAGGCCGGTGTGGTGTAGAGAGAGAGAGAGAGAGAGAGAGCGAGTTTTGTATGCGGAAACACAAGCTTTTGTTTTGCCTATTTCTGAATAATTTTCGCTTTATTTACGGTTTTTTTAATTTTCGAGAGAGTCTGCGTTCGAGAATACGCTGTTGTGCGAACTGGAAGCAGCCATGAATCACGAATTAATTTTGTATGTGGAACTGGTCTGGAATTTTTAAGTTGGGTTTCCGCGAAAATACATTTTTACTACAAATAAAATATTCAAAAAAATAATATATTTGATTTGATCATTTTAAAATATGCGTTTGTTAAATTTACGTTACTTCATGGCAAAAGTATTTCAAATATTAAATTGTTTATCAAATATAGTTATTAAATTCTAAAGGATTTGCATATTCTTCTTAATGATCTCTCACTTTAGCTCTATTATAATTAGCTGCGTACGAATATCTTTACGGAGTCATTAAAATAATGATTATTTTAAATAAAATAATGATCATTTCATTAAGTGAAGGTCTGCATCGCTTACTGTCCGCTTTCGTACCGTCTGTTTTCATATCATTTGCCCAACGTTGACTTTGACCAAACAAATATTTTTCTTTTACTTTTATTCTCCATCTCCGGCGTTTTCATTAAGAATGCTGAGTGCTCTTGAAAGACTCCCAAAGTCTTGCGTCCACGTTGCATTCACACACTGCGCAAAGGAAAGCGTCTTTAAAATTATGGTGATTTTTTTGTACAAAAATAGTAATTAGGGTGGCTTTTTCATACGAAGAAGGTGAAATTGTTTGAAATTTCATCAGATTGTAAGTATAGTTAAGTTAAGTTAAGTATTAACTAGCAATATTGTAGAGTAGGTCGCTGCTTTTAATATAAAAGGAGAAATTTTAATTCATAATTTACTATATAGTCACAAGGTGGTTAAATATTTTATATCTGTTTGTTTCTCAAAGTAAAAGCATTTATTCCGACATTTGTCGGATGTAACGTGAAATAATGAATAAAGTTTTAACTTGTTAGTAGTTATTGTTTCAAATATTTTCAGTCTAAATAAAAACAATGTTCTAATATTGTTATAATAAATATGTAATCAGTACGTTTCATATTTATTAAAGACTACGAATAGGGAAAATGTGCATATAGATGTTAGATACTAATCAAAAATATTTTTTAATTTAAGTAATTATTTGAGGATTTATTTATATTTAAGATTATAATATAGGGTTAATACATAAATTATAGATATAAGTTAAATAAAGATATATTTCTGTTGTCAAAAATTTTTTGTTGTCCATTATCACGTGAATACAAGAAGAGAGAGCGAACAAGAGTACCTCATACAACCTAAAAAAAGAGAAAAATGTAATGCACTGAATACGTGTCATAGTTATATGTAAGATTAAGCATCTTGAAATATTTAAATTTGGGATATCCACTATGTGCATAGTGACAGAATGGTGCTGCCCATTGCGGACGATTTGCGAACTCTCAGAACAATAAAATATATAGCCTCTTATAGACGTTTAATGAAAATAATTTTTTTTATAAATTGCTGATACATCTGTGAATATTCAAATAGTTTTTCCAAGGAAAAACATGTACCTGGAACTTTGGGAAAATTATAACGGTATTCAGAAATGCATCACTAATTTATAACAAAATTTTTTCTTCCGACATCCATAAAAGTCTATGTATTTGATTGTTCCTGCAGTTTATGAATCAGCTGCAAAAGTATTATAGTGGACACATAAGGAATAAAATGTATAAAGATATGTATTTTGGATAAGAGTTTTGAACTTCGTCTTTAAAAGTGTTAAAAGGGAGAGTAATATTTATATATTTAACAGGTATTATTAAAAATGATGAATTACAATTTAAATAATATTCTTTTGCAATTTTCAATACACCCAATCATATTCAGTATCACTTATATAGAAGCGATAAAGATACTTATCTACTCTAACTACGTACAAGCAGATATAGATCAAGTACGGGGAAAGCCATCAGCTGATACCGATATTCGATACAAGCATAAAATTAAATTAAATTACGCACTTAAAATATTTACTTGTACTTTTCTATACGGCATCCACCACGACGTAGTCGCCATGGTATTGCTCATGTTGCTGAGTTTTCCGATGTTGTAATATTGTTTATGCTGCTGCCGTGGCTGCCGTAGCCGGTGTTGCTGCTGTTGCCGGTGTTGCTGCTGTTGCCGCTGTTGCCGCTGTTGCCGCTGTTGCCGCTGTTGCTGCGGTTGCTGCGGTTGCTGCGGTTGCTGCGGTTGCTGCTCTTGCTACTCGTGCAGAATGTGCCGGTGTTGCTGGTGTTGCGGGCGTTGCTGGTGTTGCTGGCGTTGCTGGTGTTGCCGATCTCACAACTCTTGCTAATGATTTCTGCGCAGAAAGAAAAAAAGAAAATTAATTGATTTACGGAAGAGAGATTCGATTGCTTGTTGATATTAGTATAAAGTAATGTTTATTTCCACGAGCGCGTCTTTATTTAAAGTAATAAGACGCGCTCGTGCAGGAGATTAATTGTTGTAAACTTTATTTAAGTACTAAATAAAACGAATTTATATCTGGATGAAACGAATTAATAATCACCCTACATCTTTAGAATCATGATCGATTAAATGACTTTTATGATTAATGTTACGAATATTTTTGTAATTAGGATTACGGTGGTTAATTAATATGTGTCCTATTTTTTAGCTTAGGTATATATTATAATACATTTACGAAAATGTAAAATACATATGAAATTTGAACTCAAAATTTAAAATGTTATGAAAACAAATATGAATAGCATAAGTAAATAAACTTGATATTCTTTGGAATAATTAATCGTATTACGCGTGCCTACGCCAATGAGCATGTACAGTATCTCAAATACGTTTAGCATAGTAGTGCAATATTGTTAATAATATATTTTGTATGATTTGTCAGATATAACACTATTGTATGCACCTCAAAACATTAGCATGATCTGTAAGCAATATTCTCACGCACCGTATTTCCGGTTTTTCATTAACCGAAAGATTCGATCTTTTTGATGTTTTAAAGTTATTACGCAATATTGCAACATATTGAATAATATGAGTAAAAATTGATATTATATAAAAAAAAGAATTTTAAAATAACAATGTTTTTTGCGTATTTCCATGTTCCCTTTGGAAAGTATCACCCTGGAAGTATCACTCGACAGACGCATGAGAATACAGAAAAATCAGTTTTTGATATGGCAAGCAAAAATTTAAGACTTTACTAAAAATTATGTGCCGCGCTTGATTAACAATATCATTTTAAAGTTTACTTAAATATACTGTGACTTTGAAAGATTAAGGTTATAAAACTTTAATTTTCTGTAACGTAAAAAAATTCATATTTACAAGATATTTTTTAATGTTACTTACCGGTTTCGCGTCTACTTGGGATACCAAAATCACCACCAACATCGTGCAAATTACGAAAGTAGTGGATTGCATCTTGTTTCTAGAAGTAAATAGTATTACATTAGTTTAATAGAAGTAAATAGTATTACATTAGTTTAATAGATTTATAGTACAATTATTGATAAAATTTTAAAAGTAAGCTCAATTTGGGGTAGACTTACTTTGCTGAGCTGAAAACTGATGAAGAAACTTATGTTGTGGTCGGTCGAACTGTTAGTTAGTGACTAGCTGCGTGCAGCGATGTTCCTTATATAGCATAAAGTTTAATTACTTTATGACGCATTTAGCAGAGCACGTCAGAAAATAATTTTTTTCCATTTGGAATAATAAAAATTCTTATATCACTAAGTTAGGTAACCTATTGCGCTACAAAAGAAATCATCTTTTTTTAATCAAACAAGGATCCAGGCTATTTAACATTCATATGTGGTGTTTTTTTATTACCAAACAATAAACTGGAGGATAAGACTAATTATAGATATAATCTTACAGACCGTCATAGTAGCTCTTTTAAATTTGTTATCACTACATAGGAGTCAATAAAAGTATGATTCCTTCGGAGGATAGTAACTTGATGCAGGTAAAATTAGAACGTTAGCAACCTAGAACTATTTTGTCCGTTAAAGAGATGCCTTTTCATTCAAAGCTAGAATTACTCTAATGATGAGTCTAATATAATGGATATAAAAATATCGCACTTATACATTGCAAAATTAAACAGAGTAGCATTTGAAAATTTGAAGTTGTAGAGTTGATTTTGCTTTTTCTTATTTTCTTAATGAGTGAGTCTGCTCTGCTCACAGTGATCAGAAAGCAGCAATTTAAAAAAATGACAACGAAAACGGCTGGTTGGATTTGATTCGTATAAGTTTCAAGCTTTAAAATCTGCTTGAATTAAAATGCTACCAGCTCATTTTCTCAAAAAATTACTAAATTACGTTTTTTTAACCGACTTCGAAAAAGGAGGAGGTTCTTAATTCGACATGGCTTTTTTTGTGTTTGTCCAGCGATTATTCCGAAACTACCCGACCGATTCGAATTAAATTTTTTTATATGAAAGAGAATGATCTCATGTTGGTCCCATTGTATTACTGGGCCATTATCTATAGGCTCTAGCCAGTACTACGTCAGTACTGGTAAGTTATTATGTTTTTTCGCCGATTATTCTGAAACTACTGAACCGATTTTGATAATATTTTTTGATTGAAAGAGAATGATCCCATTGTGGTCCCATTATATTGCTGGGCCAATATGGAGCCAGTACTACGTAAGTACTGGTCATTTTTTATGTTCTTCCGCCGATTATTCGGAAACTACTGAACCGATTTTGATAATATTTTTTTAATATAAGAGAATGACCTCATCTTGGTCCCACTATATTACTGGGCCAGTATGGAGCCAATACTAGGTCAGTACTGGCGATTTGTTATGTTCTTCTGCCGATTATTCGGAAACTACTGAACCGATTTGGATAAACTATTTTTTTAATAAAAGAGAATTATCCCATGGTGGTTCCATTATATAACTGAGCCAGTATGAAGCCTGTACTACGTCAGTAATGGCGTTTTTATTTTGTTTGTCCTGCGATTATTCCAAAAAATACTTGACTGATTCGGTTGAAAATAATTATTTCAAACTTGCAGCTCTTTGCTTATTTAATTTTCTTTATCTTTAATTATGTTGCAAATAATTATATTTATAATATAATTATATTGAATATAATTATATTGAAAATAAAATAACTCATAACTCACCACGTTGAGGTGGCTGCAATTCGAGTTCCACCCAGCTCCTATCCAACCACCCAGCCAAACGTAGGAACAGGAATGATTTTAACAGTACTGACGTATATACTGATGTACTACGTATATACTGGGCCTTTTTTTATCAAGGATATACAGTGTGTTCGCTCTTCTGTTGTTTCATTTAATAGTCTTCGGTGTACTCGGCTAAGTCGGTGTTCTCTTTCGGATTCTGTCTTTTTCGATAATTTTGAACTTATATATTCTCGCATTCGAGACAGTCTTTCAACGCATTTGCTAGGAGATTCCTCGTGACGAATGTCTGCCATGTTCTTTTTTGCTCGAGAAAGGCGTTCAGATTTAGCCTCTTGCGTTTCGTGCAAACGGTCTTTTCTCTTACGTGCGGCATCCTTTGTTGGTCGACCCATATTATAATATAAATTGAATGAAACTCAGCCCTTACAACTAAAAAGTCTGAAATAAAAAAAATTTTTGAAAAAAAAGAACCGACTTCGAAAAATGCACTAAAAAGTGTGAAATAATTCACAAAAATGTTCTCGAAGTCGGCGCCGAATTACAAATTGACATATACCGTCACCGGCCCTATTGCGGATCAGTGCCTCTATTGTAAATCATTTACTTCTAAATAGACATTATAAAAGTTTTGCATGACTTATTTAATTATTTTGATACATAAGAATAAGTGATTTCAAAATAATAATAAAAGTAACGCAAAACTTTCACAATATAGTTTTAACATAAACTGATTCACAATAGAGGCACTGATCCACAATAGGGTCCGTGACGGTAGTATCTTGCTCAAGAATATAATTTATAAATAATATTGAAATGGGTCCAATTTCGTTAAACCTGGAATGAAATATGTGTCCCACTATCATATATCGCACTTAAAGTTAACAAACTCGTAATCCAAAGCACTGGTTTGAAAGAAAATGCTTTTAAAAAGAACTTCCAATGCAATAATCTTCTTCAAATGATAGTCATCGGCTAAACTATCACATATAATTCAAATAATACTGTTACAGTTGTAACTGCTGGCGCGAGCTTTTATGTATTATCCCGGGGATAATCTTAATGTACTTAGGCCATCGTTACCTAGCGGCGGTACGCAAACTACGCTATCAAACAATTAGTCAAGAATAAGATTCCCAATGAAACAAAAAGAGGTGACGGTATATGTTAATTTGTAATTCGGCTCCGACTTCGAGAAAATTTTTGTGAATTATTTCACACTTTTTAGTGCATTTTTTCCACCCTTTTTAGTGCATTTTTTCACATATTTTAGTGAATTTTTCGAAGTCGGTTCTTTTTTTTTTCAAAAATTTTTTTTATTTATATTAGTGGTTTTGAGAAAACACTTTTCTTAGTTAATTAAGTCAGTATTTTCGAGTGTAACAAATTATTAAAGATGACTTTTTGATTTGCATATTTCGGTTCTTTAGGGTAGATAGTTGTATGTAATTCAAGATTTATCTGCAAATTAAAACTAAATAGAACTCCCATAAAGTAACTAACATCATTGAATATTATATCAAATAATGTAGAATTATCGATCCTATATATTACGCAGTTACTTTATAGGAGTGAGCTAATTGTATTTTGTTTCAAGTTACAGTTAAATCTTGAATTACATACAAATATTTACCCTAAAGAAACTTAATATCCGAATCAAAAAATCGGGTTTAAAAGTTTTTTACGTATCAGAACACTGAATTAATTGAACTAAGAATGCTATTTTCTCAATACCACTAGAATTTAAAAAATCTATTTAGTGATTTATCAAGAAAATGAGCTGGCAGGATTTTAATTCAATTAGAGTTTGTAGCTTGACATTTGTATGAATCGAGTCCCGTAAGTCGTCGTTGTCGTCATTTTTGTTAAGCCTATTAAAAATGCTGCTTCTTGATCACTATGTGCAAATAAGTCAAAATAAGAAAATCGCAATATCGTATCCAATGTTCATTGCTAATCCTTACGTACTTTAGGTGCCGATCTATCCGTGAGACTATGAAAAAATATATAATGTACTATATTCTCCTAAATAGTAAATAGAATTCTATCTACCATTAAAAAATGTTTTTTCACCACACTGCGCGTAAAGTGCTGACTGTACGCCCTCTCAGCAGGCCGTACAGTACCGCATGGACTGCCTAGGGAATAAAGTGACTTGCGCATGCGCGATGCGCCTTTTTCCGCTCTCGACTGCGTCTCGAGCGGTAAAACAGCGCGTCGCGCGTACACAAGTCACTTTACTTCTAGGCAGAGCATGGGGTACTGTACGGCCTGCTGAGATGCGTACAGTCATTTCTTTACGGGGGTGTGGTGAAAAGTATTATACGCACCTCTGGAGTACAGTAGGCAAGCATGCACTGTGTGAAATGCCGACCTCGCTTCGCTCGGTCGGCAACGTCACACAGTGCGTACATTGCCCACTTTACTCCCTCGATGTATAATGTACTATTTTATAACGTAATTATACTTTTTGTTCTTTAATATAAATAAATTCTAATATATTTTTTTTAATCGGTTTGGTTCTTAAAAATAATATTAACAACCAGAAAATTCTTCAAGTATTCAGACCCCAAAATGAAGGTCCTGAATCAGTCTGATTCCCTCCACCTACTCAAAACGAAGACACTACTTGACTGCTTGTGGTAGAATAAAAAATAAACTTAATTGCTTGTCGCAAAATTCAAAATGGCGATAGCATAACAATAAAGCAATCCGTATGGGCACTGCTGATTTTTTATAAAAATAGAAAATAGAAACTTATGTTTTGGTCATTCTTTCGATGGATTCTTGCATAAGGATACTTAAACTAACGATCTACTATATTAGTTATTCAAATTAACTAATTTAAAACTAGGAGGACTTTTATTCATTTTTGAAGGCCACCCCTAAAAATAATTTTTAGAGCTTAGCTTTACTTTAATAAGCTGTGGAATCTTAATACTATTCGTGGTTGAAAAGTTTAATACCATTGTATGGATAACAAAATGCAAAAAAAATTCTTGCTTTTAAAATACACTCGGCCTATCAGGGTTAACTTATATACAGGTTTCCATTATGGTCATTCAAAAGAACTGATTGCCCTTTGAATTTAAAAAAGTATTTTTCTTTCATATTTTGATAAAACATAATTCTAGAAATTTATCAAATAAATAAGTAATACATGACGAAGGCTCTATTCCTTCTTAATAATACATTGACAATTAATTTTGAATTCAGCGATAATTCGATCTGTCAGCTCAACGTCATCAGCAAACAAGCAAACTCCACTATCACTCCCTCTCGAACAATAACAATCATTCAACTTCTTCTCATTAACGATCGCGCGCAAAACCATCCCAAAACCAACTTCTTCACAACCCATTTCGAAAGTCCTCACGCAGCTGCAGTAGGAATCTCTTCGATAGCGCGACGCGCGCGTTATTACAAGCGCGCGCGGCTCGACGACGACTTTGGCGGGGACTGCGGCCACAACTTCCGACAACTAATCAGGGATTTTCATTAAAGGCCGCTGCAGCAGGCACCTCGCCGCGTCCAAGTGCTCCCCATCCCCCTCCCCCGTACACATACATTTATAGAAACTTACGCGCGCGCGGCTCCCGAAGATTATACACGCTGCTCGCGAAAATTTGCATATCTTATGTCGTGCTCCCCTCTCCCTCCCTGCTAAGCAACGAGGCATCGTGAATGTGTATATTGCGTATATATATAGGTAGCCTGGTGAAATGGTCCGGATAAGTTCGGAAATAAACGAACACAAAATCCAGAATCGTCCGGAGTGGTTGCCATGGTGACATTTCGGACCATTTCGTATTTTGATCCAGTTCATTCCAAGTTCATCCTGAATATTTTTGTAAAATCGCTACGTTCTGTGCAGATTATAAATCGACCTTCGTTCAACAGAGCGAATTTACGACATTGCTTCTAAAATTCGTAGAAAAATGCAATCTGTCAACTGTATAATTTTTTTAGGTTTGGGTCTAAGATAGAGTGAGATAATAATTTGACAAACAGAACCTAAAAATATATGTATTTCTTAAGAAGAAAATTGTTTATATGATGCTAAATTATACGTCAAAATTATTTTGATTTTAAGTATAAAAAAATTTGTTATGTTCAGCGTAGGTTATTGTCCGGCCTCTAATATGGATGTAGCAAATTTACTTAGGTGTTTATAAATGATTCACAATGAAAATAAAATTGCAATTTATATTTTGTATCGTTCAACCACGTATTCCTATTAGTAATCTGACTCATTCTCAAAGTAACGTTACTTTAGTTTTGTAATCCGCGCGGCAGCTTTTGGCGCGTGAATTTACGCGCCACGTATAATATGTGCACGCGCGTGGACTTAAAAAGGCTAGGCTGGATCCTGAATCTGATGGCAGCCGTCGGTGGGTGTTTTCCGCTAGAGTCGAGCGACAGTTGGAGGATGCGAATCGAAATTAAAATGAAAAGTTGGACGTTTCGACCTGTGGACGTGGGCGTACACAGTCGTTGGCAGACAAGGTCAGAGAAGGAACGTTTGGTTTTGAGTTTCGGGCACGTCGGTGTAGGCTGTATTCGCGCGGACTGGTTCTGCTAAGTGAATTATGTACTGGAGAGGAAAAATGAGTTTTAAACTTTTGACAAGGGTAGCTTTCGAGTATTGGGTACAGCAGAGAAGTTCGTTATGCTCGGCTTCTTCTTTTTTATCATTTGGTTGAGTAAATACAACAAGTGGTAAATGTTTTAAAAGTAAGATAATTTGAATAATTTTTAATTATTTTCTTTTATTTTATAAAGAAAATTCCTACTCATACTCTATTTGATTTATCAGTCACTTGTATAGCCGAAGCATATTTACTTTTTTCATCTCGTTAGCGGTGTATGATGCTGTGAATTCCAAAAATGTTTACCAAATATCATGGGAATTTTTCGGCGAGGAATGTGGATAATAATGAAATATTTCATCAAAATTACGCACGGTTATATTAAATGTACCTACAATCGAAATATACAAGCGAGGTAGCTATTCAACATAGTCCGCGAGCCCAATATCGCCCACCATCGATATCCTAGCTATTGCGTAATTCAGCAGGTAGCTAGTTCTGAATTATATACGATGGTACTAGAAGCTGTTTGATGCGTGAATTACCTCGCGCATGCGAGAGGAAACAAACCGCCAGTGAATTTTGTCTCTCGAGCGCTGAAGTGAATTCCTCGCTAGATTTTAAGCCAGTCATTATGCATACTGTAGTATTAAATAAAAGCGTCAACTAAATCGACACTGCCTTCATTCTGACTATGTTTCGTTGGATTTTCAGTAGCGTTATAGTTTATTTAATTATTCTATCATGGGTCATTTTGTCATGAGAAGACATATATTTACACGTCGATTCTACCCTTATTCTAATGAGGAGCATACAATGGAAATAACCGAAAGCTTTCTATAGTATTTTTACTTTATATAGGGTTTCCAATGTATAAAGTTATTGTATTATATTTTGACATTCATAAGCAGTCAGAATAAAAATATTTTATTACTTCAATTTCGGTATACACTTACAGTAAGGGAAAATCCTTCCAATAACCGTTAATATTGTTAATTATATTTTATTGTTTTAATTCAAATTTTGACAATACTCTTATATCAAGTATATTTTTGTAAATATTTGTAAAATTTAATATAAATTTTTAAAATAAAACATTACAATATTAAGAGTTATTGACAGAATCATCCCTTAATATTGATTACGATAAACCTGAAGAAATCCCTTAAACGTGCAATGTAGTATGTAGTATTTTCTACTGACATATAAAAGAATGATCGCAATCTCCGCCCAATCTAATAATAAAATCATAAGAAACACTGTAGCCTTTAGTAAAGCACAAAGCTCTGTACCTACGTCAAACGAAAAAACTTCACAAAGGCCTAGTTCAATCATTCGTAACCCCGCTTACGCCCCTAATTACTCATCATCCGAAGATCTCGAACGCACTCATCGATGCCACTCGTGCATGCAAGCATACCTGTACTCCGCAAAAGGCACAAAGAAACTCAAAGGGGGTTGAAGAGAAGTGGAAAACAGTCCAATTAGCCCGTTGCGGAGTGTCTTTGGATTACCTGGTCGTCGAACTCGTTCGTGCACGAACGGAACGAACGAACGAAGCAACGTATACGTACGTACCGAAGGCACAGGTTGCTACGTTACGAGTGGCTCACAACAAATGTTATTGATCTCGAGTGCGAGCTGCTGTTCTCCATGTGTACGCGAGAGAGGATCACGTGCTCGCCGCCGACGTATATAATCATTGATCAAACAGCGCGCAGCAGCGTGTGTCCGTATTATATATGTAACGAGGGGAAAAAGTGCGCGTGCACGATTTTATATAACGTTTCGAGTTCGCGTAAAATTGCCGAGTCGCGCTGAAAGCTCTTGTGCTTTATGGAGGATAAGTTTCTTCTTTTTTCTTTAACTAGCAGGCTCGTACACGGCGGGTTAACGAATGGACGTTTGCTGCTGTGTATATCGGTTGGAGAGTAAATCGACCTGAAGTTTTATACGGCTAATGATAGCTTTTAGATATAATGAACGTCTTTGTATAAAAAGTGGGATGCAGCATAAGTTTAGTATATATAGGAGGAATAAAGTTTTAATAAAAGCCTATTTCCAAGCTATGTCAATTTTATTCAGATTCATTTCTGTATTTGATTTAATTATAGCAGACGTATTATAGTTATCTGGGAATTCGCGTATAAAAGAAAATTTTCAATCAATACGGATTTTATTCATGTACACATATTTCTCTAGAGAAATATGCAAATATGATGTGACGAACTTACGATCTATGTATTATTCTACGTGACGATCGATATAGTAAGAGAATTCAGACAAGTTTTACTAATTTCGATCTAAAATGAAATGTAACCATAATTGAAACTTTTTCAATAATTTAGATAGGTACTGAAATTCTTTGATAATTTCAGTAACAGTGAAGACAATATTTAAAAGAATAAAATACTATGATATAAAAATATTCAATTAAATATACATCGTATATAAGTTCATAATAAATCGCCGCATCTGAATAAAAAGAGATCAATTCAAAACACGCTTGTAGAAGGTACCAAAATGAAATTTGTGTATCTCAAATCATGGTAGCATCACAGTTTTTGTCAGTGGTATCAAGTTTAATTGGAATAATAATCGGCCTTGTAGTTGGTACATTTTACAAGCGAATTCTAAGTTTGTAACTTTTTATTTCAAGGCAATGAAATACATTTTTAAGTTATACATAAAAACAAATATTGCTTGATAATAATGAATTTTATTTTCTGTTTCAGGTAAGTTCGCAATTACTCTTTCTACCACAATAATATGAGTGTTATATTGAATAGGTGAGTTTTCACCTATTTGACTTAATTTAAATGGATGCACATTTGATAATTGTAGCTCATAAAATAATTAAGTATATGAGATATACTTACAAGGGGGGACCATGGAGGGCAGGTCACGGATTTTGATGAAACTTTAGGAATCGTTTTCTGATGGTTTTATCCAATAGGCATTTGTACGGTAGATACGGCGAATTTCATTAACGTTGATAGTAATTTATATATATATATATATATATATATATATATATATATATATATATATATATCTGATTTTTAGCATTGCCCATATGAGTAATGCTAATATTTTTTAGTTCTATCTCAGATTTAAAGACCCATTGCATAAAACTACGAATTCTGTGCTTCATTTTTAAGTTCCAAAAGTCGATCCCCAAAGTTTCATATAAATCCGAGATCCGGACTCTGCGGTCCCTCCTCATTAGTTTATTCAGAGATTAAGGTTAAACGTAACAATAATAAGTAAGTACGCTATAAATTATGATTTCTTGGTAAAAGACTAAAAGTTTTACGATGAAAAAGTTGAGGTTATTTGGCCGAGCATTTGACTCTTACAATATATGTAAAAATAGGAAAAATATCAAAAGTTTTATTTTGAAATGAGTTCTCGAATTTCAAATACTCTCAAAACCTATTTACATTCGATTTAGTGAGTTTTAAGTGAATTTGATAACAGGCCTGAGTACATGTTACTCTAATTTTCTTTACGTACATATTCTGTTAGTGAATTTCAATGAATTTCGACTGCTATAAGTATTCTATTGCAATGAACATCTTCTCGTCTAAATCACAGGATATACTTACTAAAATAACAATAATCAGAAGTCTTTGCCATTATCATTTTACTATAAACATAGTTTGCTTAACATATAAAAAAACTGTAACATTTCAATAAAAATATATTCAATATTTTTCGTAACGGGTACGTAAAAAGGCCCTTCTCCATGCTTGCAAAACGAATGGAAAATTGGGCATTCCGAGCGTCTTTGCCGGAGTGGGAGGGAGTGTACATTATCCCGTTTAAAATATTTTATTTTTTCCAAACTTTATTTTTTTAAAAATTAGAATTTTATTCAAAATATATTCTTTTTTTTCAAAATTTTTTCAAAGTTTTGATTTTTTTTTTAAATTTTTAAAATTTATTCTTCTTATTTCTTAGGTCTAGCGAACGACTCTAAATGCCCATTTCTCCATTCTCTTTGCATGCATGAAAAAGGCCCTATTCAAACACTTGTTAAAAAAATACGATGTGTAACACGGCTGGAAAGGGCTTTTTCAGACTCGGATGATGATTTGAGCACTCAAGTACGTCTCGGGCGCCTTCGGAGCCCTCGACTTCAACTCGTGCTCAATCATCATCCTCGCTTAGAGAAAGCCACTTTCCTCCCTAGTTGCACAATGTACTATTAAAATATTTTTTTAAAATTTTCGAATATCTCGCTGCAAAAATATTCTTCCAACGCAAAAAAATAACTGATACCAATTTTCCAACCCTTGCAAAATAAGTCTGTATGTAAAAATTGCGAGTTTACGCAGAAACGCACTGTTCAGTATGTATAGAAATCGATCGACTTCTCACCTGAAACCTCCCAGCCATAAAAAAAAACAAACAACCTCACAAAACAGCGCTCGCAGGTATATATATATATATATATATATATATATATATATATATATATATATATATATATATATATATATATATATATATATATATATATATATATATATACGAACACAAAAGCCGCGTGTGCACCAGATAAGTGCATGCACGCGATCCCCGACAACGTGGCAAAACCCATACAAGCCTACGCGGAAAGCGAGGGCGCTAATACCTATTTACAGAGGCGCGACGCGCGCAAAATAGATTAATAATGCTGCAACTCGGAGAGCGCACCGCTGCCGCAGCCAAGCCGCTCCTCGCGACGCAAAGAGGGTATACAAAATTTACGCAGAGTTCATCTTTTTTTCGAAAAAAAAAAGAGATCGTTCTCGCACTTTTACGCCAGCAGCGCTCTCGATTGTTCACACTCGCATACGCACACACACGGAAACGCGCGACGACGACGACCCAGAATCCTGATTTATACACAAGCGCGCGAGCGTGAGAGTATAGGTATATATATACGAGCACTTTGCCCGAAGCGGTCGTTCTCTTCTGGGTTAACGCTGGGGGGAGGGGGCTGCGACGGAACTTCGACAACACAATGCACCGGAGAGCGCGCGAGCGCGAAAACGAGAATGGGTAGGCAGTCAATGGGTCGCGAGGCGCTCACGCGAGAGCAACGCATCTCTGTAGTAGCGTTGAGTGGAGGGTTTAATGTCCGGCGCGAAGCGACGCTCTTGCGGAGAACCTGCGGGACGTGTATAAGAGAGGAGAGAGCGATCCTTCGCGGGTAATTGACGAATGAGAGAGAATGGGAAATTCGCGGGACCAACCGCGAGAAAACAAAGTTTGCGTTTGAGAGTTAGTTTATGGAATTATTGAAAATTGGATGTTTCGATCGATCGAGTGGAATTGGCGGCGTGGAGTTTGTGGTCTTATTGCAATCGGGTATTTTGCTAGTTATTGGAATAGTATTTAATGTAGTGAAGGTTGTACGTTGTAATCATAAGTAAATTTAATTTTATTGTACAGTTTTTGAGTAAAATTGAAGTTAATTTGTATTTATTTAGACAAACGACTAACAAGGAGAGTGTACGAAGTGCGGGTCGTGAATTTTGATGAGGCTTTGAGAGCTGTTTTCTGGTGCTTAGAAATTAACCCCAGGACCCGCTGGTTTGCCTAACAAGCCCCTGTTATCGAAATATAGCCAATTGTGCCCCAAATATCCTTATTTAGTGAAAAAATGGTACATCTACTTCAGATCATAACTCCGCAATTTTTTTCTTAGAAAAAATAATCCAAAAGTAGGTAAAAGTAGAACGAAAAAGCTTTAATTTCCGCTTTGTTTCGTATAAAAATATTAATCTCTTGCAAAGTTATTAATTGTCTAAGAAAGTGATAAAAAATACATGAGAAATTGAAGATTTTAATTTTATTTTAAATTGCTGATTTTCCATGCATTTCTTATTACTATTTTAATAGTTAATAATATAGCAAGAGATTAATATTTTTATACGAAGCAAAGCGGAAATTAAAGCTCTTTCGTTCTACTTATACCTACTTTTGGATTTTCTTTTCTGAGAATAAACTTGCGGAGTTATGGTCTGAAGTAGATGTACCATTATTTCACTAAAAAACGGATATTTGGGGCATAATTGGCTATATTTCGAAATCAGGGGCTCGTTAAGCAAAACGGCGGGTGCTGGGCATTATTTTTAGGCACCAGAAAACAGCTCTCAAAGCCTCATCAAAATTCGCGACCCGCACTTCGTACACTGTACTTGTAGGTCATTGACAAATATTAACCCTAATACGATTTATTAAGGGTCACACCAAGGGTACTCTATAAAGTTATGAAAGAGATTTTCTTACAAAAATTTTTCTAATAACTTTTTAGGGTATAATTGATTCTGACACTTAAAACTTCGTACAGAGGTCTATTATAACTTGATGAATTGCAATTTAATTGGGGTTGAGCGTAAATCGAAAAATACTTTTGTTTATTAAGTAAATAATACATCGTTAAGTCTGTAATTCAGGTAGTAGGTTTTTTCAGACTGTGTTAAATACATCTTTTAATGGCGAATCCAAATAAAACTGATTAAGATTTTAACCTCATATTACCTCAAAGCTTATAAAAACTAATTTGAAGATCTATTTTGGCGGAGTGTCATTGTTTAAACAGTTGTGTTGAAATGAACATTTAAAAAAATGGCTTCCATGTCCTTTGAAATATGATACGTAACATCTGACTAAAATTTCAATTTATTCTATACTTATAAGTACATAAAAAAATGATTTGCTCATGTATATCGATTTAAAGACATTTACATACTCCTAAGGAATAAAATTATAATAGTATAGGTAGAATACAGTATATGAAAAATAATATTTGCTTTTTTACTTTATCGGAAAATTATAATAATTTATTCTACATAAAATAACTTCATTTTCTTTAAATTCAATATGCGCATATGATCAGTTCATTGACTTTTAAAATATCACCAATTGATGTTAATAACGAAGAATTCCTTTTAGAGCAACCATTCCAATATGGACAGAATATCACATGAAATAAATTCCATTCAGTACTTATTTGAATCTACATTTCTATGCATAATAATTCCATATTTTAATTCACGAACGTCGCTTTAAATTGAATGAAAAACGCATTTCGTCGACTGCATAACAATGCGACACATGTTATTCACCAAGTGAACAAGTAAAATCCTCGCTAACGCCCAAAAATTATCATTCAACAGTCCCGCAAAGCAGAGAGACAAACAACAAACACGCACACATACTTGTGCCATTCGAGAAACAGTCATTCAGCCTCAATATTCCCTACAATACACTCGGGCCTCACAATAGTCCGCACACATATTCTTCACCGATGTAAGCACGCGTACACACACCTTCGCACGCGAATCGCGCCTCCATAACGCAGCACCAGTTTCATCATTTTTCCCACCGGCTAGCGCGCGCCGCTACACCTCGCCGTACCCACACATTTTTATAAAGTATTCATAACCCCAGTGGCTTTCCGCGCCCCACAGCCATTTCCATATACATAGTCAATTTCGGGAATTTTTCTATTTACGCGCACTGCAGCGCCGGCGCTGGCGATTTTCTCGTTTTCAGCGGCATGCGCGCGGATCCGTACCGCCGTTTTCTCGAAAAATACGAGCGAGAGAGAGAGATATAGATTCCACACGCGGATGTGCTATACTTTATGTATATTCGCGGACTGTATCCGCGCTAGGCGCGCGAGTATTTTCACCTGCGGAGTGTATATATAGGTGTAGTAGGGTCAGGTATATATGGCGCGCCGATCGTAATATCGCGAGCACACGCGCAGGAGCGTTTTCACACCTGCATTATCAATGAGGCGCGCGCTCGTGGTGAGAGCGCAGGGGTGGAATAATGCGTTATATTCGGGAAATTTTGTGGGGGATGGAAGAGTTATGGATGGAGTTTGAAAAGGATGCGTAATGGTGCGTGAAGGCTCGTGGGTTATTCGTTGAATATATGTTAATTTCATCATAGTTCGTCGATTCGAATAACTGATCGTATTGAAGGAAATGTGTGATGAATTTCTTTGGAAAATATTTTGAATGAATATTCATTGATGTGCACCCAATGGAAAATTCTTCTGACAAAATTTGTTTGAATATTTTTAAATACTGTAACTGCGCTTGTTTTTGCTAATCTCATTGGAAGATTAAAAAGAAAAATCAAACAAATTCGCTGAAAAGAATTTATCGTCGCGTGTACACCCCAGGGCGAAACTATATTTTTAAATGTACCGGTTGATGAACGTCAAAGGGTACGTATTTTAGTTACTATGATGTAAGTTGATTATGCGATACACTATGTAAAAAAGTTTTCCCTTTAGGTGTACATTTGTACATTAATCTTTTAAAGTAAATAATCAATACTATTGAATTAATTCTTATTTAGTTTTAAAACCGTTGTTATTTTTATACTGCCGGAAATATGACTAGAGGCACTCATAATATTCAATAAAGAGAATAAAATATCGTTTTTCGGTTGAAATATATATTTGTAAGATACACGAATATAATTCAAATAAAAATTGCTCAAGGAGAAATATTTGCAAATTAATGTAAATATAGTATCCATTTACTGCATTGCCGGCAATATATTGAAAGTCAACTGTATTTTCTACAAAAGTTTATGTTACCTTTTATATACATGGACGGTTTATATTTATCTTACTTTATAAATAATTTTTCTGTATGTGTACCTGTTGTATACAAATTTATCAATCTATGTATCAGAATCACAATACTATGCTATTTGTTAAAAATGTAAAATTAATTATTAACACAAGGCTGAGAAGGGAGGGAGGAGGGTGGAAGAAGTTTTACGTAAAGTTATACATTCTTCATGTTTTAATAAAAATTCTACACTGAAAAACTTTCTTTTATTTTCAAAGTATTGAATTTTTTTTAATTCTATTAAATCAGAATTTTAAAATGTTTGATATTTTTACTAATTGGCCATGGATATTGGCAAAAAAAATTATTTAAAATACTTCCTTTCTGCATTTTCTTTTGTAAATAATATGTTAACAACAATACAAAATAGATTCATAATGACATTCAAAGGATTAAATAAATTATAAAACCCTCTTAAATATTTCTCAATTACAAAATACGAAGAACAAATTTTACTTGATAATACAAAAAACCACTCAATAAAAAAGGAAAAAAAATCCGCTTTTTTCATTGTGCGACTAGACTACACAGCCCTTTCAATAAAACATTCAATTTCGGCGACGCAAGGATTAAAGCGCTTCGATCGCGCGACTGCACGTGCGTACGATCGGCAATAAACTGACAAACGCTCGTTACCATGCACCGAACGACTCGCGCCGAGCGCGCTCGCGCGCGTTTCGATCTGCGCCTGGACGCGAAGCGTATAACCCGCAGACGCACTCACACACGCACGCGCCTGCGAGCACGCATTTATATAGTGCACGTAGGCATGGTAAATTGATTTTACACGCCCCTGACTGGCCATTAACATTTGTAAGTGCGACGCGGCGCGTCCCTGTCACGCGATCCTATGGCACTCCGCGGAACGGAATGTATATGCGTATATAATGCACGTATATGGTATATACATATATACCTGTATGAAGAATTGTATTGTGCACCATGGGGAGTGACTTACACAATTTACGCGGCGCGGATGCGCACAGAGCGCGCGTGTCATTAGAGAGGACATGACAGAGGAAATCGAAATATGGCCGAGACGTACCTCGAGCCTGCTGATGCTTCAAAGCGTTAAGAGAATATATATTATGCTGTTTTAGTTATTAATATGTATATTTATGTTTGTATGCAGGTAAACTATTTGAATAGTTTTGTGTTATAGTATCTAAATAATTTAGTAGATAGGTGTGGTATATTGAGTACGGTAAAGACAGTAATAACTAAAACTTTAATCCCCAAAAAATTGCGTAATTTTTAGGAAATTTGTTATGAACAACTGAGGTAATAAATTGAACGTGCAATTCAAATCTTATATTTTACCAATCTTCGAATATGCAAAATACCTTTTTCATAATTATTCTTTTAGAAACTTCAAAAATTACTTTAGTTCTATTACTTGTTGATTTGAAATAATATAATTTCAGAAAAAAACGCTTTTATGATCTTGACTTCAAGACTATTAATTACCCTTAATCACCATGCATAGATTTATTGTACCCAAAATATAGTTTGAAAATGATATGCTTATTTACAAAACATTTTTTTTCTACTAAATTGATGTCCGAAGGATGCTTACGGATGCGTAGTAATTCAGGGAACGCGCAGGAACGTACAAAACTGACTATATTATTAAGAGTTTGTCAAAATATGAACATTAAAAAAAATGTACTGCGAGGAAGTGAAGGGAAGCTTTATAAAAAGAGGACCAATTTCGATAAAATAAGTGAAAAAATCAAGATTTTATTAAGCATTATGTAGTAAAAATTAAGAGATTTAATTATTTATTATGTTTTTCACTGTATAAAGATGCAAATTTTTGTGTAATGCTCAAGATTTTATAAATCTTTCATGTTCATGTCAGTTTTATAGGTCCCTCATTAACATTTTACCTAGGGCCGACATAAGCCAACCATGCGCATCCTCCTTTGTACGAGTACGTTGATGGAGCAGCAAGCAGCCTCTTGAATCATCCACGAAAGTGCAACAAACTTTAAAACAATGCGCACGCATAAAAATTCCATAAAACATCCTCCTTGCTTTCCAAATCCATTACACAATACCTAATACCAATTAAGCAGCTTCCGCAGCTCTGTATAACGCCAAACAACAACAACAACAACCGACAAAATCCACACCCTATTCCCAGCTCGCATTTCGACACGAAATCGCTCAGCGCGACAGTTCAGTTCGTTCAACCGATCACCCATAGACACTCTCTCTATCTCTCTCAACTCTACAAACAAATCGGCGTTACCTACACACATCTGGAGTATAGAGCTGCACGTGCGTTCCCCTCACAAAAGTCGAACGCCGCGCGTTCCAGCCGACGGCGATTTTTAATTACACCGCGGCAATTAGCCGGGCGAGCTTTCGCGCTCATCGAACGCCACGGCACACAAGCCTCATTGACCTTACATCGCTCTCTCACTCTCTCTCTATAGCAGTGGTACATTTGGTATACGTGTAGGCTGCGATGCATGCGCGCACAGCGGCAATTACGCCATTCCTGGTCAACCGTCCGTGCATCCGCGCATTGTGCTCGATGCCTGATGCCACGGCGGCGGCGGCGGTGGCGTCGACGATGCCGATAGCTTATTTGGTGCTTCTCTTATATATACCGATCGTTTTCCGTGTACAATCATCGCCGCGACTGCCGTGTACACGTGTATATAGTATGCGCCTGGTGCGCGTGGGTATAATTGATCTGGTAGCGGGGCTCGGCACGTGGATAATCAAATAATCGAGATATTTATGCGTGCGTGTGCAGGAGGAGGAATTGGAAATTGCGCTCCTAATATGCGTGTGCGGGTGTGTGTGTGTGTGTGTACTTTTGACTGTTTTGGGAGTCCAATCGGTTGGATGTAATATTCTAGCAGGCCTTTTATGAGCAGATTTAGAGAGGGAGTGCTAGAGAAGCGATGAATTACTGTGATTTCAGGAAAATCAAGTGTGCCCGTTTGTTGAAAGGAATACAAGAGGATATATTCGGTTTAATAATCGCATTTAAGATGATTATGGACTTGAAGTGGCATGTAAATTATGGCATTAATTTTGTTGGATGGACATCGTTACTGTGTAATAATGTGTAATATGTAATGTAAAGTTGGAATACATTGTTTACTTTTAATTATTGGTATAAGATTGCATGGACACAAATAAGAATTATATATTTACACAAAACGTATTAGATTTTTAAGTATAAAATTGATTTTGCTCCATTTTTCATTTTCAGAATATAACAATTACGAAGCGAATATCGAAACGCATACCAAGAAAAACGTGTTATTTACTATTTCCTTAAATACGAAAAATTATAAGCACTAAAAGTTAAATGATATAATAAATAATTATTTTAACTAAAATAATTTATTGAATAGTTACAATAAAATAATACATTCTAATACAAAAAGCTGGTAACATCTATTACATTATATTGTACTAGTGTTAAGTTACGAACCACAAACTTTGTTTACTGTAATGCTATCTTTATTTTTATTTAATATTATT
Source organism: Gastracanthus pulcherrimus (assembly GCA_949152435.1). Lineage (NCBI taxonomy): Eukaryota > Metazoa > Arthropoda > Insecta > Hymenoptera > Pteromalidae > Gastracanthus > Gastracanthus pulcherrimus. The sequence continues at coordinate 31,143,090 of OX424574.1, forward strand.
TAATTATAAATTTTAAAATTACATGAACTATAATAATGAAAAAAAAACTTCAAAATCTCATATATTTCTACTTTATACGGACTTTGAAGAAGAATCTTTTCAGATTTTGTTGAAGCCACACATTACTTACGTGAGGTGCATAAGCGTGCTTTTAGCCAGAGGCTATTCATTTCGGATGTTTATCCTTGGTTTCATAAGACCCGAACGAAAAATCTCCGACTGACTGAAAGACATCAACAAACCTTGAATCTTTACACTTTCCCAGGTCATAAATGTCATAACATAATGTACATTTTTTAAATACATATTACGTAACACTATAAGAAAACTAATATTAACATCGAAAGGTTTGTTTTGGATACAGTATAC